>OY759209.1:37875088-38428494 GCA_963662105.1 Meiosimyza platycephala | reverse complement strand
TGATCGAGGAACACCCTCAAATTTTTTCAGAATTTTTTGGGTTAATTTTAAATATTCGGAAACGATGGAAAATCGAATTTCTCAAAATCATTTCCAAAAAATTCTGAAAAAATTTGAGGATGTTCCTCGATCAATTCTAAGACTTTTTTGTTCTATAAACTATTTTCCTTGACTCAATGGTTTTCGAGATAAAAAAATAGAGAGGCTTAAATACGCGTCGCATGGTTTTTGCAGCCATACGGCACTTTACATCACCCGAAAATGGTCGTATCACGCGTTTTTTAAAAGTAGAGCTCAAAACCCTTCATTTGGTTCATCGTAGACCTCAGTCGGCCACACGATGCGGGTTTTATGAAAAGATGAACAATGCAAAAAGTTGGCCCACGGGCTGTTAGCGGGCATAGTGGGTGGGGGGCTCGGTTTCGGAAAAAAGGCCACGTGAATTCGAAAGCCCTTGACTTTACGAAAATTTTAAGCCCTCAATCGATATTCTAGGTGGCTCCCATTTTTGGACTCGGCGGTGGGCCAGTTGACGTGGAATGTCACATATATATATAAGAAAATTAAAATATATTTTACATGATTAATAATGAGTAGGAGAACCTTTTTGTTTCATAAATGATGAGAATCGGTTTGGCATGCTGCCTACCAGGCGTGCACATTGGTCTGGAAGAATTTTATGCCAATTCTCTTGATTAACTTGCCGCAAGCTGCTTTTCTCGCGGGTTTTCGTGCGGCTACGACCCACTTGATTATGCCTCATAAGTTCTCTATAGAATTTAAGTCGGAACTTTGAGGTGGCCAGTTCAGAATCTTGGTGGATTGTGTGTCGAGCCAAGATTTGACAAGTGGAGATTAATGTTTTGGACCATTATCAAGCTGGAAAATCCATCTAAGCGGAAAATTTTTGGTGTAATCGGTGGCCAAATGTTCCCTTAGTATATTCCTACATAAAAAATTTGAATGTATGCGTTGCCAGGGCAACAAACAAACAAACAAACAAAAAAAAACATCAAAAAAAGTCTTCGGTTCGCAAACGGAACACTTTTTCAAAGGACTGACTTTTAGAATATGATTTATTCTTTGAGTGAAGTATATTGCACATAGATACTAACATCGCTCCCAAGTACGGAGAACTTGGATTCATCGCTTTAAATAATCATACTTCAAAAATTCTGGCCTTTGAAAAAGTGTTCCGTTTGCGAACCGAAGACTTTTTTTGATGTTTTTTTTGTTTTTTTGTTTGTTTGTTGCCCTGGCAATGCATACATTCAAATTTTTATATAGGAATATACTAAGGGAACATTTGGCCACCGATTACACCAAAAATTTTCCGCTTAGATGGATTTTCCAGCTTGATAATGGTGTCAAATCTTGGCTCGACACACAATCCACCAAGATTCTGAAGTGGCCACCTCAAAGTTCCGACTTAAATTCTATAGAGAACTTATGAGGCATAATCAAATGGGTCGTAGTTGCACGAAAACCCGCGAGAAAAGCAGCTTGCGGCAAGTTAATCAAGAGAATTGGCATAAAATTCTTCCAGACCAATGTGCACGCCTGGTAGGCAGCATGCCAAACCGATTCTCATCATTTATGAAAAAAAAGGTTCTCCTACTCATTATTAATCATGTAAAATATATTTTAATTTTCTCATATATATATATGATTATTTACCTACCTTTTTTATCAAAAAAGTACCTAAAAACGTAAAAAAAAATTCTTTTTTTTTTAAATTGAGATAAAAAAAAGTCTCTACGTTAAATGATTTTCATTTTCACGCGAAAATGTTTCTTTTGGAATAACAAACAATATCCAAAAAAAAATTTTTGGTGACAAATGATTTTCATTTAAAATATTTAAAACGCACCGTGCCCCGTTACGCGTAACTTTTGCAAAAAGCTCTATGTAGAAGCTTCTCAAGATTCTTTACGTGAACAGAACCAATTCAATATTGCTACCAAAAATAATGTAAACGAAACTCGAAATAATGTTTCAATGCCATTGATTGATATGAATAATGAATTTCAAGTTCATCATACGGCCCGTGTTCCTAATACCAATCCACCGTCTAGTGCACATGTAAATTCGAATAGGGCTAATATTCAATCAGCTCTGCCAAATTCTACTAATATAAATTCTTTTGTTGATTATAGCCGAATAAATCAAATGATTTCGGATAACATGCAACGCATGTTTGGTAACTTAAATCTTAATAGTAATGCTACAAATAATCACAATCCCAGTGAAAATTATCGGAGATTTCCAAATTCTGGTTTGACTTTAAGCCCAGATAAAGTGACACACATAGTTCAAAATTGGAACGTCAAATTTGATGGTTCCACAAATGGTCTAAACGTTGACGAGTTCATATATCGTGTGAGTTCACTCACACTCGAAAGTTAAATAATGATTTCGTTCTTGTTTGCAAAAATTTACCAATTTTATTAACAGGCAAAGCGCGTGAATGGTACTGGAGGTATCATAAACAGGTGCAACGTATTGAAAGGCAAAGTTTTTGTAGTGCTCTAAGATACGAATACAAAGACTATCGTTCTAGCTACGATATTAGGGAAGAGTTGCGTAACAGAAAACAAAAACCATCAGAACCCTTTGAAGTTTTTTATGAGGCAATCCTTAGCATCGTAGATAGATATTCGGTTCCAATTGATGAGAGTGAGTTGATAGAAATTGTTTCTAGAAATCTTCGTCCCGATGTAAGACATGAATTATTATATGTACCCATTCAGTCAATTTCACAGTTACGTAAATTATGCCAGATGCGTGAAAATCTTTTAGGCGAAGAAGCTTTTAGAAGGTCGGTACCATATCGTAACTTTCCTTCTAATAACCCAAGGCGAAATATTTATGGTTTAGAAGAATGTTCAGAAAATGAAGAAGTTAAACTAATTCAATCAGTAGATGAGATTTCGGCATTCAAGTGTTGGAACTGTGCTGAACCTGGTCACCACTGGCGAGACTGCCTGCGCGAGCGAAAAATTTTCTGTTACTCTTGTGGTGCTCCAAATGTGTATAGTCCACAATGTAAAAATTGCATATCAAAATATAGGGTGTTTTTTTTAGAGGTATAGAACTTTAAAATGGAATAAAACAAAGATGAATTTTTTAAATAGACATGAAAATTACTTTATTCGAAAGATAATCTTCTGGCATTATAATTTAAATATGACTTCTGGCATATGAACGCCACGGCTAGCTCGGACGTAGTCTAAAATGGAGGTCCAATTTTCAAGGTATATCGCGAATTACGCGAGTAATGTTGGCTTCGAAGTATTGAATCGTAGCTGGCTTATCGACGCATACTTTTGGCTTCACATAACCCCAAAAAAAAAAATTAAGGTGTGATATCACAAGATCTAGGCGGCCTTCTTGACTTCATAATTGCAAAAATCATGTGAATTTTGAGTGAAAATAAAGTTGAAATTTTAGTGACTATAATAAATTTGCACAATTTGGACGCGTTGTTCATGCGTCAACCTGTTCATGATGAAATGGCAAACCAAACTGAATATAAATGACATTAGAGTTGCCAGATTTGACCACAAAATCCCAGTTTTATCTCTATTCGAAAAACAAACCTCTAAAAAAAACACCCTTTATAAGGAAAACCCTCAGAAGGTTGTGTTCCGAAGCAAGCGAACACAACCGAGTTAACTGTTGCTAAAGAAAGTTTTGAATTTTTAACAAATGATGAGTTACCGGCTAGCTCAGTATTTTTTAGTACTCCTATTTTAAAGAGTCCTAACAATAATTTGAAGCAAGATCAAATTAAAATATTAAAGCGAAATGTTGAAGTAGAATCAGATAAAATAAGGTACCCTTTAGTACCATACCATTTAAGATTAAAAAAATATAATGAAATTAAAAATAAAATTTTTATGAATTTTTCATATAATTTCGAAACAACTAGCCGAAATGTTAAACGATCAACCTTGAGACTAAGACGATTTCGGAAAGCGCTACGAGAAACGAAGAGAAATTTAGTTTCCTCAATAATTTGTAGTAACCAGGATAACAGATTTTATGCAGCGGTGAAATTTTTAAGTTTTAGTGAATTTGGTTTGCTAGACACCGGTGCAAATATAAGTTGCATGGGTTCGACTTTGGCTGCAGAAAAATTTTCTGTTTTCCTCATTTCAAAACAATTAAGTTTTCTGTAAAAACTGCAGACGGAAAAGTGCATTCAGTTTTAGGTTCAATAGTTGTCGATATATGCTATAAAAATTTAGTAAAAAAATTAACCCTGTATATTAAACCCTCAATTGCACAGAGGTTGATTTTGGGCATAGACTTTTGGAAACTTTATGATCTGGCTCCTGGCATAATTTCATCAATTTCTCAAGACCCAAGTCATGAAATTTCGTTAGATTCGAATTCGTATCCATTATCACAACAACAAATTCAGCAACTTAATGTTGTTAAATCCTTATTTCCAAGTTTAAATCTTCAAGGTTTAGGTCGTACTTCTTTGATCCATCATGAAATCGACATCGGAAATGCAAAACCTGTTAAACAACGGTTCTATCCGGTTTCTCCCGCGGTGGAAAACCTCATGTTTGAAGAAATTGACCGTATGTTAGAATTGAAAGTGATAGAAGCTTCGAATAGTTCTAGGAGTTCGCCAATGAGTCTAGTTGTAAAACCTGGTAAGGTCCGATTGTGCCTGGATGCACGGAAATTGAACGCGGTAACCAAAAAAGATGCGTACCCTCTACCCAGCATTGACGGAATCTTTGCTCGGCTTCCAAAGGCAAATTTGATATCAAAACTTGATCTTAAAGATGCTTATTGGCAGATAGGTTTATCAGTAGAGTCCAAGCCCTTAACAGCATTTACAGTGCCAGGAAGGCCATTGTACCAATTTGAGGTAATGCCTTTCGGGCTGTGCAATGCCCCGTCAACAATGAGTAGATTAATGGACGAAATTATTCCAGCCGATGTTAGACATTGCGTCTTTGGATATTTGGATGATTTGATCATCGTTACGGAAAGTTTTGATACTCATTTGGAAATTTTGATGCGAATAAATCAGTTCAGAAAAGCTAATTTAACGTTAAACATTAATAAAAGTAGTTTCTGTGTGACTGAAGTGAAATATTTAGGTTATGTTATTGGCAATGGCGGAATCACAACCGATCCCGAAAAAATAAACTCTGTATTATCTTGGCCCGTGCCCAAAAATATTAAACAGCTACGTGGTTTCCTTGGTTTGGCCGGATGGTACAGACGTTTTATTGAAAAATTTTCGGATGTTTCATTTCCAATAACTGAAGTACTTTCCACAAAAAAAAATTTAGTTGGACAAAAGGAGCCCAGTGTGCCTTCGAAAAATTAAAGTTATGCTTAACTTCTGCCCCTGTGTTAGTGAACCCCGATTTTTCCAAGAAATTTTTTTTACATTGCGATGCAAGCGATTATGGGATCGGTGCAGTTTTAGTTCAGTTGGATTCGAATAATGCTGAAAGGCCAATAGCTCTTATGTCTAAAAAACTTAATACAGCCCAAAGAAACTATAGCGTGACGGAAAGAGAGTGCTTAGCAGCGATACAAGCCATCCAAAAGCTCAGGTGCTATCTTGAATTACAAGAGTTTGAAGTCATCACTGACCATTCCAGCTTAGTGTGGTTAATTCGTCAACCAAACCATTCTGGCAGGCTTACTCGTTGGGCTCTTAAGCTTCAAGGGTATAAATTTAGGGTTAGCCATAGAAAAGGGAAGGATAACATTGTCCCTGACGCATTATCCAGAATTCCAGCTGCTGATATTGCTTCTATTGAAGAAGTAACCCCTGAGGTTAATTTAGAATCTGAATATTTTGATGAGCCAACGTATCAGGAATTGAAAGATAAAATTCAACAAAATTCTAGCAAATTCCCAGATTTGAAAATTGTAGACAAATTTGTTTATGTTCGTAAAGAGCAAGCAACTGGTTGTCAGGAACAAGAAAATTGGTGCTGGAAATTGTGGATTCCGGAAGGCCTTAGATTGGAAATTATTCAACGTGCACATAATTCAGTTATTGCTTCACATGGAGGAATACAAAAAACCTTAGAATTAATCCGTAGAAATCTTTACTGGCCAGGAATGGTGCAGGATGTGCGGAATTATATACGAAATTGTGACACTTGTAAGTGTTCCAAAGCTCCAAACTATATTCTCAGACCACTAATGGGAAAACAGGGGGAAACTCAGCGTCCCTTCCAGAAGTTATATATTGATTTACTTGGACCGTATCCCCGTAGCAAAAAAGGAAATATTGGTTTATTGATAGTGCTTGACCATTTGTCGAAATTTCACTGGCTGTTACCATTAAAAAAATGTAGTTCTTCTTTAGTGCAAGAGTTTCTGCTATTCAGTATATTTCACTGTTATGGAGTGCCAGAAGTGATAGTTAGCGATAATGGCTCGCAGTTTAAAGCCAATGAATTTAACGCATTTTTTACTAAGCTAGGAATTCAACATACGTATATACTGCCCTCTATTCGCCACAGGCCAATACTTCGGAACGCGTTAACAGGTCGTTAATTGCAGCAATAAGAGCTTATTTAAAAGAAGATCATACGTTGTGGTATGTAAACCTAATTAGCATTAGCTGTTCTCTAAGAAAGTCTATCCACCAAACGATAGGCTGTTCCCCATTTTATGCCTTGTATGGCCTTAAGCTTGTCAAATTCAGGATAGCTATATTATCTTGTAGCCTAAGGATATTCCAAAAAAATCAATAAATAAATAAATAAATAAACATGATTACTCATGGTTCCACATACCAGTTGCTTGGATGATCATTTAGTTTTGGTGCGAGAGGATATTAGAAATAATATTAAAAAAGCTTATGAAGGCAACGCTGCTAAATACAATCTTCGCGCACGGGTTATAAATTTCAAGATAGGACAAGAAATATTTAGATGAAATTTTTGCCAGAGTAATTTTTCAAAAACTTCAGTGCTAAATTGAGTCCTAAATTCATTAAAGCTCGAATACGCGAGAAAGTTGGAAATAGTTACTATGTACTTGAAGATACACAAGGCCGCCTGGTAGGAACTTACCATGCCAAAGATAGAGTTATCTGGTTTTGTAACCAACAAATTGCACCAATTTGTACTTTCATACTAAATGGTATAAAATTTCCTCTTTTCGTTTTAATCCAAAAAATTAAAATGTGTTCAACCTGGTCAGCTTACACTTCTTTTGCTTAACATAAGTGATAACATTTTTTAGAATAATGTAACTCTTCTTCATACCGCAACAGTAGTTGGTAGCTCTGAATTTTTGGTTTTAGAAAAGTTCAAGCACATTGATGGCTTGTAAAACACGCGGCAAAATCGTTCTTTCTGAAGAAAAACTCAAACCAATCGGACGTTCCAACGTATTAAAAAAAAAATTAAAATCACTCAGTGAAAAGTTTTATTTTACGCCAGTGAAAATTTTGTAATTCGCAAAATAATTTTACTTCCAAATTTATGATCTGAAACAACACATTCCTAATTTAATGCATTTTTTTTTTAATAGAATTTTTTTGGTTATTGCATTAGTTTTGCAATAATTTTCAAGTGCACGAATCTTCTTAAAGAAGGTAAGATTTTCGTACACTGAATAAACTTTTCAATAAAAACATATCATTCTTAGAATCGTGCATTTAATAAGTTGAAATTAGAGCAAAATTTAACTCTTCTTTGGAGTGTGCTAATTGTCGTAGAAGTCTGCAACCTCACCCCACTGTTTGGCAAAATCAAAGCTTTAGCAAGTAGCAAAGTACAGCTTACCATCAGTTGCACCGAGATTTTGGTAACGACATCGTCGGATGGACTGACAGCGCGAAAATTTATGTATAGCGATCGCAGTTGGTAAAATTGTGGAAAACCGTGAAAAAGTGAAGAAAAACAGGAAAAAAAATACTAAACCTACTAAAAATCTACTAAAGTGAAAAAAACAGGATAAAATCTACGTAACTGAAACTGAGCTTTGGAAAGGTCTAAAGCCAGGAAAAATTCGTGCCAAAAAGTTAAAATTAAGAAAAGTACTGCTAAATTGACAATTTGCTTAAATAGTAAACTTAGTTACATAAGTGGTTTTTAATATCAGATATTGATTTTGCAAAGAAAAAAAAATATAGTGCTAAAAATTAATTTTGACAAAAACATAAAAATTTTACAAAATAATCTATGAAATATTGGAAAAAAAAATAAATGATTAAACTGAATACAAAATAAGTCTAATCAACCAAATTTTGCAAAATGAATTTCACGAATTAATAAATATTTTTTTTAATATACATATCATAAATTTAGAAGGTAAGTTTCTATAACTAACACATAAAAATTCTGTAGCATGCAATAACAACAACAACAACATCGACTTTACCCAGCAACAGCATAGTGAAAGGCCTTCCTCCGTGTTCGGGATAATACTTAAGTGAGTTTGTCTTGTTCATTATCTTTCTTATCATTATTCATTTCTATCATTCATATTTTACGTTACCATATAAAATAATTATACTGTTTTTTTTTTTGTTATTGCGTGGGAGTAAGCGTTAGTCACGGAGAAAAAAGACCAAAGATTTGAGATCGAATGATCGTAAATCAAAGCTTTCGCTCACTTACGCTGTTGGTGGTTTTCGAAATTCGAATTCTTTTGCCATTTGAAATTTTGTTTTGATTCCTAATTTTTGCTCGGTACATTGAAGACCGGTAGATAACTGCAGAAGCTGTGAGTTTGCTTATGTAGAGAAAATTTCAAGTTCAATGACTACTTAAAAAAGCTACGGCAAAGAAGTAGTTATATACTGAGATTTGTTAGTGGCAAAAAGATAAAAATTTTAAATGAGTTTCGAAAATATACCCGATACGCATGCATACTTATATAGTAACTATGAACTTATACCTATAATTATTTTTTTCTACATTGTTGATTATTCATTTTTTTTGACCATATTAATTTGGTAAAATTGTAAGAATTTACTTTATTTATAATACAAAATGCGAATTTTTTTTTGGTGAAATCGAGTGTAATTCTCCTTAAAAAGATTTATAAATTTAGTATGCAATTTTCTTTGCTATTGTTTTGCGATTTTATTTTATAAATTATTTATAATTAACATTAGTGTTAATTCTTTCTGGATTTAATTATGAATATTTACGAAATAAATTTTTGAAGTGTAAAAAAAATTAAATTCATGTGCTAAACACTTACTTTCCTTGTCGGTATGGGAGCGTAGGGTGAATTTGTAAAAAAAGAATTGGGATCCTTAAAATAAAAATTTTGCGCAATAAGATCATTTGGTAGGGAGGGTGAAGACGCGCGTATCTATAAACCACCTACGAGATACCTTTGCTAAATTAGATGCCGGTAGTACATAAATTACTTTTTCTTTTCTGTGTTATATTTGGCCAACGAACCCCCCCAGCCGACTGCTTGCTTCTTGCATCAATGGGTCCCGCTCCGGCCTTCTATCCCATACCAGAGATTTCTAGTCTTTGTCAACAGGAATGCGTTTTTGTAAGCATTCTGTCTCAAGCTTGCCTTAGCCTACAGTGTATGTGTTCGCGTATGACAGTCGCGTTGTGTTGCGACTACTACTGCTATATGCACATACACGCTATTACAAACTAGAACGGCTCTTTTGGTCAAAATATTAATTTAATGTAAATAAAATAAATACATTAATTTTTCCCGAGCTTTTCCCTCATTATTTTCTTTATTTATTGGACTTTTCAGCGATTTTGAATTGTTTAAACATTTTTCAACATCTTTCAACTTCAGCCGATTTCAACATTTTTCAGCACTTTTCATATTTTTCAGATTTTTTCACTGTGCATTCTTCTTCGGGCCTTGTAATGCATGCTGATGGCGAGGGTCCAATATGTTAATATTATGTAAATACATATTTCCAAAGTATAATGGGAACGAGCACCAGTGCGAGTGAATCTCCTGTGTGACGATGCAAACATTGTGCCTCATTTTATGAATGTGGTATGATAAAGCAATTCGCACAGCTTCACAGGCTTATATATGCGAACATGTGTATTTATATACATAGATATAAGTGTATCCGCATATATACATAATACATATGTATGCATGTGCACAAAACCAAATAATAGGCGCCTACAGCGACTACAAACTGAATCGATTATTACTATTATGTTATTTAATAATATTCCAAACACACAAATATATTAATCCGGCTCAAGTAAAATTACGATTTGCTATGCAAAAAATTATTTTACAATTTCATTTGTTTCTAATGTTCCTTAAAGTATGCATAGTTTTTCGTAAAGGTTCAAAAATAACAAACAATCAATATGGTACCATTAATTTCATAGATAATAAAATAATACTAAAATCCCATTGAGACTATAGTTTGCATATCAAATTAATAGGATGTGTACTAGGGTGGGTCGATTTTGGACTTTTTTCGATTCGAGATTTTGAATAGTGCGGAAAAATTGCCTTAGTACTTCCTGATTCCAATGAAATTTTCCGTTTTGAGATCGGACTGCATCTTCAACCCCAACTTCGGCCTTGAACTTTCGGAAATTTGCCTAAAAACGTGAAGTTTCCTACCTAGCGCCTGAAATATGCCTCTCATGGCAAAATGTTTGAAACAAAAGTCGTTTGTCGCGTCATTATCTACCGAAATGGTGCAAATGATCATGGCCGTAGGACGAACCGTTCCCGAGATACGAGCGGAAAGGCGGCGCGCCGCAACGCAAGGTGAAAATCGGCTTGCGGCCACACTTCTCCCTGAATGCGCCAACAATGACGTCTGTAGTGACTTAATACCAACACACATAAGCAACAACACATAAGAAACATTATACACAAAAACAACTTATAAAATTGTTGTTTTATATGTTAAAAAATTCAAAATAACAGGGCTATTCTGGCAACTTTTGGTATTCTGGCATCTATTTTGAAAGCTCTTTTCTGTCTTTCGTAAGACAATTTTAAAGACCTGCTACGAACAGGTCTTTAATCTATTAGTTGTATTGCTAACATTATTAACGTGAAAAAAACTGAACAAAACTAAGTTTTTTGAGTGGTTTTTATTTGAAGTGGTAAAAACAATATAAAAATCAGAAAAACGCATTTTTACACGCAATCATAATGCGCCGCAATAGAAAAAAAGCCATCTTTAAGATGAATGTCGTGAGTAAAAAAGACCACGGATGGAAATCGATCTATTTAATGTCATGGAGGAGTCCTTCAGGAAGGATTATAGGCTGCCAAAAAACCTTTAAACTGAAGTCATTACCGAGATGCAACCACACGACATGCAGCAATCCGAAATTCCATTTTGAACGCTGTTTTTGGCCATGGATCGTACCACAATATGTTGATAACACCTTTGCAACATCGCTTATATAGTCCTCTATTTCGCAAAGTATCATTGTATCAGCATAATCAACACGGCTGGGTTAAGGTAACCGTAACAAATTCACACGATGGGCCCAGATCGTACTGGATACATCTTGAAGATGGAACGGTATACAAAAGGAACTCAAAATGGAACTCAAAATGGTTGCGAACAGAGGGTGGTGTTGTATTAAGAAGCTGGCAAATCTATTCTAGCATTGCAACATACTCTCATTTTTATAAATTGAATAAAGAGTAGTCGTAGTCGAATATTTGATAGAATACTACAATAACTTGAATAAAAAAATTAAAATAAAAAAATAAGTCTGAAGCATCATGAAATTTTTTGAAATATATTTTTGATATTTTATTAATTGAAATTTGAAACATCAAAGTTTGACAAGTTTACCACGAAAGCTTTTGTGTGGGGAATTCAAAAGCTTTATCTGAGAGACTTTTGCGCTAGAATACCTAAAGTCTTAGAAAATGTCTTACAAAATATTTTCGTAAGACTTTTAGCTGTCTTTGCCAGAATAGCCCTGTAAATCTAAAAAAGTATATAATTCAAAATTTAAATAATATCAAAAATAAAAGCGAAATAAAAAATAAAATATAATGATATAGACAAGGCTATATAGACCTTCACATAAATATTCTTTCATCAAGTTCCTTCACTCTTGTCGTTGATTTCGCAGAGTGCTATCACTTACATTCTCTCAACAGAACACAAAACTCAACATGTCTGTATCTAAATTTAAATTTAGACAGAAATGTCCTGTGTTTGGCATACATATATCCGTACGATCTCATGTGTTATCAGTTTGAAAGATTTCGTATAGGGCGACTCCGAGGTGACAATTATGAACCTAGGAGTAAAGATGTTTCAGAAATAGTTGCAAAAAAGGTTGAAAATATTTTCAAAAAGTCATCTATTCTCGATAGCCTCACACACCAGAGTTCTACAAATGCTCACCACCCACTGGGCATTAAAATAATCTGCAGCTCTCGATGAATTTTCGAAAGCATTTAATAAGCATTTATGAAGCTCTTAATTTATACTAGAGTATTTAATCGCCTCTTAAAAGAAAAAAATTAAAATTTTCGAGGAAAAATATTTAAGCCTTTCAAAACTGCAAATTAAGATGTTTACAAATACCAAAATTACTTAAAATTTTAAAAGTATTTATCAAGGTCTTAACGACGCACAGTGTAACACTTTCATATAAGCTGCTGTTTTTTAAAAAAAACTTTTTTTTTAAATTTTTTTTTTAGAAAATTTCACAAGTAGGTTTCTTTCTTCTTTAAAAATAAGGCTGAAAAAAGTGTCATCAAGTTTTTGCCTTCTTTAAAAGGAAATAAAAAATCATCACTATACGGAAGTTTAAGCAAAATCGAAGACTATGTTTTTTTGCTATTCACACTTAAAGTTAGGAAACATTTCCAGTTTTACTCACTTTACTATATATCAAGAACATCGAAACATGTTTTTAAATGCACAACTGCTTTCAAACTATTGAACGGAATTAAGCAAACTTTACAGATTTTGATTTTCTCATATTTTTAAAAAATATATAACATGACCTGCATCAGTGAAAAAAAATATCCGAAAATACTCACCAAACATTCGCATAATTCACTCCATTTGCATATTTCGGTTTTAGACATTTTTTTGCGAAAAAGTGTTGTGAGATATTATTGAATTTCATACATATAACGCAAAAGTGCAAATCTATATTTTTGTCATATATTTGTATTGAAATTATTATTATTTTACAGAAGTTTAAACAAAATTCGAAGATTATGTTTTTTTGCTTCCCTCTGCTAAACTTTGTCAATTTTTGCACATTTCTTTTTCTTAAGGAAGTTTTCTTGTAACTGATCTTCAAGCCAAATTAATTCTTCGATTTTCTCAAAAATACTATTTATGAAAAATAAAAACTCCAAATTTTTCAAAAATGTGTATATGTTTGTAAATTGACTGAGTAGTTTTGGAGATAATAACAGCTAAACTTGAGATATTGAATTGCATAAAACTAAAATTGTAAATTTTTAGAATAAAACTTCAAGTTTCCGTGCATGCTGTTCATTCAAATTTCCACATATTTCCAAAATGCTTATAGATAGTTGAAGATTTTTTTGTCGATCTATGTATTAGTTTTTAAGAAATTTTGAACTTTTTATTTTTTTCCTTATGGCCGCTAATGTTACACTGTGCGACGTCTTGTGAGAGGTTCTTAAAACGTCTGTAAATATTTATTTTCTGAAAATAGCTGAGGTTCTTATAAAGTCTTAACAAGCAATCGGAAGATCTTCATAAAACGTTTATAAATATTTTTGTGTTCGAGAATTGAAATATTTATCAAAGTCTTTAAAAAGTGTTTGATAAAAGCTTTTTAATAAATGAAATTTAATTTTTACTTTAAGAGCTATAAGTTTTATTGAGGTCTTAAATTTCTGAGTTTTTAAATGCTCCATAAGAGCCAATGTAATCTTCAACTTTTACGTAGGCTTGCCAAACGTCCGCAATTTAATACAAATTTGTAAATGACATTTACTATTATAAAAATTATAATTAATTTATGAAATGAACCTTTTTTAAAAAATTAAAGCTTTTAGTCCGGGAGGTAGCTTGCATTTTTCGAAGTAATTTCTCCCACTTAATTTTTTTTTGCAAATGATAGTTTATGTACAGCTGAAAATGTCGATAGTTAGTGGAAATTTTAAAGCTATGAAAAAGGGGTAAAATCTTGTCATTCGGATATTTTCGGATATGAAATCGATGTATTTTCATCTCCTCTGCAACATTGGCCCTGATAATTTTTTCTTTTTGTCGCTTACTTTATGAGTTAGTTATTGAGCAAAATTATTTTTTCGGTATCTTTAATTGACCAATTTTTGGCACTAGACAAGCCTGGCGACCATTTTTATTACGTACATCACTAGCATTGTCGAATGAAATATAATTTAACTTTGCGAAAATGTGATATTGTTTACCCTACAAGTCAATACTAATTTTGAGCACTTGAATCAAGAACACCAAATAGTCCGGGAGGTAGCGTTGCATTTTTCGAAGCAATTTCCTCCCACTTATTTTTTTTTGCAAATGATAGTTTAAGTACAGCATACTCGAAATAAGCGTCAGTCGCCAGAATCGTGGTGGGCCTGGTTGTGAGAGCCCGACAAAAAAATTTTGCGCAATAACTCGGAAAGTAAGCCACAAGTAGAAAAATATGTTTTAAACAATGTTGTAGAGGAGATGAAAACACATCCATTCCACATTTCCGTACGACAAGATTTGACCCCTTATTCATAGTTTGAAATATCGCCCACTGATAAATTCTCCAAGACTCAATTGAGAAAAAAATAAACGAAAAATCACCCAAAATATGTTCATTCAAATTTGGGTGATAATTCGTATTTCTATAAAGAAAACAGCCCATAACGAAAGCTCAAAAGAGCTTCGCCTTAATTTGCCTCTTGTTCATATGGTAACCCTACCAATGGACACAAAAGTATTTTAAATAAAAAATTTTAACATTTTAAAACTGTGAAGTTTTATTAAGCCCTAAAGGTAATCCTTAAGTTTTATGTACCTCTTATGGAGCTTTTGAGAAAATCCTTAAGTTTTATATGCTACTTATCGAGGAATTTAAAAAAATGGCTTCATCTGTCATTTTTTTCAAAACAAAAAATTGACAAAATTGCAACACCAACAAAAAATTAAAATCTTTTTGCCAAAAATGTAATTTTTTCTGTACTAAATCTTTCTATTTTGACATGCTTTTATCGAAAAAATCATTTTAAGATATTTCCAGACATAAATATTTATGAAAAAACTGAAAAAAAATTTCCATCCAAATATTTTATTTTCCTAAAAGGCAATATTTTCAAAGCGCGCTAAATTTACCGAACCAAAACCCCAAACTTCACGATAAATCTTTGCTCGCACGTACATTTTGATCAATAATTGTGCCGAAATAAATAATTATTCCTTGCATCATATTCAATTGTCATTTTAAATTTCCATTTGTTATTCTCCTTTTATCTATTTAATTTATTTGTACTGCAAATAGTATGTATAACAAAAACCAAATCTTTAGTAAAACCTCGTTAAGATAAAATAAACTTCATTAAATTTTTTTTTTTAAAAAAATTGTGTATAAATATTTTCAAGTGCTCAAATTAATTATAGACCTCTCGGTGTATGGATTTATTAACATCTTGAAGAGGTTTTGAAAACGTCACAACTAACTCTCACATAAACCTCTTGAAGGGCTCCATAGAAGGTGCCCTTTTGGTTTTAAATAGGATTTATTCTGTATTTTAAAACCTCTTTAGCGAATATTTCTAAGAGTTCTGCTCTTAAAAAATGGTTATATAGAACTCTTAAAGAGCCTTATAAATGCAAAAATGCCAGTGGGCACATATCATAAGAAATTTCTGACACTTAAACAAATGTTTTTAAGGAACCAAATAGGTTTGCGCTCTAAAAGAGACGACTTTGTCTCTTCTGCCGCAGAATTATTTGATATCGCTGCTTGTAAATGCATTTCTTTCTTTCTGATGCTGAATTTTCTCTTGCATCCTCTAAAATACAGCCCGTATACAGAGTCAATACTTTCGGTGTTTTCGAGCTTAATTCCAACACTTTTTTTTGCTCGACTAATCTTGCATTTGTCAGTGACAAAGTTAGCCTGATCCTCTGTTAAAAACCTGCTTTTTTGGCATCCAGAAAGGCAGATGAAACAATCAAGGCCGCTGCTCTGTCACTTAATCCGAATCTTTGGGCAGCTAAAGCAGTGTGTTCTAATAATAGTGAGTTTTGTTTGATTTTAAAGGATGGAAGAGAAAATTCAGCATCAGCATCGTTTTTGGAAGAAGCTATGTGCGACGCACCGACATTGTTGTCATCTGTGTGAGTGCCTGGTTGATCTGAATGGTCACGTGTTGAGCTGATACTTTTCTGGTAAGTGTTGATGTTGAATGACGTTTTGAAAGTTTTTTTTTAAAGTTCATTTCTCTTTGTAATCTTTTTTGGTTCAGGTAGATCAACACTTCCAGTGCGGCCAATTCTTCTGGTTCTCTGGTCCAAGAGAAATGGTTGTTCAATGATAGGAACTTTCTTTTCCTTTGGGCAATTGCATGATCACGTATACCATTTCGGTAGCTAACGACGCGACAAACAATTTTTGTTTCAAACATTTTGCCATGAGAGGCGTACTTCAGGCGCTAGGAAATTTCACGATTTTAGGCAAATTTCCAAAATTTTAAGGCCGATGTTGGGGTTGAAGATGCAGTCCGATATCAAAACGGAATCAGGAAGTACTAAGGCAACTTTTCCGCACTATTAGAAATCTCGAATCGAAAAAAGTCCAAAATCGACCCACCCTAATGTGTACTAGTGTTGAGCCAAAACTACGTCTACTATAAAATGAATCAAATAAAGTATTGATTTAACGTGATTCATTTATGGTATTTTATTTTTGTTTTCATCAATTCAATTCAATTTTGTCTAATAAAAATTCAACATTCTGTAGCCAAGCTAGCTAAGAATCTTGGTCCCATTCAAACTATTCTAGAAACGAAGCAGGTTTAAAACTTAGTAGAATTAAGTTGTGTTATTCGAATAATTTTATAAATTAAAATTGTAAGTACAATTAAAATAAAAATAAGCATATGTGGCATTTCAGGCGAAGCGGACAATAAAAATAAAGTGAGTGCAGAGGCGTACTGTGCATTTTTGGCGGCAGGTGCAAACACTTCGAATGCCGCCCCCTAAGTACAAAAAAAAATTTTCACAAGCAAAACAGGTCCTCAATTTTGACATTCAAAAACTCGAGCAAAATGAGATATATTTTACTAATACTATGCAAATTTCCACCTACACATTCAAATTTACTACATCGATTTAATTTCATTCACTGAAAAAAAAGGTCCTCATTTTTGACTTTCAAAAACCTTAGCAAATTAAGATATATTTCACGACCATCTTGCCGCCCACACAAGCCTTGCGCCCTGCACCCTCGGCACCACCCTAGGTACACTACTGCATAAGTGACACAATTTTTTTTTACGTATGAGGCTTAGTTGCCGAGTTATGGGCTTTTGAAGAATTGGCGAAGTTTAACGACCGTCATTTTTGAACTCTGTTATTAGAATTTAGGAATTTATAATAAAATATCAACAAGAAGAAGAATTGGCGAAGTTTAACGACCGTCATTTTTGAACTCTGTTATTAGAATTTAGGAATTTATAATAAAATATCAACAATAGTTTTAACTAGTAAAAAGGATGTTCTTTTTAATTTTTTAGACAGACTCGAATTTTAAATTTTTTTATGTATAGAAAACTGGAAGTAAAAATGTCAACTCTAAATTCCCGTACTTTCGACACAATATTTTATTTTTAGAAAAAAGCCTTAAGTACATATGTACATAGATGTTTCACAAAAAAAATTTAACGTGATAGTTATTAATTAAGGAGATATATAAATTAAATTACTTAAGAAAGTGCCAGGTCCCATACAAAGTGCGGCCCGTATGCATTTCCATTCATATATGTACCATACATACATATCTCGTAAACTAATGTAGAATACATTTTAAAAATTTTAACATATTATCGTTATATTTTATGCTTTATTATAAAATTAAAATAATGAAGTATGTCGAAATTATTTAAATTCCGAGACGAAATGTTCACTTCAGGTTTTCCATAGGAGAAACAAATCAAGTTCAAATCAGATTTCACAATTGAAAAGAGCAGTAAATTTCCTAAAGAAACCACAATGTTCAATATTTTATTGAAAATTTGTTACGTTCGATAAACTGCTTCCGAAAAATCCACTCTTTATATTGCGTCAATTTTTAGAAGTCCCTAACTTGACAACTAAGCCTATATAAAAAAAATTCATTGTTTACACCTTCTAGATTCTAGAAGTACAATTAAGCCGAATATGAACAAATTTCAAAATCTAATTTTTTCACTGTCCGCTTCACATGAAATGCCCCATATGGTTCCATGATTTGAACCCGTGCGTGCTACGTCCCAGGCAAACGTTCTAATAGCTGACATGAGTATGCATTTTTTGCGCTATTGCCAAAATTAAAGAAATATAAAATTCTTCTGAAAATGATTTGGTGTCGCTTTAGTTTTCAATATCATCATACTGTTATAAAATAGAAAATACACTACACGACCTTTTTAAAATTTAAAGGATAAATCACTTTAATGAAAGCAATCGCAAAATACTATTAAACCAATTCTAATTGCTTTCATGGTATTTTTCTCTGAGCGTAATAGAAACTTAATTCGTTTTTATCGACTTACAGGGCTATTCTGGCAAAGACAGTTAAAAGTCTTACGAAAATATTTTGTAAGACATTTTCTAAGACTTTAGGTATTCTAGCGCAAAAGTCTTTCCGATAAAGCTTTTGAATTCCCCACACAAAAGCTTTCGTGGTAAACTTGTCAAATTTTGACTTTTCAAATTTCAATTAATAAAATATCAAAAATATATTTAAAAAAATTCCATATTGCTACAGACTTTTTTTTTATTTTAATTTTTTTATTCTATTTTATGTAGTATTCTATCAAACATTCGACTACGACTGCTCTTTACTCAATTTATAATATTTATATGTTGCAATGCTAGAATAGATTTGCCAGATTCTTTATACAACATCACCCTCTGTTCGTTTTCGCAACCATTTTGAGTTCCTTTTGTATACCGTTCCTTCTTCAAGATGTATCCAGTCCGACCTAGGCCCATTGTGTGAATTTGTTACGGTTATCTTAACCCAGCCGTGTTGATTATGCTGATACAATGATACTTCGCGAAATAGAGGACTGTATAAGCGATGTTGCAAAGATGTTATCAACAATTTGTGGTACGATCCATGGCCAAAAATAGCGTTCGAAATGGAATTTCGGATTTCTGCATGTCCTGTGGTTGCATCTCAGTAATGACGTCAGCTTAAAGGTTTTTTGGCAGCCTATAATCCTTCCTGAAGAACTCCTCTATGAGATTAAATAGATCGATTTCCATCCGTGGTCTCTTTTACTCACGACATTCATCTAAAATATGGCTTTTTTTCCATTACGGCGCAATATGATTGCGTGTAAAAATGCGTTTTTCTTATTTTTATTTTATTTTTACCACTTCAAATAAAAACCACTCAAACAACTTAAAGTTTTGTTTAGTTTTTTTCACGTTAATAATGTTAGCAATACAACTAATAGATTAAAGACCTGCTCGTAGCAGGTTTATGATTATCCATACATGAATTTTTGATAATTGGCTTGATTTTGTCAAATGTACTATACTTGAAGTCTTATCTCCACTTCTACTGATCGGATCAATGTCGGTGTTGAGTACAGTAAGATTTTTTGCTGTACTTCTTTTGCAAAAAAAAGCGAAAATAAAAAAACGATGGTTTCAAATCAAGAGTTAACAAAAAACTAAAATTTAACATCAAAACCTGTTTCCATGCATTTGAGCATTTACATGATATGTTTACATATTTATGAAATAGAACCGTAACAAAGTTTTAGTACAATAAAAGTATGTTGATTATAGGAATGATGTAAAAATATGGAATATGAATATAACAGCATTAAAATATATATGTTTATAAAAGCATGTTATACGAGTATGCCTTCAGAAATTCATGACTTGCGGTCGAAAATATTTAATAACTTCCGATCTAACAGAGACTCCACTTTATTGTAAAATTGGTTTTGTAGATAAAATAATAAGGAATAAAATTTTATTTTTTTAAATGTATTCTAGTTGGTCATGTTAAAACTATTTAAACAATTAAATTGTTATAATTTTTCATTTGTTGACTGTATAAAATTTTTTTTTAATTTATTACAGAAACTACGTTATAGACTATTAAATTAAAAAAAATCCGACATTGATCGGATCAGTAGAACTGGAGATAATAGACTTCAAGTATGAGTACATTTGACAAAATCCAGCCATTATCAAAAATTCATATGGGGATATTTTCGAAAAAAAAAAATTTTGCAGCAAAATAAGAATACATGGGTCAACTGAATTTGTTAGAAGATGCAGAAAAAAAATTTTCATCGCATTTGGAGAAGTCGAGGTTTTTTTTCCCTGAATTTTGTGCGGCGTGTAAAAGAACGACCGATATATTGTATATGGTTGAACCTTATTTCGAAAACGGCTGCAGCGATTTTGATAAAATTTAGTGATTATGTGCACATGTGAACATAATTAAGATTGAGGTAGGTTTTAAGTTATTAAAGACTATAACAGGGCGTGGTACAGCCCTAAACTTTATTTTTTATAACATCATATCTCGCAAGCCATTCAAGATATTGTAATGAAATTTGGTAGACAGATGCAGATCATAAATATTTCAAACTTTGCCAAAAGTGAGCGGCAAAAACGGCACTGACGATTTTCATAAAATTTTTATAGATCATATCACTAAAAGCAGTCATCATAACATACTATGTCACTATACTGTCAAAACTCGTTGAAGGGCGTGGCACAGCCCACAATATTTATAAACGTTATAATAAGAAAACTATCAATGCGGTTGTTATGGAATTTAACTTGGTTTATGTACTCGTTATATGACCAAAAATAGGCGCATTAGAAGCTGTGTGCGTCGCACCTCCCATACAAACAAAAAACGTTAAAAGTTATACATATTTAGTGTGCTATGAGAGTAATCTTTTTAAAATTAGATAAATTTCGACGGGATTGAATTAGTGGGCGTGGCACCTCCCATACAAGCAAAAAACTTTTGTTTTATATTTAGTGTGCTATGAGAGTTATCTTTTTTAAAATTTGGTGTATAGATGTCGGTTAGCAAAAACTCTGAAATTGTATGGATCTCGAGGGAATTGAGTCAGTGGGCGTGGCACCTCCCATACAAGCAAAACACGTTTTGTGTTATATTTAGTGTGAGAGTTATCTTTTTAAAATGTGGTGTAGACAAGTCGGTTAGTAAAAACTTTGAAATTAAATGGACTTCGACGGGATTGCGTCAGTGGGCGTGGTACTTCCCATTAAAACAAAATGTGTAAGTGGGTCATTTTGTAATTTTTTGAAGTATTTTCTAACTGTTTCAATTTTTTTAACCTCTTTCAACTGGTTTCAACATTTTCCATAATTTTCCGACTTTGTCAAACTCATTCAACTTTTTTCGACCTCATTCAATTTTTTTTAGAGATATTCAACTTTTTTCGAGATTTTAAACTCTTTTCAACTTTCTTCAACCTCATTCAATTTTTTCGACTTTTTCAACCTTATTCAACTTTCTTTGACTTTTTGAACCTCATTCAACTTTTTTCGAATTATTCAACTTCTTTCAACTGTTTCAACATATTACAATGTTTTTCAAAATTTTCCATATTTTTCCGACTTTTTGAACGTCAGTCAACTTTTTTAGAGTTATTCAACTTCTTTCATTTGTTTCAACATTTCTCAACCTCTTTCAACTTCTTTCAACATTTTTATATTTTTCCGACTTTTTCAACCTTATTCAGCTTTTTTCGACTTTTTCAACCTATTTCAACTTTTTTTGAGTTATTCAGCTTCTTTCAACTGTTTCATCATTTTAAAACCTCTTTTAATTTTTGTAATTTTGACATTTTCCATATTTTTCAGAATTTGTCAACTTATTCAACTTTTCTTGACTTTTCCAACATCGTTCAAACTTTTTCGAGATTTTCAACTCCTTTGGAGATATTCAACCTCTTTAAACTTTTTCAACACTTTTCATATATTATCAACTTTATCAGCCATTTTCACCTGGTTCAACCTCTCTCAACTTCTTTCTGTTCCATTTATTCCCGACTTTTTCGTCTTTGCAACCCATTTCTACATTGCAACATTTTTCAACCTCTTACAACTTTCTTAATTTTTATTTTCGGCTTTTCAACTCTTTTCAGTGTTTTTTAAATATTTCAACTTATTCAATATTAGTCAACTTTTTTCAACAAATTGCATATTTATTCGATTTTGTCAACCTCAAAACGAAAAACCGAACAGTGGTCGGTCTCCTGGTACTTTTTAATTATGTAATCGTTTTTCAATGCAAGCTTGCCAACTTATAAAGGGTGTTTTTTTTAGAGGTTTGTTTTTCGAATAGAGATAAAACTGGGATTTTGTGGTCAAATCTGGCAACTCTAATGTCATTTATATTCAGTTTGGTTTGCCATTTCATCATGAACAGGTTGACGCATGAACAACGCGTCCAAATTGTGCAAATTTATTATAGTCACTAAAATTTCAACTTTATTTTCACTCAAAATTCACATGATTTTTGCAATTATGAAGTCAAGAAGGCCGCCTAGATCTTGTGATATCACACCTTAATTTTTTTTTTTGGGGTTATGTGAAGCCAAAAGTATGCGTCGATAAGCCAGCTACGATTCAATACTTCGAAGCCAACATTACTCGCGTAATTCGCGATATACCTTGAAAATTGGACCTCCATTTTAGACTACGTCCGAGCTAGCCGTGGCGTTCATATGCCAGAAGTCATATTTAAATTATAATGCCAGAAGATTATCTTTCGAATAAAGTAATTTTCATGTCTATTTAAAAAATTCATCTTTGTTTTATTCCATTTTAAAGTTCTATACCTCTAAAAAAAACACCCTATATGTTATATTTGGTTGCGAAACAATTTTGTTTGTTTTAAAAAGTTTTCAAATTTGAATGCGTCAATCTTGCTTAGGGAACCAATATTTTTCTGTAGCTAAATGCGTCAAACAATATATTTTATACGTTCAAAATAATTCGTTGTATATGTAAATATATGAGGCGTCCAGTTGCAAAACCGGTCAAGTGCAAAAAAATAAAATTTTGAGATATTCTCATATATCAAAATCTGGATCATGCTTTATCGTTCTACTATGTTTTTAGATTAAAAAAAATTTTTTGACAGATATATAAAATTTTTTTAATTTATTTTGATGATTAGGTTTCAAAACCGGCCAAGTCCAAGAACTTGGTTTCCAAACCGGCCAAGTCCATGAACTTGGTTTCAAAACCGGCCAAGTACATGAACTTGGTCTCAAAACCGGCCAAGTACATGATCCAATTTTTTTTGTTCAATTGAGCTGAAATTTTGTCATACATAATTGGAACTCTTTCGAAATTAAGTTGTGAACTTAAGTTGGGTATTTCCACAGAATGAATTGCGGAATTTGTTGCTGTAAGGATGTTTTCCTTGTTCTTTGAAGTATCCCGGAGGTATTCACTCCATAAGTGACAACTCATCGAGGCGATTCACCCCGAGTCACTTTGGGTCACTTGGAGTCACCAAGGTGAGTGAAAATTGTAATTTTGTGGCTTGCGTGCGATTTTTAAAGAATTCCACTATAACACCAATTGCCACATTTGTACAAGAAATTATCGCAAATAAGTTACGTTTTGCGGTGCGTGCGATTTTTGAACTTTAGTGGATTTGTTTAAAATTAAGTATATCGTTGACCTCTGACGACAGGAAGCAATGTAACGAAATCAGCGAAAATAAAAATAAAATCGCTTGCACTGCAAAACGCAATTTTCACTCACCTCGGTGACTCCAAGTGACCCAAAGTGAGTCGGAGTGAACCGCCACGATGAGTAGTCATTTATGGAGTGACTTCCTCCGGGATACTCCAAAGAACTAGGAAAATATCCTTAGAGCAATAAAATTTAAAAATCGCACGCACCGCAAAACGTAGCTATGTGCGATAAGTTTTTGCATCAACGTGGTCTATAGGTGTTATAGTGGAATTCGTTAAAAATCGCACGCAAACTACAAAATCGCAATTTTCACTCACTTCGGTGACTCCTACAAAATTTCTCACGCTTACATATTATTTCAATTGAATTGTATTCAAAACCAGTCAAGTTCAAGGCCTTGAAATCAAAACCGGCCAAGTCCAGTACTTTGGTATCAAAACCGACCAAGTCCACTTTTTTTCAAACAAATCTTGTTGAAAAACCGGCCAAGTGCATGCTCCATGGATCAAAACCGGCTGTTCACTGACTAGTTTGCCGGCACAGCTTTCGAAGGAAACAAACGAAAACTGCTATATCCTTTGTGTCTACAGCCAAAAAATTATACGTAAACATACACCCAACACACCCGGGTATCCCATACGTTTTGTATGTGCGTTTTCAATTTTTTATGTTGCTAACGGTTTTTTCTATTTATAGCGATTATAGACTGTGAAAATTGACAAGTGTATCTATACATTATACATTTTTTTCACATATTTTGTTCCTTTCTTTTTTTTCCTTACATTGCAATCGGTTTTTTTTAAGTATAAGGATTTTTCGATGGTGTGGTTTCGTAGTAAATTCATTTGTTGCACTTAGGAGTATGATAAAACCGCTTGAAAGTCAAATAAATGAAGTAGCCATAAAACTCTCTTAGTACTGTTATTCTTCAACCTTGATAACCGATCTATCACATAGCATCTCGAGAAATCCCCTTCACTCTTCCTACTTGTTATTACTTACTATAACACAGGTACAAAAGAAAGAAATATAAGCCATTCAGTGTTAATTCACAATATCCTATTCATATGTACCAGGTAAATTCCTTAGCAAATATTGATTGAAAAATAAATATAAAACTACCTGGTGTTACACAAACTCCAACAGTGGAACTGAATGAAGTCATTTTTCTGACTCTATGATTGATATTTTAAAAAATTGAGAAATTTTACAATAAAGGTTTGTGTAATAAAAACAAAACCCACTAATGACGATTGTTGTAATAAAATTAACCACAAACAGGTCAACGCCTTTCGGAGGATTTAAAATTGTTGAAGATACTTACAGGTAGTCCACATAAACAGAGGTTTACCTCTTTCTGTTAGTAAATCATAAAGTTTCGTTAGGAAAAAAGACGCAGGTGCACCTAGATGAGAGAATTTTCGAAGAACAGTAAAAAAATCTCGGGAAAATATTTAAAAATAAATTTTAAAACGGTCAAATCCAAGAACTAATAAATTCTAAAATTCTGTGATTTCGCGCATAAAAATGGTATATAAATATACATGTTTTGCTAATAGTGTCGTCAGTTACTGTCAAGTTTTTTTCTGTACAGCATTTGAATAAAAAAAGACGCTATTATTTTTCATGCAACGCATTTGATAAAAATATAATAATCATACAACAAATTATATAATGGCTGATGGCGAATGGGTAACTCCCCGACAATTGCAAGGACTTATCTTTGAAGACAGAGAACTGTACATAAGCCAAAGATTGGAGGAGCTTTTGGAAGCAGACAGTGAAGATGAGCAAGATATGAATGAACGTCTATTGGCAGGTGAAGAGGGCGATGGCAATAATATGTATGTTGAACATTCAGATGCAGAGGAACTACAGTTACCAGAATATAATCCTGCTGATGAAACTGATTCGGATGAAGAATTGGAAGTTGATCCAATAGAAACTTTTGCAAGTAATTATACAGCTAGAGATGGTACAATTTGGTTAGATCAAACAATATGAAATTTTTCACCACGTAGTGGAATCGAAAGTATGTTGGGCCGCCCAGTTACACCAACCATTGAAAGCCTTCCAGTAAGCGCTCAAGAGCAGCGTGACAAGTCTGGCAGAATCAAGCAAAAGGGAAATTGCCTCTTATGTTCCAAAAAAAGAACAACAAAAAAAATCTGCAAAGAATGTCACAAGCCAGTTTGTGTTGAGCATTCAAAAGATATCACTCAATGTAATAGATGCAGGTCATAAATTATCACTTTTTTTTATAAAATTCTTTATTTTTACAATACATATTATTAATAATATATTGTTATTCTTTTATGTATACATACATAAACACAAAAAAGTAATGTCAAATAAATTAAAGTTATTTATAATAAAACCCAAATGTTTTTTTTCATTTCTAACTTATAATTTACATACATTTTTCTATGCATACCCGGGTGTGTTGGCTGTAGATAGAAGGGGTAAATCGCAAAAACGACCTGTAAATTCGGTCCCCATCGACGAATTTTTTTTTTTTTTCAAATATGATAGAAAACAATATTTTAGGAGGCTACCCAAAATTTCAAGTTGATACGGCATTCAGAACTCAAAATATATCAATTTGAAAATGAAAAACACACCCGGGTGTGTGGGTGTAGACACAAGGGATACACATTTTTGCCTGTTGTCGACCTCAGATTTTTAGTGTAACATATACCAGTCCGCAAAGGCGACACCGCTTACTAAAAATGGCCGTACAGCTCGGAGACGATCCGACGGCAGATTTCCCATAATTTGCGTTAGAAGTTTAGGCTTATATCGGTAACAATGAATAGATTGTCTCACAATTAACCATATTTGCTGGCGTAGCAACGCGAGTAATGCTTTTGGACCAGCATGACAGTTCGAAATATGCAAATGTCTTAGGTATATTTGAACGAAATGTGAGTTTTTTGGCATAAGCAATGGGAATTTTGCATCGTGGGGTATTGGGGCATTGAGCAACCGACCACCAACACGAAGTAAGGAGAACGGACGATTACCATCCTTGAATTCGTGAATAAAAGGGCTTAACTTTTGAATGTTAGGCTGAAGAATTTGTGTCTTTGCTTATTTACGGATTTATTCTGAGAATTCAGTTTGTTGAATAATTTTCGTAATTTTCCAGAATGCCCACTGCAGTTCGTTTGCACCATTGAATTAGATCTCTTATTTTGAGTTTTCTTTTTCACAAAACGGAGAACGAAAGCGAAAACTTTAAGTAGTTTTGAGTATGAGGAATGTGACGATATAACTTTTAGAAGATAGTTTGATTTTTCCTCAATTGCATGAAGTGCAGTTGCACTTTTCTTTTTCTCTAAAACATTTAATTCTGGTGATAACTCAAAATGGCTATTTTTTGGCCAAAACTCAGAATTTTGTAGGATAAATGATGGTCCTGTGAACCAAATTGAAGAGTTAAGCTCATCTACGCTACATCCTCTTGCAAGTATATCCGCAGGGTTTTGTTTCGAAGGAACGTGTCGCCATGACACGTTTTGTGACCATTCTTGAATCTCTGCGACTCTATTTGCTACAAATGTATTAAATAACGAGGGATGCGTTTTGATCCAATGCAAGGTGATTTCAGAATCAGTCCGGAAATATACTCCCTCGATTCAACAGTTTATCATTTCCTCCAGCTTATGCCAAATTTTTGATAAAATATGCGCTACGCACAGCTCCAGTCTAGGTAATGACTTAGTTTTGAGAGGCGCAACTTTTGACTTAGCTGTAAGCAACTGGGATCGGATACCGTTTGAAGTTATACTACGAATGTAGAAACAGCAACCATATGCGCGCATTGAAGCATCACAAATGCCATGAATTTGGCAATTGTTATGTGGACCTGTATTTACGTAACGAGGAATTTCTATTGCGTCCAATTGTGACAAATCAGCTTTAAAATTTTGCCAATTAGTATCAAGGCGTATGGGAATTGATTCGTCCCAGTGAAGATTTTGAATCCATAGTTCTTACAGTAATATTTTTTCTCTAGTGACTATTGGGCATAAAAGTCCAAGAGGATCGAAAAGTCGAGCTGATACTGACAAAATGTTTCCCTTTGTAGCCTCAAGTTCATAGAAGTCTTGTATTGTTGGACCAACCATTAAAGTATCATTTAATGAATTCTGAGTTGAGGTATGACTAGATGCATCAATGCTACGCGAAGTTTAGTAGTTGTGCTTGATGGCCTCAAAACGCATTGATGCGGAATAACGTAATGTGGAAATTTTAGAGTTTCGCTACTGGTTGATGACATATGTCTTTATTTCAGGTACTCTTTCATAAAGTCCATATACATTTCCCGCAGATTGAGATTTTTGTATAGTTTACGCTCTAAGGCCAAAAACCGCCATATAACTATTTCGAAAGATGAACCAAGTGAGTTTGGATTCGATTTGAAAGGGAGCGATACCTGAAATCGACCAGTAGATAAACGATATACTTTATCGACAAAGTGTTGCTCACATAACTGCTGTTCAGCAGTGTATGTTTTATTTTGTGTCCCTTTAGGCATTTCCTCTATCCCAAAATTTTTGGACTAAAGAGTCAAGTGAAGAATCAATTTCAGTAGCACTTACTGAATTACATATTTGTGAATTCGTATTATTTGTAGTTTGGTATTTACCAGAAACTATCCAACCAAGTAGTGTTTTTTGAAGCGTTGAAAGATTTGGATATTGTTTGATCTGTCCAACCGATAAAAGCTCGAAGAAAGTCTCTGCCCCGAGCAAAAGATGTATTTTTTGGGTTTTATAGAAATATGGATCAGCAAATTCGATGTTAGGAGGAAGATTCCAATCCTTTGTAGAAATAGTATGGTCAGGTTGATATGTAGAGATTGATCGCAACACCCAAAAGTCAGCTGAAAACTTATGAGAATTAACCCTTGACCTCACCGCAGCGTGCAACTTTTGTTTAACGGTGGATTGCGTCTTTCCTATGCCAATCATTTGTAACTTCCCTTCTTTTCTGTGTAATTTCAGTCTCTGTGCAAGTTCTTCTGTAATACAATTAATTTGTGAGCCTGAATCTAATAATGCTCTCGCCAATAGAAATTTGCCTGACTTGGAACCTATTTGCACCACTGCAGTAGCCAAAATGACTTGATCATCTTGAATTGACGTGTGATTTATCGCAGCACGAGAAGTAGATGGCTGACTATCATTTGCCTCATTAGAATTTATGGGAGAAGAAGTGTTAGGGGTGTACCTATGCAGTAGCGTATTATGTGAACGACTGCACACTCTACATTTAGCAGATCTACATTTTGTAACGGTATGACCTATCCTTAAACAATTTATGCACATCGAATTTTCCTTAGCAAAATCGAATCTTTGTTGAACTGATTGTTTCGAAAACATTGGACAACTATAAATAAGGTGATCTGATAATTTACAAAAAAGACATTTTCTGTCTTTTTCATACGACCCTGAGCATAAGAATGAAAATTTCCTTGGAGCAGCAGCATTTTGCTGTGGTTTGCTATTATAATTACGTTTTGACTTGAACGCTTCATCTGTGTTGAAAGCGTTTATTGAGCATTGCCTCACAATCACTCCACAACGGTAATTTATCATAGTTAAGTTGCTCCTCCCATTTTATAACTTTAAATAATATAAGACGGAAGTTTTTTTCAAAATTCGGGCTCTGACGATTTATTGGCATTTTCATAAGTTTTTATTCAAAAAAAAACAAAAAATATTAAAAAAAAAAATTTGGTTATGGCTTTTTCCAAAATACGGTACTATTTTTTCAAAATTTGAACTTCGAAGATTTGTCTGAATTTCGGTAAGCTTTAATTAAAAGAAAATTTTGTTGATTTCTGACAGGATTTGCGCTATCTAACCATTTTTGAACCAAAACATATTTAAAAAAAAAACATTTATTTGGCATTTACCTTAAAATTATATAAAACGAAAACTTTTTTTCAAAATTCAGGCTACGGCGACTTATTGGCATTTTGTTTGGCTTTTATTTAAAAAGCCAAGTGTTCATTTCCGATAAAATTTCCGTACGCTAGGAATTTTTGAACCAAAAAATATTAAAAAAAACAAATTTTTTTTTCATTTATCTTAAACTTACAAAAAAAAGAAACTTTTTTTTTCAAAATTTGGGTCTGGCGATTTGTTGGCATTTAAATTAGTCTTCAGTTAAAAACAAAAATTGTTCGTTTTCGATAAAATTTCCGATCACAAGCAATTTATGAAACAAAAAATATTTAAAAATAATGTTTGTTTGGCTTTTTCCAAAAAACTATATTTTTATTTCAAAATTTAAGCACTGGAAATTTGTTGGAATTTTGATAAGCTTTAACTAAAAGAAAAAATTGTTAATTTCTGGCAAGATTTGCGCTGTCTAGCCAATTTTGAACAAAAAAAATATCTAAAAAAATTAATTTTTTCGGCATTTAACTTAAAATAATAAAAAAATTTTTTTTTTTCGAAATTCGGGCTCTTACGATTTATTGGAATTTCGGTTAGCTTTAATTTCAAAAAACAATTGTTCATTTCCGACAAGATTTGCGGTCTCCAGCAATATTTGAACCAAAACTCGATTCGGGACAACAGTGCTGCGGCGCGCAGTATTTTCAGAGGTGCGCGGCAGAATTAATTTATTTGGGAAAGTCCGTATTTGAGTCCCACTCTGAAAAAATTAGTTTTTAAAGGAAATTTGACAAGGAATTCAGTGGTATTTTTTTTATTTTTTTATAGAATGGTAATCATTCTAAAAAATAAGTTTAAATAATTGATTTGTTATAAAAAATATTAATTTTTCGTTTAGTGCCCAAGGAAGCTGATCTCTTTAGCTTTAAAACGATATAAAAAAATAATTTTTCCGTTAAAATTTACCGGAGATATAACTATTTGAATATGAGCGTAAAACACCAAAAAACGTAAAACCTTTGACCATCGCAACTCGATATCTTTCGATATATTCAATAACAAATCTATTCCTGATTTTCGGGTCCACTAATATAATGCCTAGAATATGTAAAAAAAATTTGGTGCGATTCCAAGATGTGACGGTCAGAAAGTGTTCGGAATGTAAAAGAACGTCTCATATACACATTTAAGAATTAACTATATGGATTGAAGATTCTTTAAGTTATTAAAATAAAATTATTAAAAAAAACATAGTCCGATTTAACGAATTTTTCGATGCAACGAAAGGGCCTGACATTTATCATTCGTTATACCGATACTTGCCTGTATTTACATCCAGGCCAAGGATAAATGTCGTATCTAAAAAGGACATAACCGTTTATTGAGACAGTCAGGCTGCTATTAAGTCTCTTGAATCAGTCTTCCTTAGCCCACTAGTAGCCCTGAAATGACGCTTGTCACGTAATGACATGGTTGACTAGGCATGGGAATTTTCATGTTAAAAATAATATTAAATTATGATCTGTTCCAAAAACGTACAGTAATTTGTGATCATCTAAATTCGACTTTTACATCGAAAAAGCTATCCCTTATATAACTTTTTTGAAAATTTCGGGTGATTAAGGGATAAAAAGCTCTTCAATAATGCTGCTGCCATAAAACGTAAAGTTTTAAAAGAAATTTGCCGATGAGCACGTAACCTATACACTTTCTTTTTTTATCTTCTGTATCATGTGAGTAATTTTGGCTTTGCGAGCTCTTCGTTGATCGTGTAAGGTCATAGACTACGGAAACTCACTACTACTTTCATAAAGAAACGTCTCGAAATGCTATGTCGGGTCTCGACAGTAGCGTCGCTCCAGGTAGCGCTCAGCCCCAGGTGAAATCAGTTAAAGGCTTTTTAAAACTAAAACGGAAGACAGTGTCACCCAAAAACTATGAGCAGTTTTGGTTCGCCATCTTATGAACATTTCGGAAACTAAAAATAAATGGGTTGCATTGAAGAAAGTGAGCAACTTTTTTGCTCATCAAATAGAACACGCCAACTACAACTTTTCATAAATTTTGTTCAACGAATCCTCGTAAAGCATTTAAACAATTTGCTAAAACATTTACAAATTCTTATTTGGGGGGTGCAAAATCAGGGTATCACCCACTCCAACACTTAACTAAATCTCTCTTATTAATTGCAACAAAAGCCATTGAAGGAACTGCTCGTTCACTATCTTACAAGGATTATGAAGCAGTATTCCAGTGTTATGCGCCCTCATATAAAATTTTTTAAGCAATCGCTTTAATAAACTATCAGTATTGAAAAAGACTCTTTAGAGTCTAGAAAGTTTCTCCTTGTAAAGTCTTTTCTTCGTCATATTTTCACAGCAAAGTGAGGAACTATGTTTTATAAGTTCTGCGATGAACCAAAAAGGTTTTTCTAAGGCTCTAAAATTGAATTAAGGACTTAGTATATTACACGTTTGTTGCAACATGTGAGTAGCTTACTCGTCTGGTCTCCATATAAACTTCGAAGTGGAACAACTGCATGCTTTTTGGGACGAGACAAACGACGTGTCAACTTGCCAGTTCTGGAAATTTCGTTTACTTGGCAAACTACACTGAGTTACATAACTTCAGCAAAACAACAACGAAAAAATAAGTTTTGTTACCAAAAAAAAATGAACCTCGACTGACTGCTATAAAACACTGGATGTTTTTGAAATGAAAGACGCAAATAGTTTAAGGTAAAGCAAATGAATTTAATTTTACTGCATGTTATACGAACAAAGTTTACAAAGTTATTTTTATTGAAATAGATGTTACTCGTTTCTGTCAAATAAATTAGGTTAACAGAACGATAAAATTAAAAAATATGTAGAGTGCAAATCATTTTTAACTTTTCAGAAGCAAATGATAACACTAACTTAAAAACGTTCAATAAAAATATATCCTAATTGGTTTCATAGGAATTTTATATGTAAAATGGTGCCCAGATTATTAAAAATATATCACAAAGTTCCTTCATGCACCGTTTTCGAAATACTACATATACAGTAAACTAAGGTTATATTGCAACTAAATGGAGATAAATTCAAGTTTATAAAATTTGCAGTTATTATTCACACATAACTTTGCAATTGGCACCACAGAATACATATACACTGAGAAAAAAGTATGCTTGCTTTAAATAAATGTATTTGGTTGATAGGTTTTTAAAATATTTGTTAACTATCAACAAATTTTGGTAGTTATTACCATGTCCTTAATTGAAAATTTGAATGGTTGCTTATTGGGCCAAAATTGAAAAAATTAGTTTGGGTTGAATATACATACATTTTTTAATCCTATTGTTATTTTTTGATTTCGCTTCTCATTAACAAGAAAACTTTGCAATTCACAACATATTCAAGTAAAACACTACTTAAGTATATTCTGATTGGTACATAATTTAGGTATTTATGATTGTGTAAATACAAATGACATCTTATATAAGGATGTAACAATATTTGAAAAATCGTTGACCGATGACCAGTTTTTAGCACAAATCGACATTAATGAATGTATATGTAATAAGCTTTGCTTATTAAAATAAAATAAGATTACTTTAATTATTAAAAAATGTGCTTTTATTTAACTCAGTTTCTCTTTACCAACTGCTTGCAGGGTTGCCGCTAACTGTATGACATGACAGCTGAAATGTTTTTTTAACTTTGTTCGTGAAATACTTCTTACAGTATACGTTTGCGAAAAGAAAATATTTTTTTAAGTCAAATACATGATTTAGTGATTGTTAACAAACGAATGATTGCTATAAAATAATATTTGTTTCAACCAAAATATGATTTGGTAATTACTATCAAATATATACAATAATTGATCCAATAATATTATTCAATTCACCGTAATATGTGAGATTTTAACATATATCAAATAATTAATTCGCCTATATCAAATATACTATTTGTTAACTATTACCAAATTTTGGTATATATATTGTAATTAAATTGTTTTCTCAGTGTAAATATTGAGCGAATAAAAAACTTTGCGCTTTTTTCGAAAATTTAAGAAATTCGATAGGTTTATTGAAAGTTATGCGAAAAAGAGTTAAAACTAATGGGTAGTTTCTATAAAAATTTTTTTTTCTATAGCAAAGTAAATTGTGAATTTTTGGAAATTTTACGTAAGCTAAAAAGTTACATACGGTTGATTGAATTCACTCACATTTGAGTTTGATCTGCTTCTTTTTTCAAACAAAATTTTAATAGAAACAATACACGAGAATATTTTAAAAATGGATTCTGTGCATCAGCACATCCACGCCTAATCCGATTGAAAAGAGTATCCAATCTATTTTAGCATCCGGTGTCGGTGGCATAGTGTTAAACAAAAATGATATATAAGTGGACAGAAAACGTATTTTCTTGGGCGTTGTGTACATGGGGGTTATGAGATGATATCCTCAATATCCTCAAAATATGATAAAATCAAAAAAAATAAATTAAAACGAGTTAGGTTATTTCTTTGGCTTCGTCAAAAATTATTACCCCACACACACCACATTAAAGTAAAAGTGCGTGAAGGTCTTAAATTTATATTAAAAGGATGTTTCTCTACTCACAATAAGTTCTAGATGGTTTCACTGAACGTACCCATTAGCGTGTTTTTTTTTTCAAAGCTTTGTAGATGCATTTTATTTTATTTATGCCTATATTTTAGCTTGAGGCTTAAAAATAATTGTCCGAAAATTTGAGCTTTGTAGCCGTTTACAGGCGCGGGCAGAGTTTCTGTCCGATTTCGTTGAAATTTTACGAAAAACTGGACTCACTAAAACGTAGCAAAAATCTACCTTAGGTGCCAAGCTATAGCATTTTAGGTTTTTGTTTTATATGTGAGAGACCACACGCATTGTCAAACCGCACTCACATTTTTCGTGTAACTGAAAATGCGAACAAAATACACTCGAAGGGTCTTTTTTAAATTTGCGGTCTGATAGGCCTATATCATAGAATCAGGTTTGAAGAAAATTATCCCAAAATTTCAGCTTCCTATATCAAACCTGCAAACAGTTTGCTTCCAATTACAATTCATATGGAAGCAACGAATTTTTTACGAAAACGCAAAACAAAAACTGTCTTGGGTTTTTCTGCTTTTTCGCATTTCCATATTAATTATTGTAGGAAGCAAACGTTCGCAAGTGACCCCTAACACACCAGATTTATAACAAAGTTTGTACAAAACAGTTGATTTTTAAAAAATACGTCCACCATCTTGGATCCGCCATATTGAGTTTGGCACATCTGACTTCGGATTCGGGATCAGTTACCCCCAAAACTCCCGTACAACAAATTTCGTACAAATCGGTTGATTTTTAAATAAAAAAAACGAGTGTGCTTTATAATAGGGGAGCCAAACAAGAGATTTCGGGATTTACTCGAGCGCGGCAGATTAAGATATGTGGTATACCTTGCACCTTGTTGAGTACCTCTACCAAATCTTAGCCCTCTAGATAGTGCCGCGAGTGTAGGGCAGCCGATCAGAATATTAAAAAAAATCGGTAGCTGGATTTACTAGAGCGCGTCAGATTAAGGCATGGTGGGTTAATTACAAGATGAAGAGTGTGCATTTCACTAATCTGATGATTTGACGGTGACGTAATGGAGTGGCAGGGTCACAAACCTTGCAAAAAAAAAACGTCACCTGGGTTTTCTCGAGCGCGGTCAAAATTTTTTTTTAGTTTGAAGGAAATAATTCAAGGATAACGGAAAACATATAATCTGCCGATTATATGTTTCACAAGCCGAAGTAACAAAAATCGTCATTAAAGTTTAGCACGTGCAGCTGAATTTTTTTTTGTTTTTTGGAACTTAGTATACAAATAATTTAGCTGTTCCTTATTGAAAAAACTCTTTGCATGACTGCATGACACCATTTAATCCTGACAAGAAAACATTAATATCCAAATACGTCAGATTAAGCAAATCCCTCCAAATCATCAGATTATGGATCAACACGACCAGGAAGGACATCAAGCTGAACCGTCTGTAAAAAAATCTGAAGCGCTCGAGTAACTACACCGAAGGAAAAGAAACATGATTTTTTTAAACATTCGGCTGGTGAATTTATTTTTAGTTGATTTTTTTGTGTTTCAGTATTTTTAACAAAGAAATTTATAAATTTAACAGGAAATAACTACAACGCTGGTAAACATTGAGTTTTTTTTATAGAAATTTATCTAAATTTAATGTCGTATATGTACTTAGGTATATACAATTCCGAAAACAAAAAAGTAATAACTAATCATAGAACTTTTTTTTTTTTTTTTGTTTGCGGGTGAGGCAGGTGAAATGCTTTTCACACCATCAACCAGGTTGTCATCTGGTCGGTGTGCGGGGCTTCCATAGTGGTATACCCACTAAAACACCTCCTTCTTTGTCCGGTAGTTTTTTCCCCACTGGGAGGCTCTCTTGAGCATTACTTCAGTGGGGTTCCCATTATTTAGGCATCCAATGCCATTAGCTGCTTTCTGAGCCTGCGGCCAGGCCTTTGCTTCCATCTTGTCTTCTTTGAGATACATCAAGGTCAATTCTCTTTATTCGTAGTACGCTTTCAACGTATCTCGTTATCAGCGTCCAGTACTCCTCACTTCTTAGCATTGTCGGCACGATGTTTTCTGCTGTTAGCGGGCCGACTTGTCCTTCCAGTATGCTCCTTCTTTCAGCCCAGTTCCTGCAGTTGAAAAACATGTGTTCCGCATCATCAGCATCTGCGTCACCATATATGCAGTTTGGTGTCTCGGTTTTTTCCATCCTGTGCAGATATTTTTGGAAATACCCGTGGCCATACAGGAGCTGCGTGATGTAGTAGCCTACCTCTTCAAAACTTCTATTCAGCCATATGTTTAGCTGTGGTATTAAAAGTGCTGTCCAGCGCCCGTAGGTTTCATTTTGCCACCTTTGTAATGTGTGGCTTCTAGCCTCTTGTTTTGTCAGTCGATTTTCAGCTTGGTTTTTCTGTTCCCATATCCTTTGTCGCTCTAAAGCCAGTAGGTAAACTGGGATTGTTCCGCTTATTACTAGCACCGCAGCTAGTGAAAAAGTGCGGTATGCTGAGGCTATCCTTAAAGCTGCCGCTTTTTTTTACTGAACTCAATTTTTTCCGGTGTTGCTCCTTTTTCACTGTATCCGCCCATACCTCGCAACCATACAGCAAAGCCGCCTGAGTGATTGCCATTTGAAGCTTACGTTTGCTTGCCATTGATCCACCTGTGTTTGCCATTAACCTTGACAGTGATGTTGTGGCTTGTGCTGCTTTTGTAGTTGCGTGCTGTATTTGCGCCCAATAACTCAGCCTGTAGTCCAGCTGAACTCCCAGGTATTTAACCGCTTTTTTCGTTTGAAAGGATTCTGATATCGTGTTTATCGGTATCTCTATCAGTATATGCTTCTTCGTAAGGATAAGCAGCTCCGTCTTTTCAGATGCTAGCTTGAGCCCGTGATTCGCCATCCACGCCTGCGTTCGTATCATAACCTGGTTCAGCTCCCGCTGAGCGTCTCCGATGTTTTTTGCTGTGATAACTGCTGCGATATTGTCCGCGTAGCCGACCAGATAGGTGTCGTCCGGCATCTCAATGCGTAGTACTTCGTCATAGTAAACATTCCAAAGGTCTGGGCCAAGGATGGAGCATTGCGCCGCACCTGATGATATTTCCATACGACTAGGGCCACTGCTGGTGTCGTAAATTAGCGTTCTGTTATGTAAGTAACTACGTATAATCCTTCTTTGATATTCTGGAATCCGGAATTTTTTTTTCCAGGGCGTTGATCATATCTACCCACCTAGCACTGTTGAATCCGTTTTTAACATCTAATGTTCTCCCATTACACGTAACTAACTGTACATGGAAGATTGCATGATGTGTATAGAACGTGTACTATGGATACTACACATTTGATATTTTTTACTAAGATTTTTTTTTATCTTACGCAGAATACATCTGCGCATTTATGATATACATACATCGGACGTCAAAAAAAAAGCGGAGGATCATGTTTATAACAAAGCTTCAAAAAAAATTGTTTCATGGTGTAATATTTTTTATCTAACAATTTATAATATTCTTATCATTAGCTGCGTTTTATTCGCCATCGTCTGCTAGATATCTTTAGCTAGCAACGATAATTGTATAGGAAAACAAAAACAAAATCGTAGACTTAGCGACTAAAATTATAGTTGCTAAGTATACAAGCAAGTTTCTTAAATGCCAGTGCTACCCAGTGAATTTGTATTTTGTCTATTGTGATTTTGTATATTGACAATTTTGTCAATTATGAAGTTTGAAATTAAAAAAAAATATTGAATTTTACAAAAAAAAAAATTGAATTAAACGGAAAACATTCATGTTCTTATTCTCTTTTTAAATTCAATTCAATTAATTTTTCAAATCAGTAAAACCACATTTGTGTCAACACCAGGATAACCTGGCAAGGCACAACCATTTCCCCAGGACACAATGCCAGCCAATTAATTTTTAAAAACAGCAAAAACACAAAAAATTACATATCTGACGTAGCCAGTGCTACCCAGTCAGCTCTAAGGCAACTTAGCAACTTGCCGTTTTATTCGTACATAGATAGCGACTTGGCCAATAAAACGCACCTATTATTGTATCATAATAAGTTGTCGGAAAGTTTTTTTTCCGAGATATGATTTTCCAAATAAAAGTTCTAAAACTTAAATTGCTTATAACAATCATAATAATTGTTATTTTTAAAAACTTTTCTGGGACTTATTTAGTTATCATCTGCAGTATTAAAATAACACATTGCTTTCAAAATTCCAAGAAGTCGGGACAGACGTGTTCCGTTTCACTTAATTTGAGCCATGGCCAAACATGTTGAGATGTATACATTGTAGAGGTTTCTGTTACATTGTAGATGTTTCTGTTGCTACAGTTGTTTTGATCGCAGAGTGTCATGAAATTCTTACGTACAGGTACTTTCTGGGTTTATAGTGTCTGGAGTACCACATTTGGCAGTATATATTCAAAGCACCAGTTTGGAGCTGAGCTCCCAAAGTGGTGGGCATTACGCACGATCACTAAAGCTGATCTCTGATTTGTAGACTACGAGTGATTTTAATATCTGCGATAACACGCAGTAATCTAACATCACTGGTATGGTGTGTAAAAAATGGGTGATTGTCCACAAAATTAACATACCGTGTGGTAATATTTATCCACATTTCTCTATTTTAGTGTGATACAGACCATTCCAAGTACCGCGCTGTCATAAAACATTGTTAAAAACGTTCAAATTAATTCGAATAGTTTCCAAGTGATCAAAAACCATATCCAACACAATTTTCAGTAATAACGAACTTTCCCGCTTTAAGCTCAAGGCTTACTCGACCTAATGTTAAATCTGCCACTTGCCTCTGTATTCAGCTCTGATTTCAATGGAACTAGCTCTCGACAAATATTTCATTTTAGCTTCAACAGAATAAATACTATAAATGGCAAATAGTTTATAAGCTGATTATATGTATATGTATGTTGCCGGCCAAACTAGTTTTTAGGCCAAACTAGTTCCGTTAAGCCTAAAGATGTACAATGAAATTTTAATGCAAGAGCACTGTGGTTACAGAAGTCTACGACAGCAACAATGTCAAACAACAAAACTTGACAATTTCATTGTATACTTGGCATGTGGTAAGTGAGGGTTATTGGAAGCCTACGGCCGCCGTTCAGGATTTACATCCTCTAATATGTCCAACAGCGACATCGCGGCGGTTCAGTCTATAATATGTGCAACACTGGCTTCGCTATTCACAGTACTTTTACATTAAAATTAAATTGCATACTTTTAGTCCTTCAAATAAACTAGTTTGGCCTAGGAAAAACTAGATTATCCTAAGAACTAGTTTGGCCGGTGACATATACATATATTTGAAATATATCAAATAAAATTAAGGATATACTTGTATATTCATTTACATCGCTGCTGCTATCCAGCCTAAACTGTTGTCATTATACGCAACACTACATACAGAAAATGACTATAATGGAGAAGAAAATAAAGAAAACGGGGAGCTAAGGTAAAGGGGTATACCAGCCTCGACGATAGTTAATGTGAAGTTTCATCTGCGAAGATGTTTGTTGTCGGAGCACATTTTTTGAACGAGATTTCAAGTGCTGATAGCACTAACAAGTTGCAACCCTACTAATTTTCGGTGTACTGTTTTTGCTGCATCTTCGCTTCTTGCCAGTTACAATTCGCAACTTGGCACATAAATTATGTACACCGAGCACTCGTTGCTCGAGACCAGGCATCTTCTCCTAGAAGAAACGTAAAGCAAAATCTTTAAATGCTCATGTTACTTATTATATCAACTCATCCGCCTGAGAAAGGATAAAGTTTTAGTTACTGACAGAGCGGTAAGAACGTGTATAATGCTCTGGTGAGAATTTGTCCCAAGGGACCCACGAGGCAGAGGCTGCTTGTCGATGTGCAGTATGTGATTGTGTTTGAAAAGTATGTTCAAGTAGAATGCATGCTCCATTCCTCACCCCCACGCATTACCCCACAGCCGATGAAAACAGATGAAAATACTGTTGAAACTGGCAGCAACGCACGTTCAAAGCAACTCGAAAATTAATTGACAATCGATACTTTTAAATTTTCCATGTTGTAACTGGTAACGCTGCCGTTATTATCGTTGTTGTTTCTGTTGTCAGTAAAGATGTTGTTGTTGTTGTTGCATTTATGTTGTTGCTCAAGGCATACGAACATAAAATATTTCGCTATTTACCGCAAATGCTATCGATTTATTCTTTCGATATTTATTACTTTAATTAACGTTTGCTTATAACTTTCCAACGACCCTTATCAGACGCAATAACTTTTGGTTGAGTCATTAATTTTTAAAAGTTCTACTAGAAACAGAGATATGTAGAATGTAGGAACTATTTAGAAAATAACGACATCGACAAAATGTACATATGTGTGTAATACACTGTGTATGTAGCAAATGTTAAAAAATTGTATATATCATCCGGAGATGAAAATAAATATTTATTTCTTTTGATTAAGGTCTATTGAATGTTTTTAAGATCGCTTGCACGAGGTAGTGCAAAAGTAATGACCCAATTTATTGTAGCAATAATATTTTTTGAAATTATAATGCCACGACAAGAAACTTTATTTTTAATGAAAAATTGTGCGGCTAACCACAAAGTCTCGAGCAGATAAGACAACAGGACAAAGTTTTTTCAAACGGTTAATAAACGGTTAATAACACTACTCGACAAGCAAAAATTGCGGCAAATAAAAACCACCATTCCTATAGGAAAATTTTCGCTGAATCCGAAAATCATAGTGGTTTTGCCGGATCAGGTCTGGTTTTTGAGATAAAGGGCAAAAACCAAAAACATGCACTGTCCCGGGAGGTAACGCCATATAGGCTCGACTAAAAACGTTATTTTACATGATACTTATTCCAAATCTTTTTGTTGCCTAAAAGTAGAGATCACGACAATATATGTCACAACAGCACCACTAGTTTGGTCACTACGGCTAAAAACAGGTCAACAAAAATGCAATTTTTTGCAATTTTTGAAAAAAATTTCAACTTAGGCACCTTATAACTCGAAAAAAATCTATTGAACTAAAAAGTTAGCTATCCACGGACAATTTTCCTTTAGGAATGGTGGTTTTATTTGCCGCAATAATATTTTGCAAAAATATGTATATGTGTAATTTTGGGTGAATACTAACAAAAAAATTTTAGAAAACATATGTAGATGCGAATATACTTAAAATATAGGATCCGATGCCAAATTTTATTTTTATAATAATAGAGTTTAGCTACTACAGCTATTAGTTTTCTTAGAAATTTAGCTTGAAGCTTTAAAACCAAGTAAAAAGCTTATACATGAATTAAGGGAAATGGAAAAATTATACATTCAAATTAATTTGTTATATTTTTATAATTTTTTCTTAGCTTTATCGCACTTTCTCAACATACCCACCCAGATCTTACAATTGCATGAATGTAATTGTATGAATTTATTAATATGGTCCAAAGCATAAATATTAGAAAAAATTTACCCATCATGCCGTGGGGCTCGGACAACACAAACATAAAGACCAACAACCATTAAGCTACAAAATTAACTATAGTTATTTTTCAATCTAAGCTTGAGTTGACCTTTTGACAAGCTAATATCATATACATCGCAATTGTTAATGAGAGTAGTCGTGCGATTAAAAGGAGCTGTAGCCATATAATTTGTTCTAAGGACAGGTTGATAAAATAACCGATAAGAGTTACGATTACTCCTGCGATTAGTGTTTAAATGAACATAATTAAGAAGCTCTGGTGCAGCAAGAAACCCGGTTACTAGTTGATGCAGATAAAGTATATCCGCAATATATCTACGCGAGAAGACTGCATATGTAGTAACTTCAAACGATCCTCATAAGGAGGAAGGTTTAAAGAGTCAATCCAATTTAAGCCATTGCGAGCAAAACGAATAAAATTTTTTTGAATTCTCTCAATTCTATTGTGAGGACGCACTATTGTATTATATAAAGTCCTCGTTACTAAAGGGCTGTCAAATTCTTTTGTCCACCTCCTAATGAAGCCAAGCAGAGATGAGGATTTTTTACAAATTTGATTAATATGTTCATTAAAAGTTCATTTAACATCAAAATGTATACCTAGGTCTTTGACTAAATCGACACGACAAATTTTCTTATCTTTTAATTCATAATCAAATTCCACAATATTTTTCCTCCTGGTGAAAATCATAGTTTGGCATTTATCAGGATTAAGATGTAAAATATTTTTAGAACACCAAACTGCAAAGGATTTTAAGTTAGACTGAAGTGGAATAGTATCACCAACCCCCTTCACGTTCCTGTAAATTTTCATGTCATCGGCATATACTAACAGATGGGAATTTTTAATAACATATGTAACGTCATTAATTGCTAAAACAAACAGGAGCGGCCCCAGGTGACTTCCTTGTGGAACACTTGATGCCGCGCTAAATGGAGAGAAAAACACCTTCCGAAATTTTATTTGATATGAACGATCAGATAAATAAGATTCAATCCAGCTGGCAAAACTTAAAGGAAATCCAAGCTTCTTTAACTTAAACAAGATCAAATTATGTGGTAATTTGTCAAATGCTTTACTGAAGTCAGTATAGATGAAGTCAACTTGCCCACCAGAGTCTAAATAGCTTAATGGAAAAGAAGTGAAATCAAGGAGGTTAGAAACTGTAGATCTGCCATTGACAAAACCATGCTGACGAGTTGTTATGACTTCACTACAGCACACCTTAACTTGATCGTACACAATGCTTTCAAAAATGTTCGGTATCGATGATAACTTCGCCACGGGCCTGTAGTTTAAAACATCATTTTTACACCCTTTCTTGAAAATGGGGCTTATGTATGCATTTTTCCAATATTTAGGAAAATACTTAGTTATCTCTAATCAATGTATTAAATAAAAAACTGAGGGGCTGACTCAGCACAAAGCTACAGTTAACTAGTACTGTCGCAGGAATACCATCAGGTCCGGAGCTTTTGACAAGGTGTGGCACGAAGGACTTTTACACAAAATAAAAAAATTACTGCCTAAAAATACACACGCTTTACTAGGGTCCTACCTTACACGGCGAAAGTTCCGTGTAAAATGTAAAAATTACGTATCAGATGATGTGGAAATTTTTGCTGGCGTGCCACAAGGTAGTGTTCTTGGCCCAATTCTTTACCTTTTATACACTTATGACTTGCCAACAAACAACTCTATGCTTACATCTACTTTTGCTGATGACACTGCAATTTTGTCTTGTCACGCAGACCCTAATAGCGCGTCACATACCCTCGATGAACATATGCGCCTAGTTGAAACATGGCTTTTAAACTGGCGAATAAATGTAAACGAGCAAAAAAGCACACATGTAACTTTTACACATAATAAAAAGACTTGCCCCACAGTTCACCTAAACAACACGGAAATACCTCAGAGCACTGATGTTAAATACTTAGGTATGCACCTCGATAGACGGCTTACTTGGAAAACTCATATTGAAAAGAAACAAATGCAAATGAAGTTGAAAGCATCAAGCATTAATTGGCTTTTACAAGCTTTCAAAACTTAGCCTTGAATATAAAGTTATTTTGTACAAAGCAATTATTATACCTATATGGTCATACGGAATCCAACTGTGGGGCAACGCAAGCTTATCAAATATAGAACTATTGCAGAGATCTCAGTCAAAAATACTTCGAACTATTTCCGGCGCACCTTGGTATGTCAAAAATATAAACATACACCAAGACCTTGGTATACCTTTTATTAAGCAGATACAGGAAATCAAAAAGCAATCATATCAACTAAAACTGCAGCAACATCCTGGCTAGGAACCTACTCCTAACATCGAATTCATCTCGACTGAAGAGACAAGATTTACCACCCCTGTAGCCACTATGTACACGAATACTGGCAACTCCTTCAACAACTCAAGACTGAGTTTGATATGAAAAAAAAACAACATTTCTAAGCAATGGCTTAGAAAAGTTCAACGTTATTTTAGTTTCTTAAGATTTATTCAGTTATTGTTAGTCTCCACGCGAGTTGGTACAATAAATAAATAAAAAGTTTAAAAAAAAAAAGGTCCGGAGCTGAGGTTATCAGGAGGATCGTAAGGAACTTGGAACTGAGATATCATTTGCATTTTTTAATAAACTCGACAAAAATCATTATCTTAGTCTTCTTTAATTCCTTACAGTGGATTTTCTTTATTAAACTGATATGAATTTTTAATAACATATTGTATGATATAATATTATTTATATTGATATCACTATTTTCTTATAAATTTAGCCACCGTTTTAAAGACAAGTTTTTAAAATTTTATAAAATTGAACATAATTTGATCGACCAAAAACAAATAAAATTTGTTATAAATCGTATGCTTGGCAAATACTTATCCACGACTTTTTTATATTATTTTGCATTATCTTGAGTCACGCCTGGCAACCCTGCACTTTCGACGCATTTTTAAAACAGAGTTTTTCGCTCCCCAAAAATATTCAATAAAGTGCGATTTGATTAGTAAAGTGCAACTTAGGTACCTCGCTGGAAATTAATGGAAAGTTAAAAATAAAATTTAAAAATTGTTAATTTCGACCAAAAAAGTCTTAAAATCAACTCACATAAAATGATCGAGAATTGTTATCTTTATGATCGTGCTTCTACACTTTTTCCAATTCCGCAGTTTTCGCTTGTGGGAAAAATATAAATAAATAAAAAAGAATTAAATCTACAATATATAATTAATATAATTAAGTTATGTATGTAAAATATTTTTTGCTATTTTGCCAATTTGCGTTCTGTAAAAGTAATAGAAGCCACAATGTTTAATATTTTATTGAAAATTTGTTAGGTTCGGAAAAATCCATTGTTCATATTACGTCAAGTTTAAGAAGTCCACAACTTGACAACTAAGCCTTATAAAAGAAAAAATTAAATGTTTACACCTTCTAGAAGTGCAATTAAGCCGAATATCAACAAATTTCAAAATCTCATTTTTTTTTTTTATTGTCCGCTTCACATGAAATGCCCCATATATTATATTTTTCATTTGATCACACTGCAAAAAACAAATAATGGGCAAAAAATAAAATTAACTGTGCATGGGCTCGTCGGTCGTAAGTGAAAACGACAGAGATGCATTTTTTTAACCTTCATCTGCTCCTTGTGTACAAAACTACACAAAATAGATCCTTTTTTTGATTTTTTCTAAAACCATCAGATAAAAACTTACCAAAATTTATGACTTTTTCAACAACACTATTTCACAAACAAAAATGAGTTTTTTTGGAGATTTTATTCAAAAAGTTATGTTAGTGACCTTTTTGTGTAGATTTCTACACACATGCATGTTACATATCGCGCGTTTACTGCAAAAATGTCATAACTCAAAAAAATTTGTTTTTGAATTAATTATATACAAATATCCGCCGTTTCACGTTATATTTTGTGTGAAAAAATCAAAAATGTATGTAATAAGCTTGCCTTGCAAAAACAGTTTTTTAATTTTCATGTAAAAAGTCACTTATTGAAAACTGTAATAATTGAAAAAATGAAGTCGAAACGTTTGTGTAAAATGCATTAAAAAAAGATATTGTAAATGAATTTCACTTTTATCGTTTATTTTCTCAAAATATATAATTATAAATGTTATTATTTATTCGTATTCGTATTAAATATTTCACTGAAAATTTACTGAAATCTCACATGTGTAGAAATCTACACATAAGGGGAAACAACGTACGTTTTTTGAAGAAGCAGATGAAGGTTAATGTAACATAACTGCCGATGTAACTCAATCAAAACTACGAAAAACAAGTGAAGGTGCTGTCTCTAATGCAGCATCAACATTTTCTTTACAAAGAGCTACTTATATCGCAATAATGACACCATCAACAGTCTACTCTACGCCCATACAAACTAAATCATGTTTTTCAAGTGATTTGCATTCTAACAGCGGATCTCTAGCAAACAATTGGCAACACAGACAGGTATGGATCGCTACGTGAATTCAATAAAGAGGAAGCGAAGTCGATTATATGAAAAAAGTACTGAAAATTTGTAATTTGGGGGCATATAAGAATTTTTAACTACACTGTGATGTTCAGAATGACGATATCTAAGATTTCAAGACCCAGCGGAAGGTTGTACAGACAACCCTCAAAATAATTTTGGTGCAATGCCTAATAAAATATTTTTGATTAAGTTTAATTTCTTAATTTTAGAGGTAAGTCTTTAAATTACCATTGGGCACGGTACGCTTCAAGCAAGACCAAGATCGATAAAATTGTCAACCAAATCTGACAGCGCACAATTATTATATAGTGTCCGAAGATTCCAAATACATAACTCGCAAAATCGGAGCTGCTCATTTACTCGTTTTATAGCCATTTTAAGGTCAACGCTTTTACCGATAATAATAAAATTATGAAGCGACCGTAAGGTTTTTGATGCTTTTAAGATGAATTGAAATTTTGAAATATGATAATTGTTTTTTATGTATTTTGAGTAGAGATAGGCACGTGTCGATTTTTTCAAGCACGGCACGACACGAACACGAATTACAAATTTCAGACACGCACGCAACACGCACGGCTAAAATTTTCCCATCACGAACACTACTCGGCCAGAGCTGTCGTTGTCACTTCAATCGCAGTGTTTCATTAGAAAAAAAAATTATTTACAATATCTATCCATCATTTAATAATTTTCATTTTCATTGATGAACTTTACTTTTCCATGTTATTGGTGCAATTTTTGCCACAGAATTGCTTATCATATGATAAAGGGTGAAAGTTCAGCTTCTCTTACCATATGTAGTGCAAAATATTTTATAAATTCAAAAAAAAAAAAAAAAAAAATATGCGAATTTCGGCTTCCATGAAAAAATTGCACATATAAATAAATTTGCGAAAATCAATCCGTCTTTTAAAATTTTCATAACACAAATCTCCTAAGGAATTGATAAAAAAAACCTATGTTGTTTTGTTTTAATGCCAAGAAATATCGATACATAATATGAAAACATAAATCTTTCAATGTCTTCCTTTCTATGGCATCAGTAAATAGATGGCGCAGTCTGAAATGTCCAACCTTTAATTAAAAAAAAAAGAATTGTGTTCCAACTCCGACTCTAAATCAGTACAATTCTGAAAAATTCGATTGCTTTCACTGTAAAGTTTCCAAAAGTACCAAACAACATCGATAGAATTGGGAAAGTTTAGATTAGTCGAAATGGTTTTATATTTACTTGTATCGTATTGTGGTCGAAACTCGACCGTACCCACCCAGTTTTAACTTTGGAAGAATTTTGCCGACCTATGATGAACAAAACGTCTTTGTCCATGGAACTCATTTCACCTCACCTCACCTTGCCTCTACCTCATGCAGCCATGAACGCGAACAAAATGCGTTCGTTAAAGCGTTTTGTATGGAGGAAATGTTTTGTATGGGGCGTATGTTTTCTTTATTTTACTGCCTTAACGGCAAATATTACAAATTATTTTTTCTTTGTGCACATCTACAAAACAGTACCTTTCAAATGATATAAGTTTCATTCCCCTTTCTTTATAATAAATACTAAAAAAGTGTACCTTAAGTTGCGATGCTCACGTATTAATATATAGATATAGATAGATGTAGTAGCGCCACCAGTTGGACATCTCGGTGTTTTTCAGTGTAGTTAGAGTTTTGGATTGAAATCTGATTTTTGTTTAGCTTTCCTTTTTCTTTCTCTATTTTCTTTTCGCTTTGAAGCAAAGAAATGTTTTCTTTAGAAGAACATTCAATTTTGATCATAAATAAATTGTGCATTTCCTGTTCCCATTATGTTGAAATGCAATTCAATTGATTCGGAAATTTCATCTGAACTGACAGTCCTAAGCAGCAACGAATTGACTAAATAAATAAAATCGAAGAAAAAATTGATGTAGAAAATTGTTGCTATTGAGTTTAAGTTAAGATCCTGTTTCCTTCTTAAACTATAATTTTTATATTTAGACATTTGTATTACCTTCCGCATTGAATTATGTTCCCTTTAACATTGCTGTATAAATACGCAAGTGAGCCTTAACAAAATGTTTGGAGGGAGCAAATTGGGCGTAATTTATATTGTAGATAAAGTGCATTTGGTTGTATCTCTACACCTACACGTTCAGGTTGCGTTTTAGCAAATAAGAGACTCAACTGCCTTATGTCTTTTTCTAAACAGTGCGGATTAAGAGCAGTGATGGCATTTGGGTTTTGTCTAAATGCACCGAATGGTGTCTTGAAATATACTTTTTGATACTGAATGTACAGGAAATTTGACGGAAAAAAAGGTTTTGTAAAAAATACGAATCATATTAAAATAAAACAAAATAATCACGAAAAAATTGTCGTATAGTCTAAAACTTTATTTATAGTTTCAGAATGGAAAATATACAATGTGGTCAGGAAAAAATTTATTTAGCAATACTGCCGTCAGAACCGAAAAGGGCATATCTCAAAAAAATTGATATTCGAGATTCTTATGGCATCGGATAGCTTAAGAAATTACGCATCTAATGAAGTGCGTCTAATGCCGGTATCTTAGTTCAAACCTATAAAAATCACCATTTTCGCTTCTGACGGCAGAATAGATATTGAAAATATCTTATGATCGACAAATAAAAGTTAAATTGCAAACAGAAAAATCTTCAATACGTATCGCATAGTAGGTATGTACAAATTTGACATAAAATTTAGGTATTTCTATTGTTAGAAGAAGAATACTGTGTGAATGTTGCCAGACTGATACTCTGTCTTATCTTATAATAAGAAGTATGGTTTAAAAAAAGTGTAATTGTAATAAAATATAGAATTTGCATTTATAAAATATTTTTGGAGTACATGTTACATTTTACAGTGTGTACACTGTAATATTTCATTGACACTCAAATCAATTATTACAGTTTTTCGCTTACTATCCAGACAATACAGGGTAAAACTATCGGAAATCAAATTAATTTTTACAGAATTTTTTCTCGTGTTCTTTTCGACATGAACATGAAAATATTACTTAAAATTATTAAAATTAAGTAAAATTTTTTACAAAAAAAAGATCAGCAAAGTTTACTGCAGGCATATTTCGCGGTAAATTTACTAAAAAAATGACAATTTTTAGAAATAGCCAATATGTACTGAAAACACGCCTAATTTACTGAAAATATACCGAATGTACTAAAAACTTGTAGAATGTAATGACGAAATGTCAAACGCTCTACTCCAGCTTGAATAATTGGTTAATTATTTCATATTTTCTAGGTTAGGATCTATTTATTTATTTACAAGAAATATTATTATAAATAACAATATTACTAATTAAAGGCACTAGCTGAAAGGTAGTAAGTAAGGTAACTGCTTTTTTAATTGATTCAGTTCAAGAACCCAAAATTTCGAATAGAACAAATTTTATTTCCATTCATGAGATTAAAAATAGAGTTTTCATTTCTATAGCAAAATGAATTTACTCGTTTAAAATGCAACTTGCTCAAAATCAGTTAACTTTTTTAAAATCTTGAATTTGTTGACTTGTGTTATCTACCGGCTCCAATTCCCGGAAATTGGAATCGATTTTCTAATTTCATGGCCAAAGAATGTTTCATTTCCATTCAAGGAATCATAAAGGAATTTAATTAGTATTGATTTTATGTTATGCTGAGGAATTGTTAAACATAATTTGATTCTTTAAGAAATTGGTAAATGAATTTTATTGTTCATTTTCTAAAATAGTTTATTTTTCAACATTTGTTGGGTAAAAATGTTAAGCATTATGAGAGGCGGTCTAACCCAAATCCATGTGGACAGAGTCAACATGAATATTGAACATCACCTAAGGCATCCGGACTGAAGTGCTGGACTACTGAGCGAGTGGATGATGGGCTAATTTCTCTCGTAACCGTACTTTCTTGGGATTGCGTAATAGGTCCATATAATTTCTTTAGTCGATTTTTATTTTTATTAAACCTGTTTTGTTTACGTTAGTGTTGGCCATTTACCCTCCCGCGGTCACATTGCCCGTTGCGGGCCATCATTCGGCTCGCCGTGCAGTTGCTGATTTCTATGCGCTGATTCGCATGAAAATTGAATATGTGAGAAACCCAGTCGGAATCAAACGTACAAAAACCAAACAAATGCAAACAAAAACATTATTTAAGCGAAAGGCAATTTTTTAAGCATGTATTATTGAAATATTATTTAATTGTTGTAAAAAAAATTAAATTTCATGGAAAAATAGTCACCGTTATTGCGTCTGGCATCATCACAAAATATTAAACCAGATATTGAAAGTCTTATTTTAAGTAAACTCTGTTAATATGTTTGTATAACATACATATGTATACATAATATGTATAAGATTTATGAAATGTTTTCTTTTTGTTGTTAAATAAAAATACAATTATTTTATATGCCAACATTTATCTTTATTTATTAACATCAATGATTCACGAATTTCTACTGGGTCATTTTTTTTCGCTGGAATTTCTTCACACATTTGTACACATACTAGCGCGAAATGTTTGTTGTAAACGTCAGCGCGCTGTCGACTTTTGGGCACCGCAGCTGGCCATCCCTAGTTTACGTTAATCTTTTTTTTTAGAGCGATAATTTTATAAACAAGTGTGAATCGGATCTAGTTTCGGAAATATGTATAGACCGAATCCATTTCACATCATGCAGGAAGTCAGTCTTCAAATTGCGGAATTGGTTGCCAATAAAATATATTGTTTTTCAGGGGAAATAAGAGGACATGTATTCCCTCGATTCGAATGAAAATATTTTTAATAAAGCTATGCGCATTTCCATTTTAAGTATCCGAAAAACAGCCGAAATTTTTTTCAATAACTTGACATTTCCATTAAAATTAAAATAGTACATTTTTGTCTTTTGGTTCTAATAGAAGTTCTCACTCTCTATCAGTATCTTTAAAAGATAAAATAAATATAAGAATATATGTATATGATACATATGTACATGTATAAGAAGGATATTTCGTATAAAAAAATAAGAGATAACGATTAATGAATTTGATGATTTTATTGGTATTTTATTTTGATGGCTTTTTTTTACCGTTCAAAAAATTTGGCATCTTTTGGCCAAAAACCTCCCGGTAATGCACGCACAGTATGTTCAGCCTAGGGGACCGCAGATCCAAGATACGGCCTTGTATGAAATGTTGCTTTTGTCATCTACTTTGTTTGCCAATGTTGAAAAATAATATTTAAATTTCGTCTTTAAGAAATAAATTTTCCTGGCGTCAAATGTCGTTTGCCCCGCATTAAAAGCATGTCATTTTCTTCTTCATAAAATGTTGGGTCTTTGAGGAAATCAACTTAGTTTATTTCCAAAAAAAATGACATATCTCCTCCAATTTTGAACCACGTATTTTCAAATTTTTTGGAGATTCTGATAGAGGATGAGAAATTCTATTATATTCAAAAGACAAAAATGAGTTATTTTGATATTGCTGCTCTCTGTAATCAAGACTAAGTCCAGTTGTCGACTGTGAGACTTTGTAATACAACCCGGCCTACGAAAGGTGCTCGTAGACTTCTATGCTACTATTAGGAGGAATGTAAGCGCTAAGGATGTATAAATTTGATTAACAAAAAATTGCCTAAGCACATAAAAGTTCAATGCTTGATGCACAGGGAATTTCAAATAAAGAAGAAGAGTCTATATACATATCTGTCCCTTCTAAAGACATAAAAACTATTATCAAACTGTTACTGACTAAGAAAAGAACTGTTGAGCCAAGTCTCTGTTAATATGACAGTACATACCTTCAGAAAAGTTTCGCTTATATTTTGGGCAACCGATTCAGCTATTTGGACTATCGCGGACGTTTTGGACAGTCTTAATTTTTTTTTGATTGAAACTCAAACTTAAAGATAATATCAAAATGTTTGAATTATATATAGCAACAATATGACATGAAGCCACTTTAATTTTAAAAGATGAATAACTAGGTTTGTTACTGATTTTCCTACCTAAAAGAAAATCATCGGCAGGTTTGACATTTTGTTACCTTATGTAGTCTCTAACAGTGTCGGGGTGGAGTCTGGAGACAAAAATTGACTTTGGCTTAGGAATCGCTTGTAAGAACATAGGACGAGAACAAGGATTATTTACTACTCAGTCATGATTAATGGGAGAAATAGCATTTAATATTACTGAGAATTTGGAGATAAGTATTATTTAAGTGCTGTTGGCTGTTAGTTAGTCTGGTCTTCTTTTTTTGGAATTGTTCAGTCATTTCATGACTTTTTTTTTTTTTTTTTTTTTTTTTTTTTTTTTTTTTTTAATTAAGTCTATGAACATAAAGATTCTTACAGACTAGAATAACATAATCTACATTAATTCAAAAAAAATTATTTAAAATATGCTTAACTACATTTTTGGTAGCCGAGAAGTCTATATCATTAACAGCATTAACTTCATTAAACAATTTCATTGCTCTAAAAATAGGTGCATTTTCGGCATAATTTGTGCGAGGAGTTGCAAGATGAAAAGGAATTTGATTTTTTAGTGCTCTTGCTGGAACATTAAAATTAATTAGGCCCAGTAAATCAGGGCAATCCATTGAGTTTGAAACAATATCATGTAAAAATAGTAAAGACAAAATATTTCTTCTACTTTCTAAGGTTTTTAAACCAATCAAAAGGCATCGGGCATTATATGAGGGAGAACCATTTTCAAAGTTTAACGATCGCAACGCAAACTTCGTAAAGGATTTTTGCACCTTTTCAATCCTAAATTTATGTATTTCATAAAACGGAAACCAAACATTTGACGCATATTCTAACCTTGATCTAACAAGGCTAGTGAACAAAACTTTTAGAGTGTAAGGATCACTAAAAGAGGCACTATTACGCCTTATAAAAGCCAGCATAGCATATGCTTTTGGAATTACAAAGTCCAAATGGGCTCGAAAGGAAAAATTAGAATCAAATACTACTCCGAGATCCTTAAATTCAACAACAGACATAAGTGGAAAACTTGCAATATTATAAGAGGTTGAAAGAAAGATATTAGACTTAGAAAAAGACATATAAACACATTTGTTTAAATTAAGAGGAAGTAAATTATTAATAGACCAAAGATGAAGTTTATTTAAATCACATTGTAGGAGAGCAGAATCAGTCGCGTTTCTAATTTGCAAGAAAAGCTTCAGGTCATCAGCGTACAAAAGGCATTTACAATTCACAAATAGAGACGCAATATCATTGATAAAAATAATGAATAACAATGGCCCTAGAATGCTTCCTTGAGGAACACCAGAAACAGCAAGATAAGCATTAGATTTAGTGTTATCGAAAACTACAACACAAAAGCGATTTTGTAAATATGACTTAAGCCATTTCAAAAAACAGGAATGAAAACCCAAAGCTTCAAATTTTTTAATTAAAAGAGCATGTGATAACTTATCAAAAGCTTTTGAGAAATCAGTATATATCACATCCACCTGACATCCTTGCAAAAACGCCGATATGCAGTATTCACTAAATAAAACTAAATTAGATATAGTTGAGCGGCCACTCATAAAACCATGTTGATAAGGAGAAACTATACTTTTAACAGCAAAGAATAGTTTATCCTTAACAATCGATTCAAAAAGTTTGGAAATTGTAGAGAGCTTGGATATAGGTCTGTAATTGGCAATGTTATTTTTACAACCAGATTTATACGTAGGTGTAATAAACGCTACTTTCCAACAATCCAAAAATACACCTGACGACAACGATTTATTAAAAATTACCATCAAAGGGTAAAGTAAATTTAATGCACAATTTTTAAAGAAAAAGCCACAAAAACCATCAGCATCAGGACGTGTGGATGGCTTAAGATTTTGAATACCCTTCCAAATATCATCCTGTGATAGGGACAAGTTACCAAAATCTATCACAGGTTGCACATTATCATTAACTAGAGGGATAGAGTTAATAGGAGGTTCAAAATTGGACTTAAAAAAATCAACAAATAAATTAGCAATGGACAAAGGATCACTAGCAGATTCGGCCCCCAAAAACATTGAAGCAGGTATATTTGAGCAGCCCCTTTTAGATTTCACATAACGCCAAAAGGATTTAGGGTCAGACTTAATGTTGGATTCAAATTTTATAATATATTGCTTGTATAAGTATTTATCCAAAAAATTGAATTCTCTCATATAGTGCCTATATTTTAAAAAGTAACAATTTTGATTGGTAAGAATAAATTTTTTGAAGAACTTAGAACGAAGATTTTTTAATTTCTTCAATCCTCGAGTGTGCCAAGGACATTTATAAAAATATGCTTTAACTTTCGGAACATAATTAATAAACTCGTTATGAATTAAGGTTATAAAAATGTTATAGCAAGGCTCAGTTTTTAAAAGGTAAAATTCTTTTTCCCAATCAATTTGATTAAGAGCATTATTTAACAAATGAAAATTACATCTTTTAAAGTTAAAGTGGGAAACATCAAAATTAGATTCAACCGTATTAAACTTATAAAATGATATAGAGATGCATAATGGAACATGATGCATACTAATGGCTGATAACGGAAAAGGGGATTTGTAAACATTCCAATTGATATTACTACTAATAAACACTAAATCTAGTAGCCTATTGAGACAATTAAAACAGCTATTGATTTGCATAAGACCTAGATCTAAAAATTTATCTACAACATACATTTCAGTAGCACTAGATACTTTAGATGGTGTGAGATAACGATCAGCACGGACATCCGACCAAGTAACACCACAAAGATTGAAGTCACCAGCAACCATCAATTGATTTGCGTCAATAGAAAAATCAGCAACTATTGTAGAGATGTTGTTAAGATGCATTTTGTACAGTTCAACAGAACTATTTGGCGGCAGATAACACACTACTATGTAGAGAGACACCGATGAACCTCTAACTACTACACATAGTTGATCCAGTAACACGTTATTATTTGCAAGTGACACGTTAGAAGACAAAAACTCGCGTTTAACAGCAACTAACACACCACCACCACGATGACGACCAGTTGCAGTAACATCACGATCCTTCCGATACACATTATATATATGTGGATCAAAAAATTCCGCATTACAATTTAACCAAGTTTCCGTTAATATGATAACATCAAGTTCGCCATGAGACGTTGCAGCAAAAATATTTCCAGCCTTAGTCCTTATACCAGACACATTCTGATAGTAAACTTTAAGAGTATCATTATTCGGAGAAATATTCAAATCAAGTGCAGTATTCACTACTTTTTCTCTAATTGCTTTGCGGTTTTCTGAAAAAACTGAAAGTCCTTCACCCGTACATCAACAGGCGATAAAGATGGATCCACAATATATTTATAAAGAGATGATGAAACACCTAATTTAAAATTCACCCGTTTCATTGTTTCCAACGGGGTATCTTTTTTCACAAGTTTGTAGCAAGAGAGGCTTTGTTTCAAAATCTTTGTGTGTTTGACAATATACTCAATGATATCAGATTCAGTAACAGATGATTTGAAAGAGCTAAGATGTACCCATCTCTTACGATCAATAACAGCAAGCTCAGTACTTGCATTTTTCCCAACAACAGAAAAACGTTTTTTACGTTTTTTATTTTTAGCTTCTGTCCAGCTATCATTATCACCCTCATGCAGAGAACTAGCATCTACTGTAACTTTTATCATAAGTTGTATGAAATTCTCATTTTTAATCAAGTTCATGAAATTCATGTAAAATTATTTACATATTTTTATTGGTTTTTCAAATCACTCTGTATAGTTTGCACTAAGCATTAAATTACCTAAATATTAGAACAACGTCATAAAACTAGTAGCAAGAAATCACTAAATCTAAGCAAAGAAAATGAATTAAAGTTAGTTGTTAAGAAAATCTCAAACTGAAAACATCGCGTTTTATTTAACTCGGATGATAGGTTTTCATTTAAGTTTCGTTTTCGTTAATTTGGCGACAAACTAGTCGTCCAACATGTATATTAAGTTTTTTTTCTCTTTTCACGGGAATTAGCTTGTTTAGTAGTATTTGAGAATAAAGAAGTGCATGCAAAAGCGTGGGACATCAGTTACAGGTTTATTTGATGGCACACTATCGTCAGGGAAAAAAGTTTTGTCCCTGAACAAGGAAAGAATGAACGCAAGATATGCTGGCTGTTGCAACGATCTCCTAAAGAACAAACAAGCAAGTTATCAGAGGAAAAATGGTTCATATTTAGTAAATAAAACTTAGTTTGAATAGTAAAAATAATATAGGAAAATAAAATGAAAAACATCTTTTCTTAGTAAAAAAAATTACTTACAAGTTGAAATAAAATTAGCAAACAGATGAAATAATGTGTTGATGTTTACAAAAAATAGTCGCTATTACAGACTAGCAAGAAAAACAATATAAGTTCAAATGAGTTTGTAACCAATGAGTGTAACCAAACCTACACAGATGCATGTCAGTGTGTATGCCAAACGTAATCGAATCATGTCGCATCGTATTTCGCAGCGTACGTGACCAGTATACATACACGCAGCCTCTGCTTGAATTCTGCCGCAGTTGCTCGCGGGAGGCAGAATGTCTTACACTGTTGTAAACAAACGAAGCACAAAAAGGAACAGTAAAATTTAAGTACGCTTAAGCAGCAGCAATTCAAACAACTATTAATTACTTATAAATAACACAATTATTCATGCTAAAAATTAAATGCATAAATCATTATTATTACACAGCCACTATCTACAGGGCCGACGGCAGGGGGAGGGGGAGGTGGAAACGAGGGGATACGCCCAGGCCCGCAGTTCTCCGAAAGGGCCCGTAAATTCTTAAAATCGTTATTCAAAATAAAACTCATTCTTGAAAATGAATGTCTACGGTTGAAATATTCAAGGCCTTTGCGTTTTTTCGTCCGCTAGAATGTTAAGGTCTCTAGTATTTGTAATGAATCTCACCGTTATAGTCTTGTCGATACTTTCCATAGCATGCTTTTACCGACTATCAATACAAACCTTATTTGTAACCTGCAAACAAAGCAGGTACTACAGATAAGCACTTCAATTCTGCATGTGTCTGCAATGTGCATGTGAAAGATATCATGTCGGAGATCGTAATAACGGGAATTTGGTAGGGATCTTGGAATTAATAAGCCATTATGATCCCATACTTCACGAACATCTTGAAAAAGTACGCATTTCACAGCAACCACGCCAACGAATGCGAGTGCACTAATATTTTCAGCCGAAATTCAAAATGAATTCATAGAGCTTTGTGCTCGTCACGTTATGTCTCAAATCCTTAAAGAACTAAAAGCAGCCAAATATTATTGTATATTGATCGATTCATCTCACGTGCAACAAACGACTTTTATGTTACGCTACCTTCGGTACGACCAGGGAACCAAACTGTACATTGTCGAAAAACGTTTTTTAGCATTTGTAGATTGCAACGAAAAAACTTGCGAGACTATTGCTGATTTAACATGCCAAACTTTGCAGCATTACGGCATTCCCCTGGCTGAATGCCGTGGACAAGGATATGATAATGGCGCGAATATGAAACGACCGCACAAAGGAGCCCAAGCACGCATCCAAAGTGATAATCCAAACGCTATGTACTCGCCTTGTGCAGCCCACAGTTTAAATTTGATCGGAGTCGAATCTGCTGAATGCTGCACGCAGAGAAAAAACATGGTAGAGCATTGTCACAGCAATCACTTAATATTTGCTAAAATCATACAATTGTTTCCATAATCAAATGTTTATTGGTTTTTTCCAACACATTATCCCTATAATAAAAGTATGATTAATATTATTAATTTTTCTATGGAAAAATTATAATATGGTTACTTTGGAAACGCCTAACATTATCAGAGGAACCATTTAATAATTGTCGCAGTAATTCTTTTTTGCATCAACAAAATATTTTATGATTTCTTACCATATACATATATAGTTATAAGTAAGCATACCAACTGTACTTATTTAGGAAGTACAGTACTTATTTTCAGCTTCCCGTACTTATTTTTCAAAGTGTACTTATTATGTACTTATTTCGGCCGAAAGCCGAATCCTGCTTTTCAAAATAATAATAAATATCATTTGCGCAGGTCCGATGGTTGCGAAATAGTTGTAACTAACATTCCTTTATTAAGTATTTTCTCAAGAATGTTTAAAAAATTTCGATGTGACATCACTAAATTTGAGTTTGACAGCGCAGACTTGTAGTTTTTAGAAATGTCAAACCTACTTCTTAAATGTCTTGGTTAGATATGCGGCGTATTTCTATTTATGAAATGATAATGGGGCGCCGCAACACCGTAAGTGTGTTTTTAATTCGGATCTTCAAAAAAAATATCCGCAGATATTCGGTGTACTTTGTGCGACACGGAACTCAACATCGCAAGCGCATTTGGAATGCGCGAAACACAAGAAAGCGTTGTCTGCCAGATCGAACGCCACATTGCCGTGAACTTTTTTACTTCATCGGTCGACACCAACATTGTGGCATGTGAAGACGTTTGGTCGTCTCATGTCATCAAAGCAAGTAATAGCTTCATTTCATCGGGCTGCGCTTCCAAAATATTTCGCATATGCTTTGAAATACGTAAACTCTATGCTAGTTGGCGAAACGTCTGTGCTGATTGCTGATTGAAATCTTTAAGCACATGGAAGCTTCTCAAGTGCCTTATTTGAAATTTTCTTGTATCGATTTTTACCATTTTCTGAAATCGCAGCCAAAAAATTTCGAGGCAAGAAAAATGCAATTTCAAAGAGGCTGCTGTCGGTGGAACTGATGACGCTAAGGCTGCCGCCTCCAACAAAATGTCGATTGATAGTTCACAGAGCGAACATTAACCCTTTAAGTTTCTGAACATGTTTTCAACATTTCATTTGTATTTATTTTTAACAAATACAATTTAATAAAGGAATTTCGACAAAAAACACAAAAGCTCGGAATCATGGTGTAATTATATGGTGGGTGCAATACAGGATCGTTCTCTTAACAATAAAAAAATGCAAATAAATCGGCAACGTACAAATGTCAAAAACTTTAAAACACACTGCGTCGACAGCTGGTCGTTACCTTTTTTCTTCGTTCCATTTGATCTTTATCTTTACTGCACCCAACATATAATTATACCATGGCTAGGAATTGTACTTATTTGTACTTATTTTCAACTATTTTGATTTCAGGCAAATGTACTTATTTTTACAAACTCAGAGTTGGTAAGCTTAGTTATAAGTAATCATATTGTGGTATTATCTTCATTAAATATAATATGTTTAGAAGTAATAATAACATTATCATTTAGTAAGTAAATTTTCAAGCTTTTTTATTTAGTTACTATTTGGTAAACGGTGTAGTCGCTTGCAGTCGTTAATTAAAAATTGTGTAAAATAAATTTTGAAAATAAAGTGGTTTTGCTTATTAAATGTGTTCTCCTTAAATGAAATTCAGTTTAAATATATAAAAATTATGTGAAATTATGTTAGTTTTTTTGAACATTAATTGTCTTTGCTTTTTACTATATACATATAGTGTGTTAAACAAAATCAAAAAATGAACGGTTTAAAGTTTGTTAAAACAACTTTTTTCTCATAAAATTTATATATAAAATAAATAAAAAAATTCTTTAAAATAAAAAATGTATTTTATTGGCATGTATTTCAAAGAATGTAACCATATTATGGTAAATTGTGGCCATATTATGATTACTTTGGACCATAAAATGGTTACCTTGGGCCATACTATGATTACTTGGACCATAATGTGGTTTTTTGAGGGATAACAAATGGTTAGGGACCACATTATGTTTAAAGAGAACAATAATTACATTTACAATGACCATTAAATTGTTAAAGGCGACAATAATATGTTTAATATGTTCTGTATATTATGGTTGGTATAATAAAGCACTATGTTTGCCTCAACCATAGTAATACCATTATATTATGCTCTTCGAATATGGTTGCCACAACCAGATTCCTTCTCTGCGTGTGTACATCAGCAATTACTTATTTCGGCGTTGTCCAGAAGTGTTATAACATCTGCAGTGATAGCCCGCAGCGTTGGAATATATTGAAATCCAGAATATATTCTTCTCTTCATGCTTTGTCCCGAACACGATGGTATGCTAGAATCGATACTGTGAAACCGTTTGTACAAAATCGTTCTGGTTTAAAAAATACGTTAAAGGATATGCAAAAACTGAACTTCACGACAAAAACTCACAGAGAACTTGATGGGTGCATCAGATGGGAAAATTTTAATGTGTTCTAATGGCATCCATATGGTTTAAAATCCTCAACACCATCAACGAGAGAAATCTTGACAATCGAAGTGAAAAATCTAAGTGATCTTCTAAACGATTTGCAGCTGCTACGAGATAAATGGAGTGCCATCTTGCAGGAATGCAAAAAGGCTGCCAATGGAATAAAGGTAACCCCAACAGAGTTGCCTACTATGTAGTCGAAAAAGAAAACACGTTGTTTCTTCGCCTACAATCGAAGAATGTAGAAGGGATACTTTCTTCGTAATAATTGATTCAGTTATTTTAGGAATAAATCGTAGGTTCGTCGCGGTTTCGAAGTTTGCGGTTTTTCTCATTTCTATCGAGATTTCCAAAAATGGAAGTAGACGATAATATGAAAGCAGCAACCAGTTTTATACGGAAATATGCTGACGACGTGGCTCGAAATCAATTGAGGTATAGTTATAATAATAAATACAATGCAGGAACGTACCTATAAAAAATTTTTATTCAGAAGGGTGTTTTGCAATAATTACACAGCATAACAAAAAAAAAATTTACAAATTTAATATATGTCAATATTATTATTTAAAAAAGCGTCGTGTGAAATGAAAAAAAAAAAAAAAAAAAAGTTGAAAAACATTGAAAAAAATGGCCACCTCTACGTTTTTAACTTTCGAATATTTTTGACCGGAAAGAGACCTATAATGACCTTGTGCAAAAATCCGCAAGGTGCAAAGACTTCGTGGTTGAAGTCAATTCTGGCGTACCGAGGACAGCTTCGTTCGTTTTACCAAGTACCGATCGGAAATCGAGCAGGAGTCAATATTTGAATCAAATGCTGCCGCATAAGCTTATTTTATGTTTATTGCGTAGACGTAAATGCAATAAAAAAACAAATATGTATTATTATTATTAATATTATTTATTAGAAGAGTATAAAATACAAAACTAACAATTGCATTGCGTACTGACTACCATGGTCTACGACGCAAAAACAAATAAACGAAATAAAAGAAATTCAATAGAACAAAAAAAAACCTTTAAAAAACTAAACTGCGATGAATGCGACGAAAATGTTTATTAAAATTATAAAAATTGACGGCATCTAGAATATCTACAGCAGTAAATTATATATCAACTTAAAGAACTCATCGAGCTGACTGCACTAAAACTATCAGCTTCGAGATTGGTTAATCAAATTCTGAAGCATAAACGTGGAAAGATTTGCTATTTCTTAAATTTTTTCAAGTAATTCACTGATTAACTACCAAAGCCTTACTGTACCTATTCTAGATCCCGTCAACTTTTATCAATTGAATAAAACATTTTCATCTAATTCTTTCGCAGTTTCACTTCTACCGCGTGTGAACTGCACACATGTTTTTTTTTTGTCAATATTAGAACGTAGGTTTTAAAGTTAATTAAAAACCAAACAAAATGAATGTTTTTAAGTTACTCTAGAACAACTTTTTCAAATGGTTTGACAACATTTTATAATTAATGCTAACAATAATAATAATAAAAATATATTTTTGCTTTGAGACACCTTAAAAAATGCATTTAAAAATCTGAAAAAATTCATGTGATGTTCTTCCATGATGTAGAACGTGATTCCAAAGTATCATCAAGAAATTCGAAAAAAAAATTTTTTCTGAACAACCCTACACGGTTCACTTGAAGCAAGATTCATAAAATTGTCAACCAAATCTGACAATGCACAATTATTATATAGTATTTTGCGATTCCAAATATATAATCCGCGAAATCGGATCTGCTCATTTACTCGTTTTATGGCCATTTTAAGGTTAGCACTTTGGCCGACACGGTGCGTTTCAAGCATAGTCAAGATCGGTAAAAATTGTTAACCGAATCTGACAATGCACAACACAATTATTATTTAGTGTTCGGAGATTCCAAAAACATTATGCGTAAAGTCGTACCTAGTCATTTACTTGTTTTATGGCCATTTTAAGGTAAACGCTTTTACAGATAATTTTAATGAAATTATGAAGCGAACCGTGTAGTTTTTGATGCTTTTAAGATCAAGAGAAAATTTAAAATATGCTATGATAACTGTTGTTTATGTAATTTGAGTCGCTGAACACGATGAAGTCACTTATTTTTGCAAATATGTAAACGCTTTTGTGTTATTCACCATTTTTCATGGAAAAAATCCGATACAAAAAAAAATTTTGTTTTTTGGCGGCCGAAAAACTAGTGAAAAATAAAATTTTTTTACTATCTTTTGTGGACTTAAAATGTATTTTTGACTACAAAGCTCACGAAGAAAAAAAAAATAAAAAAATTTGTATATATGTTATGTTATTCATCATTTTCCATGGAAAAGAATTGAAAATTTAAAAAAAAAATTCTTTTGGGACTTAAAACTAGCGAAAAATATTTTAAATTATAATCTTGTTTTATGGATTTTTGAGGTATTTTTGACTACATAGCTTACCAAAAAACAATAAATAAAAAAACTTTTATATTTGTTGTGTTATTCACCATTTTTCATGAAAAAAAAAAATTTAAAAAAAATTTTAAAAACTCTTTTGGGCCTAAAAACTAATGAAAAATAATTTTTATATATTTTTGTTTTATGGGTTTTAAATGTATTTTTAATAAAAATGTCCACAAAGAAAAGCAAAATAAAAAAATTTTAATTTTTAATGACTTATTCACAATTTTTCCAAGAACTCATTTTTATCAATATTATCGGTACAAGCGTTTACCTTAAAATGGTCATAAAACGAGTAAGTGATTAGGTACGATTTTGCGATTCATGTTTTTGGAATCTCTGAATACTAGATAATTATTTTGCATTTTCAGATTTGGTTGACAATTTTTACCGATTTTGATCTTGCTTGAAACGAACCTTTTCGGCCAAAGTAAAACCTTAAAATGGCCATAAAACGAGTAAATGAGCAGATCCGATTTCGCGAATTATGTATTTGGAATCTCAAAACACTATATAATAATTGTTCATTGTCAGATTTGGTTGACAATTTTATCAATCTTGATCTTGCTTCAAGTGAATGTGCCTAATGTACATACCTATGGAAATATAGATTCTTGAAATCGTAATATGCGCTGATCAACTATCCCAACAAATTTGCATATACGAGTACCTATGTATATCATGTGACGTTTTAATTTAGTATGCCCTTAAAATTTTGGATTCACACACACCTAAAAAAAAGACATAAGTATGTACTAGAGGTTTATTCTTGAAAAATTTTTCTATAGTAATAATTGAAATGACGTTGAAAATTGTCTGTAGACATCGGATAGCTAGACCTTCCACCATTGATTGCCTAATAATATATTTCATGCAAAAACAGGCAAAAATCGTGAAATTTGGGAACTTGGATTACCCCAGTCGACGTCCAAATTGATTATCACCATTTCCACTGGTAAAATAAAAGTAATGTACGAGTGATTTGAACCGTTCAAAGGCTCATTCCTTACGTTCTGTTTACTTCCGTCATACCAACTAATTTCAGCTTGACGAGGTCTACGCTTGCTGACAAAACAGTTATTTTGAGTTAAAACAAATGTTCAACAAAAGAATGAAGACACTTAGCAGAGCCTATAAGATTTGTACAAAAATAAGTAATTATCTAAGTGGCCCAAAAAAGTGATTGAGCAGAATTGTTAGCATCTTATGTATCTTTTTATTAAGAATGGGTACATGCTTCATAGTTACATACTACCATTCTACAGGCAAATGAAGTCAGCTATACTTCGATATTCTCATAGGCAGACGACTGAACTGACGGAAGGACATTGAAAATTAAAGGACACCCTTAAAACTAAAAACCTAGATCATTAACTGGCTAATAAACCAGGTGCCCATCATTAGATTTGCGTCACTGCAGAACTGGGTTAAAAGTTCACCGTTTTAATATCTGATGTCGACGCCATGTCGACTCATACTTAATATGCTTGAGGTCATAGTGATCGCTTTCTACCAGGGACCGTAAAAAATTTTTATTTTCTATAATTAAAAGGAAAGGAAAAGTCGAAATGTGAGTTGGAGTATACAGATGAATTTCTTTTGACGAGAAGCCTAAATACAGTGGCGAACAGTGAAATCCGGACAAACAAAAAAAATTTAATAAAATCCTTTAGGATCTACATTTTTTATCGATTCAAAAAACTGATGCAAGTATCAGAAAAGCAAATGATTTTTATTGGAAAGTTTTCCCTGTACCTTAATTATATGCCAAAGATTCTCAATAGGGCTAAGATCGGGACTATTGCCTGACCACGATAAAGTTGAAATGCCAAGTTCATTCAAGTAATTCTTTACCTGTAAAAGAAGAAGAAGAAAAAAGGACGAAAGTTGTGGCTTATTATTAAGTACAAAATAAGGATTTACAAAATACTAATGCTTACCAATTGCGCTCGATGACAAGGCGCTGAATCATCTCGAAAAAACACGTTGTCCATACGCGAAAAATGCTCTTCAGTAGAAGGTTCCAAGTTTTCTATCAGGATGTTTTTATAGTCGGCTGCTTTGACAGTTCCTACAATCAAGGCCAGTTGTCCAACTTGGTAATAAGAAAAGCATACCCAGAACATTCTACTAATCGATTGCATAAATATTCTTTGGGTGCACTCTTCGCTATAACGCTCTCCAGTTTTTCGGCGCACGTCCATCATTCGATCGGAGCTGGATATGTTGAACTTTGATTCATCTAAGAAGATCACATTCTGCCAATCGGATACAGTTCATATTTTGTGCTGGTTGGCCCAATACAAGCGTTTCCGACACATTTGATAGGTCAAAAAGGATTTTTAGCTAGACGATGTGCAAATAAACCAGCATCATGGAGCCTTCGTCACACAGTCATTGGAGAAATTTTTATTACTCTACATTCAACAAACTCTTCTCTAATTTCTACAGCCGTTTTGAAGCGATTTTTGCGACTAATATTTTTTAAAAGTGGATCATCAGCTTCTGTAGTCTTTTTTCGCGCTTCTGATCCTTCCTTTCGACCCAGTTTAAGAATACTTTTTCAAAAATTCGACTTTTGAGTACTTACTGAAGCCTGCTCTAGCAGAAATTACCCGTATCGTTAATCTATCGCATCGAAACGCCAAAATCTCGCGCATATCCGCTTCGTTCCTTTTTTATGATTTGGCATCATTTCCAACACAACAACACAAGAATGATTAAAAACTAAAAATATAACGTCTATTTATACGTCTTGATATTGTCCTACCTCTAAAACAAAGCTCTATCTACCGTTTTTTTAAATTTTTTTGTTTGTCCGGATTTCACTGTTCGCCACTGTACACGGGTCGCTTGAACCAAGATCAAGATCGATAAAATTGTCAACCAAATCTGACAATGCACAATTATTATATAGTGTCTTGAGATTCAATATATATAATCCGCGAAATCGGGTCTGCTCATTTACTCGTTTTATGGTCATTTTAAGGTTTTACTTTGGCCGACATGGTTCGCTTCAAGCAAGATGAAAATCGGTAAAACTTGTCAACCAAATCTGACAATGCACAATTATTATTTAGTGTTCGGAGATTCCAATAACATGATCCGCAAAATCGTGCCTAATCACTTACTCGTTTCATGGCCATTTTAAGGTAAAACCTTTTACCGATAATATTGATACAAACGCGTTCTAAGAAAAATTGTGAATAAGTCATTAAAACTTAAAATTTTTTTATTTTTATTTTCTTTATAGACTTTTTAATCAAAAATACTTTTAAAACTCATAAAACAAAAATATATAAAAATTATTTTTTCTTAGGTTTTAGGCCCAAAACAGTTTTTTATTTATTGGTTTTTGGTGAGCTTTGTAGTCGAAAATACCTCAAAAATCAACAAAACAAAATTATAATTTAAAATAGTTTTCACTAGTTTTAAGGCCCAAGAGAATTTTTTTTTTTTTAAATTTTCAATTCTTTTCCATGGAAAATGATGAATAACATAACATATACATACATATAAAAATTTTTTTATTTTTTTTCTTCGTGGGCTTCGTAGTCAAAAATACTTTTTAATCCCACAAAAGATAATAAAAAAAATTTTATTTTTCACTAGTTTTCGGCCGACAAAAAAAAATTTTTTTTTTGTATCGATTTTTTTCCATGAAAAATTGTGAATAACACAAAAGCGTTTACATATTTGCAAAAATAAGTGGCTTCATCGTATTCAACGACTCAAACTACATAAACAACAGTTATCACAGCATATTTTAAAACTTCACTTGATCTTAAAAGCATCAAAAACTACACGGTTCGCTTCATAATTTTATTTAAATTATCGGTAAAAGCGTTTACCTTAAAATGGCCATAAAGCCAGTAAATGACCAGGCACGATTTTACGGATCATATTTTTGGAATCTCCGAACACTAGGTAATTATTGTGCATTTTCAGATTTGGTTAACAATTTTTACCGATCTTGACTTTGCTTGAAACGAACCGTCTAGGCCAAAGTGCTAACCTTAAAATGGCCATAAAACGAGTAAATGAGCAGATCTAATTTCGCGGATGACATACTTGGAATCGCAAAACACTATACAAAAATTGTGCATTGTCACATTTGGTTGACGGTTTTATGGATCTTGATCTTGGTTCAAGCGAACCGTATATGACATGATTTTTAGTAATGTGATTTTTATTTTGAAAATCGGAAATAATTGTTATATCGGATTTCTATTTTTTTCTATCATAAATAATCGTTATTTTGAATTTCTATTCTTTTCGATCAAACAATCGTTATTGTGGATTTCTAATTTTTTCGATCAAAAATAATCGTTTTTCTATTTTTTTCGATCAAAAAATAATCGCTACTATGGATTTTTGTGTTTTTTAGATCAAAAGTAATTGTTTTAATGTATTTATATGTTTTAGATCCAAAATAATTGAAATTATGGATTTATATAGTTTTTACCAAATCAACCTTATATTTTTTTAACCAGTATGGAAACAAGTACCTTTAAAAAATTTAAAAAAGTCCATACATACTGAAAATCTTGACAAATACTTAAAGTCGAAAAATTCCAATGTTTGCCAACCAATTAAAAAATCAAAGTAAAGCAAAAGCAAAAGTAAATATCGGTCATTCTTTTAATAAACGCTTACTTTGTCTTTTTTGACGTTTTTGAAAATTTTTCGAAACGAAATATCTCAAAAACTATAAGAGATAGGATAAAAAACCATTTAATAATTTTTGTTAAGAAATACTATAACTTTATAAAAAAAATTTAAAAATTTAAATAAATTTGTTTCAACATTAATTTTTTTAAGTAAAAAAATTTTTATCAAAATATTTTCACCTATTGTTTTTTTTAGTTTTTTATATGTTATTCCTCAATCAATCCTAAGAATGCATGTGCTTTCATATCGAAATTCCCGCCATAACTTTGAAAACTACGATTTTTTTACTAATGATGCGCACCATGTTTTTTCAACATAAAATTTGACAATCAATCAATCCTAAGAATAAACCTGCATTCAATTCAAAATTCTCGCCAAAGCTTTTGAAAATATGAGCTTTTTATGAAAGCGCGTTTCAGTCTAATTGTATGAATTGTGTCATATTTCCCAAAGTTATGTCGGGAATATCATTTTGAAGGCAGATACATTCTTAGGATTCATTGCAAATAACATCACAAAAAAAAAACACAAAAAATAAACAAAAAAAAAATTTTATGTCGAATTTGATGTTGAAAAAGGCACCATGCGCGTCATCAGTAAAAAACTTGTAGTTTTCAAAGTTATGGCGAGAATTTCGATATGAAAGCACACGCATTCTTAGGATTAATTGAGGAATAACATATAAAAAAATACAAAAAAAAACAAAAGGTGTTATGTTGAAAATATTTTGAGAAAAATTTTTGTATTTGAAAAAATGAATGTTTATACAAATTTATTTAAATTTTTATAATTTTTTTTATAAAGTTCTAGTATTTCTAAACAAAAATGAATAAATGGTTTTTTATCCTATCTCTTATAGTTTTTGAGATATTTCGTTTCGAAAAATGTTATATGCATATCAAAAAATTGAATATACCACATATACCATACATATTTCCTAACATGCTAACAAACAATAAAGTTGATTTGGTAAAAACTATAAAAAACCATAATTACAATTGTTTTTGATCTAAAACAGGGGTTCTTAAACTTATGTAGTCCGAGGACCCCTTATTGAGCTAATTTTTTTTGCGGATACTTATACCATATATCTCTCTGTATTTAGCATTTATAGAGGCAAACATTTTTTATTAGGATTTTCATGTAATTAAAATACCAAATGAATAAAAATTGTGGAAAATTAAGAGAATTAAAAAAGTTTCAAGTTAAAAAATGTACATTAAACTCAGACAAATATTTCTTGATCAAAATAAAGCTTAGAAAATAAATTGTTTTTTTTTATATCTTTTTTAATAAAGAATATAATAATAATAAAGCTTATAATGTAAATTATTTTGTTGGTGACTCTTGGTTATTTTATAAGCAAAATTTGTTATATTTTCTCGTGTAGAAGTTTTTACTTAATGAGATGGATGATGTTGTTTTCTTGAAACCAAATCTACAATTTCGAGCTCTATATTCGAAAGTTTTATTCTCAGGTCTGCTTCTACACTAAGCTGGTTTCTATACTTTGATTTTATATATATTGGTACATAAAAATTCTGTTCACACAAATACATGGAATCAAGTTTTGGAGGGCCTTATTTGCAAATGCAAGGTAATCGGATTTTAGGAGTAACTAAAAGTTAGTTGCTCTAAATTACTATAACATCTGTGTTGAATGGATCCCTGATCCAGTCGTTGTCAGAATCAGGACAGGGTAAATACTTCCGGAAGTTGCTTTTTAGAGGCATTAACCCATTCCTAGCCACTGTACCTGCTTGGGTACAGCACATTCAAATAGCTGTAAATTCAACCAAAAAAAAAAAATTTGCAAAATTTAGCCACATAAACAATGAAGGGAAAACGACTAAACTTTTTTTAATATTTTGCTTTGTTTTGATACTTCATCGTCGATTTAGCGTATTTTGAAAAAATCAGTGTTCATTAGTCTTCGTTGGAAGCGTTTTTTGTAAAAATTTAAAAAGTTTGCGCTTGATTTACGAAGCAAAACACTAGAGTTATGATAGTTTTAACGAGTTGAATGAAAAAAATTACGAAAAAATTTAAAGAATGCTCATATATTCTGCCGTTGTCCCAGTTTGGGAACAGGCTTAAAAACCTACTGATTGAAATTTTTTTTTATTTTTTTCATATTTTAAAAGCATTTTATGTCATTTTCATAAAAACGAAATTCATATAGTCGATGATTTTAGATTTTAAAAGGTCTTGCCTCTTAATGGGTTAAGTATTCGATAAAATGCAACCGCCTGTCATTATCGAGAACTTTATTAGAAAATTCTATAAAATCGCTGAGTTTTGGAAAAGTCTCATACACATATTTTGAATGCGTTTTGACCATAATTAGTTTTTTTTTTATAATCGCTTCTATTTTATCTTCAACTTTAAATTTATTTGAACCTGCACCTTGTAGGCTCAAAATGAAATTTATAAAAACTGATTATGTTGTCAAACAGTGCGAAGAGTGGAAACTGTTTGGTGCTGGGTATTCAGGGTTTGAACAAAAGTAAATGCACACTTTGTTTTTTAAAAATATGTGCAATCATTCAAAAAGTGATGGCCATGTAGAATTTTTAATGAATGAGTTATTTGAATAAAAGTTTGATGATGTAAAATTATTGATGTCAAAATTGTTTCGCGGACCCCTGGAATAGTTTCGCGGACCCCCAGCGGTCCGCGGACCACAGTTTAAGAATCGCTGATCTAAAACATGAAAATTCATTAAAACAATTACTTTTGATCTAAAAAACACAAAAATCCATAGTAGCGATTATTTTTTGATCGAAAAAAATAGTAATTAAAAATAACGATTATTTTTGATCGAAAAAATTAGAAATCCAAAATAGCGATTATTTTTTGATCGAAAAAAGTAGAAATAAAAAAGACGATTATTTTTGATCGAAAAGAATAAAAATTCAAAATAACGATTATTTATGATCGAAAAAATAGAAATCCGATATAACAATTATTTATGATTTTTAAAATAAAAATCACATTACTAAAAATCATGTCATATACTACATACATACATACATACTAGGCTTCTCGTCAAAAGAAATTCATCTGTATACTCAAACTCACATTTCGACTTTTCCTTCATTGTGATTTTTTTGACTTTAATTATAGAAAATAACAATTTTTTACGGTCCCTGGTAGAAAGCGACCACAATAACCTCAAGCATATTATGAGTTGACATGGCGTTGACATCAGATAGTTAGTAATTTAAAAAAAACGATTATTTTTGATCGAAAAAAATAGATATCCAAAATAAAAATGAAGTCTAATCGAAATGAATAGATGAATAGATGAATAACGATTATTTTTGATCGAAAGGAATAGAACAGTTTAACTTCTCTCAAACGACGTTTTACGGTATCAACGGCAGGTCCAGAGCCATTTTCACCAAAAATAGCCACTGAAACCGGCCTTGCTGCTATGCAGGAGGCTGTTTGAACTCACAAACAAGAATTTTGTCTTTTTTTTCAGTCATTACACGAGATTTACGTTTTCGGGGTACATTTTTTGCTGCTGAACACTTTCGAAAATGGTGAATAGCATTAAAAACCATCGTTTTTGATTAGTTTACAACTTAAGCGATTTCACTATAAGAGCTTTTTTCATGAAAAAGATCCAAAATTGATTCGCGAGTTTTAGAGTCACTGAATTTATTTTTTCTTAGGTTTTTTTTTTTGTTTGTAACTTTTATTAAAATAAATTGATTGTCTACAACAAATTATTGGTAGTAAAACACATTCAAATCAATTTAAGTGATCTTACTGACTGACAACACAGACTGCACTGGCTGGTTTTCTTTCTGATATTATAAAAAGGCACCCTGTGTTTTAACAGCTTAAAAATTGGAAAAAAATTTGTTGACAAAAAAATGAGGGAGTCCTCTATTATGAAAAGTTAATTTGAACTGATATGTATGAATCATTCCTAATTACGTGCACGGATCTGTATATCTTGGATATAAAACATATATTTCCTTACAATCTCAGCTCCTCAGTTGGAGCTGTACTATTGTCACGTACCTCTCTGTGCTTTCGAAGCTAGCCTACATTATTCTTTTACTGATAGGTTTCTAATTCATTTATAATTTTCACTTCAGGGACCTGGAACCTCTTTAAACGACATCCAAATTTCATTTTAGGCCTTTCTACATCGATGGGCTATAATTTACATATATTAAACAGACTTTCCAATATATTCGTTAAAAAAATATATTTTTGAGTAAAACTTGAGACAACAATATACTCGTGGTTGGATACTGATGCTTCCGCCAGCGGGATAACTTGAAAGTCTGGCAACTATGCGAAAAACTAAAATCAAAAACAAAGGGGAATACAAAGCAAAGACTTACAGAGGGAGAGAGTTACAGTTGGCAAACATTCAACATATTCCAAGACGAAAGTCCTAGGAGTTCATACAAAACTTGCCTCATTCAATGAAAAAAAGTTTAGAGATAAGAATAGAAGCAAGAATACACATAGCGATTGAAAATGAAACATGGATTCCAAGGATAGACAAAACTTTTGATGTGGAGTTTTTTTCTCTTAAAAAGTACTTAACATAATTAAGCTCTTAATTTTCATGCTTACTTTGTTAAAAAATCTATCAAGAGTAAATAAATATTTGTGTTACAAAGAAAAAAATCAAGCAGACTTACAAATGATATAAAGAAATGAGAAAAACATATTTAACATATTGCACCCTGTATAAAGAAGTAGCTCTTAACAGAATTGTACTGCCCAATCGTAACCATTGCGCAGTATGTGATATGTTTTTTACACAAAGACCCAGCTATTAATCATCGTCGTGTCCCTCTCAAGGACATTCAAGAAATAAACTGCTCTTCTGTTTTGCTCTTGACATGAGAAAAGCGAAAATTTCGCAAAATTGTTGTTTTATTGTATGAAAAACATGTTTAATTTAGAAGACTTGAACGACTTTAATTCAAATAAATTAAGTGTGCGACTAAACAAAGAAAAACACAATTTTAAAAGTGTTCCAGCTTCACACAGGTTTGATTGCAATTTTAGGAAAGCGTTCAACGGCAGCACTGTCGTCAAGTCTAAATTAAGTCACTTCCGTTCGCATAAGCCAAACGAGAATACGACAAACATGCTTTCATTTGGTAGCCACCTGACGCCACAATTGCTGTCGCAATAAGTTCCCCACACAGCTTGTGAGCCAAGACCATAAAGCGGCTAAAATTGTTGTGCACGAAAAAAAAGCATTTGGGGAGAGACGAAAAAAGTGCAAAACACCAAATAAAGATTTGTCAAATGAAATAATTGTACGTGTAGCAAAAGTAGAAAATGATTGTCATTTATCTCAGCTTTTGTCACACTCAATTACTCAATGCCTTTTATTGCTGTTCACAACAACAATTACGCCTCAGTTTAAGTTGAGTGAAAGGCAATAAATTTTTCTTTAATATACCATGCAGGCGACTATAGTGGGCTATCAACTTTCAGAGTGGGCCACTACTGTGTGGCGTTCATCGAGCCATGATTTTGACAATTTACACGTGATTACTGTGCTATGTACCAAAAAATGCCAACACACTCATATGTAAAATATTCGTATACAATAAATGTTAGCAAATACATAAATGCATATATGTATGTATGTATAAATCTATGTACATACAATACGTGTATGTACCCAACGGGAAATCTGGAAACAGCTTCCAAGCAGTGCAGGTCAGATGCGCTTCTTCGAAAGCATTTAATCTGTTTAATTTAAGATAAAAACTTTTATTCCGCATCCATTGGGGGTTGAACTTGGGCATTCCGTGTTCAATCTGTAGGAGATCATAGTTTCAAAATCATGTCACTTTAAAACAGTCATAACTTTGCGAAGAAGCTTAATAGATGACCATTTGAAAACTCGTTTTAAGTGATGCTATAAGTGATGTGTACGTAAGAAATACACTGCAAAAATTTTATAATCCTGTATATAGCCTCAGAACTATACAAAAACACATTTTTTAGGTACTTAACCTACTGGCAAATCCATCGAAAATATTGTATGAGGCCATCGAAAGATGTATGACTGCCGAAAAAAATTTGAATTTTAAAAGACGTGGTTTCTTAATTGAAAATAGGAAAAACGCTAACATCCGAGATTCACAATATATTAAAAAAATATCATAGAAATAGTAACTTAAGAAATGGTATCTGAAATAACAATCGTAACTATAATAACAATAATTCTGGGAGCAATAATTTCACATACAATAATTACATATATAGTTTCAGAGTATATGATAATTATAGTAATAATTCTGGAAATAATAGTTTCAGAAATAAAAGCAGTAATATTAATTCAAGAACAAATTATCGAAGAACTGATACTAAAAGTCAGAAATCGAAATTAATTAATAAAAACTTAAATAATTACGTCACACAAAATAGTTACAATGACATGATACATTAAAATTTTTAATAGACACAGAGACGGACATTTCCATTTGTAAAATTAGAAATTTAAAAGACATTAATACACGAACTACATCGCTACTCTCAGATATTACCAATGATGCAATAAAATACCTTGGTACAATAAATCTTAATTTACTATTTGAAGAATACCAAATTCAACATCATTTTCATATCGTTGATATCGATTTTCCAATCGCAACCGATGGAATCATGGAACGGGACATTTTAGAAAAATACATGTCTGGAATCGGTTTTGAAACATTTACGATAACTCTCATTACAAATGAAAAATAATTTACCTTGACGATAATTTCAGGAAATTACATCAAACGAATATTATTAAACCAGCTCGAATTGAATCAATTGTCCGGATTGAAAAGTTAATGAAGATAGCATGGTTTTAGACTAAGGAATAGCTAATGATATACTTTTAGGAAATCCTTTGATACTAGATGAAGGTATCAATAGCTTCACAGTTCTCTTTAGCGGAAATGGCAATGTGTTACACAGAGTCCTAGCGAATTCGCTGACACGACTTTGTAACTTTGATAAATATTTTTATCTAAGTCTTTCAAACTCGGCTTTTACCATTGAGATATGCAGATCTTTGTGAATGAATTAATTTACTTATAATAAACCAAGGAGCTCCTGTATTAGTTCTTGATATTTTAAACTGAGCCCTTTGAGGAATTACAATGTTTGATGCACTTGCATTTCCATACAACTTTAGGCCATAAATCCAAATTGGCTTATGGTTTGGTTGTAAAGGAGAACTTTATACTCTAAACTTAGAAGGGAATGTCTGTTTGTAAGCCAATGCAAGCTAGCAGCCTTAAATTTCATATGACTCTTTTTGGCTTCTTTATGCTTATACCATGTCAAACACTTGCCTAGATGAATGCTATCTGTTTGTGGAACAAGGATTCCATTAAGTAATATTACTGGAGATAAACTTTTGTTGAGGGTAAAAGTAACGTGAAGATATTTTTGTTCACTGGGAATTGAAGCTGAAGTGATTCTGTTACAGCGTTATAATGACGACTCAATATTGCTGTATCGTCAGCAAATGAAGAGGTAATTTAACTGATAGTTTGTGGGAATATCTGACGTGAATAAAACATATAGAAACGGACCCAAGACACTGCCTTGTGGTACTCCTGCTCTAATTGGAAAATCAAATATAGCAGAGGTTTTATGATTACCTCTCAAAAGCCTATTTGCCAAGTAAGACTCTAGTATAACGTGACCAGATATTTTTGACCAAAACGCGGAGCAGGAAAAAGTTGATGAAACTATTTTTAAGATTCTTTTGTTTTAACTGCATTTAGGTACTAAAAAAAGGTCCTCACTTTCAAATCCCGAAAACAGTAGCATATCTCCATTTATTTTTAAGGAAAATCAAATGTTGACTATTTCCAAATCGTTCTTGCATTCTGCATACTTTTGTTTTACCGTTATTTTCGTAATAACTTTTGATCATGGGAAATATATGAAAACATTGTATGCAGATATAGCTTTTTCGCTGACTGTACTTCTGTGGACTTGAATGTTTTGTTTTTATATCTTTCCCATGACAAAAACTTTTTACGAAAATAGCGGTAAAACTAGAGTATGCAGAATGCAAGCAGGATTTGCAGAAAGTAATTTGGAATGTTGCTTATGTTATTTTCTTTGAAAGTAGTACCGTAGAGTGGCTTGGCAATGATGAAAAAAAAAAAATTGACATTTCAATTTTGAAAAAAAAATCTCCTGACCTGAAATATGTTTTCAAGCAGTAAACTAATATCATTTCTCTCTCATATTAATACAAATACACAATTAAATTTTAAGCTGGTTTTTGAGAAAATCAGCCTTTTTTCATAAAAAGCGCTAATACTCCGCCAATTTTCAAAATTTCTTAAAGATTCTGACAGAGAATCAGAAGTTCTATTAGAATCAAAAGACAAAAATTTATTACTTTGATTTGGATGAAAATGCGACTACAGTACTGTCGCGCTAGTCCGGACACATAGTTTCGGGGTATGTCCGGATAACTGGATTTGTCCGGAATACAGAAGCTCAATAATTATTATAAAAATTATATGTAGAATGCATATTTGAGGCGTATATAGTTGTATTTCATTCACTTTTTAATGTTTTTATAGAGAAATTATAATCATATGAGTAAGGAATAAAATGACTGAAAAAAATCCACAAATTTTAAATAAACAATATGTCTGCAAAAACTTACGAGTATGAAAATGTACTCAAAAGGAGCCCCGTAACTTAACGAAATAAATTTGAAAAAATCAAAGTTGACATGTTCGTGCCAGCCACAGTATATTTGGTAACCAAAGAATACTTTGAATTAGTTTTGTCCGAATTATAGAGGCAAAATTTCAAAAATGTCCGAATCGTAGAAATGTCCGGATTACTGGTAAGTCCGTATTAGCGACTGTCCGAATTAACGTGACTGTACTGTATTTTGAAAAAATTTTCAGTGGTTTTTCAAGCTCTGACACTAAAATTTTAAATGGGCATAACTTCGTACAAAATGACTTTCAATCGAATCGGAGGAAAATACGTTCCCTTAATTACTTTAAAAAACAACATTTTTAATTGGCAACGAAATTCCGCAATTTAAAGTCACTCCGACTGCATGGTTTGAAATGGATTTGTTATTTGTATTATTTTTTGTATTTTCTAAAAAAAAGGTCCTCACTCACCGAAAACCCTAGCAAAATGAGATTTATTATTTTCAATGAAAACGCGGAACGAGCGGAGCAGAAAATCAAAAACGCGGACTTACTCCGCGAAAAGCGGATCATATGGTCACGTTACTCTAGTACCTCGTGAACATTTTGGGGTTAAATTTATAAATAATATTATAAATAGGCCCATCATGTCATACTCTATCTATATAGCATATAGCTCTTTTAAAAAAATACTCGAAATTAACGGCTTTTTCCTAAATTTTCCACTTCCTACAAGGCAACCGACCTTTGAGGCTTTCGGCCAATTAATAAGGTAACTAAAAAGTCTATTCGAAAGTGATGCAGGGCAATTATTCAAATTGTTGAAACAACTATGTAGCTTTGGGTCAGCGCGCAGACTTCGACGTTATTGTTTCATTTTATGATGAGAGATGATTTTGAGATGATTTTTTCAAAGAAAGTTTAAGATAAGCAATCGGAAAACTTGAGATAAGTTCTAGACTGTTGGAAAAATACGAAGGAACTTAAAAAAATTATTTTAGAGTCTGTCCGCTTTATTTGTTTGCATACCATGATTCCAGGGTCATCCTTTTCGAATGAACGAAATTTTGCAGTTCTTCGTCGAATCAAAACGTATGTATTTAAAATCAACACTGTTGGAGGATTGGCTTAAAAACAATGCGATCTTACATAGTTATTCTGATTTCACCAATAATATCGATTTGAAGAAATTAATATGTTAAATTGTTTCTAACTAGATTTTAGCAACGCTGCTGCTCGACACAAGCAAACAAAAACAATTTCTTGCATAAGATTTTTTGGGGAACCTCATTCCTATTATGTTTTTTGAAGTGAGGCAGAAGAACTAATCCTTTAGGAATCAAATTTCACAAAAACCCCAGTAGGAATTTGAAATCGAATATTTGGATCCAACGAAAAACAGTATTTAGTTATGTTTCTATTGTATTCCAGGAATCAAAGTTTGGAACTAAAAATGAATTTGATTCTCTAAAATGGAATTTTTTAAGAGAAATGTTTGCACCATTTGATGGTGCGAAATCCTAGGCTGATTGAAACGTCCCGAGCCTAACAAAGAAAAACACATTTTTTTTGGAAAATTTGATTTTATTCTTCAATATAATCTCCTTTTAGCTCAATACAACGAGTATAGCGGGCGTCGAGCATTTTGATGCCTTTCTTGTAGTAGTCGCCATCAAGTTCCTCAAAATAGGCGTCCGTGTCGGCAATGACCTCTTGATTCGAGTGAAAGCGCTTACCAGCGAGCCATCTTTTCAAGTTTGGAAAAAGATAATAGTCGCTGGAGGCCTACTCTGGAGAATACGGTGGGTGGGGCACCAATTCGTATTGCAATTTGTTCAATTTTGCCATTGCTTTGAATCACCGACACGATGTTGCATTTGACCAATTGTCAGCAAACACGGCACCCATCGTGCGCCCTTTTTTTTCATTTCGAAATGCTCATGCAAAATATTGAAAAAACTACCGATCGACAACTTCATTATGTCTGCTAGCTCTCTCCCTTTCACTTGGTGGTCTTTCAAAAGGATCAGATGGATTTTTTTGATCTTTTCTGAAGTGGTAGCCTCATTTGGCCGGCCCAAACGTGGTGCATCACTGGTGCTCGTACGACCCATTTTAAATTCAGCAAACCATCTGTTAACAGTTGTTTTCAACGGAGCAGATGTGCTGTGATGTTTTTAGAGCCATTAAAATGTTCGCTTCTCGTTTTCTCCGATCACAAAGCAATGTTTTATCAAAATGCAAAATTCACTTTGTTCCATAGTTAAAAAAGCACAGAGGTGATGCACTTTGGGCAGCTGTGAAAACCATTGACAGATGTTAATGAAATTTCACATGTAGCCTTTTGCAGGATAGGTGCTGTCAAAAATAATAAGGATTCGATATTTATGGTGACCTCTCTGTGTCAGGCCCGGGAGTTTTCAATTAGCCTAGCAGGTCAACAAATTTGGCACAGCAACACAAAATTAAATTAAATTTTAAATTACAAACTAAAATTAGATTGATCAACACTGCAATTTTTTCCTAGTTTTCGATTTCTGTTTTCGGATATATTTAAGTGCAACTTGTTTTATTCTAACAGCTCTACTTGAACATGGAAAGATAATGTTCACTCATAAATGCAATTTTTAAAATCCCACAGAATCGTTAAATAATTTCCTTTTATATAGTTTAAGTGAATGTGTATTCCGTTTTACGTAATCTGCCATGATATGGATGACCCACTTTCTTTTTATTCGCTTTTATTGTAGAAACTCACACTTTTATTAAAAGCTGGTTAAAGCCCACCGTGGCATTAGGGACAAGTGTGCAGCCAAGTCCAAAAAATGAAAATTTGTGATATTGTAGGAGAGGACAGAAAAAATTTTTGTCTACAAGCCTACATACTCTAAATTGTAAAAAAAATTTTTCCCTTCACAAACTTTTGATTGCAATAATTTTTCCAATTTTTCATTAAAACAGATTCGGCTTTCATATATACAAATTACTATTATTATTTTTCAAAATCCACCAAGTCGCGAGATTTCAGTTTCAAAACGTGCCAAGCCCACGTTTTCAATTTCAAAACCCGCTAAGTCCACATTATTTGTTTCAAAACCCGCCAAGTCCAAAAGTTTTTTTAGAATAGTCTTTATAGATTAGGTCATAAAATAATGAAAAATCAGGATTTTAATAGCTTTTGACAACTATTTCAATGGATGATCGATCATCAGTTTTTAAAATAGATAAATTCAGTGGAATACATTTTTTGCATTTTTCTCTCAACGCAAAATACGGACTAAACGGGTTTTGAATCTCAGCTCCTCACATAGTTTTCTGAACAAAAACAACTTCGCGGTGCTCCATAACCTCAAATATGACTAAATACAATGTTTTTGCACTTTTAGGTTGAAATATCTCAAAAAACATTGCGTGATAGAGCAATTCTGATTCTATTGTCCAGAAGGCAAAGTCTCGTAGGCCTGTATAATATGTGAATAATTATTGCGAAAAGGATAAATTTTGAAAATATATTATGTTGGCTACCTACTAGATATTTTTCGTAAAACTTAACATTATGGCATTTGACGCAATTATTATTTACATATGTATGTAATTATGCTGTTAAAAAATAACAGAAGTGAAAGCGGAGAAGTTTTTATATTACATAATTTAAAAAAATTCAAGCATTTTTCCGATTATTCAAGAAATAATTTTTTTAATAACGTCTCGTTATCGGGACCGAGAACGATAACGACACTTATCGGTTCTCGGTGAAGCACTGGACAATATTTGTTTCAGTTTTTTGTGATGCTGAAGCTATAAAAAATTTTCCACATTATTTTCTGCTCAAAATTAAGTTTTTCCTAGATCTCTTAGGCCGTTGAAACCGAATCAGGTGAATTTCTCCATCACGATAGGTTTTTTTATACCCTCATTAATTTTTATAGGCTATTAATTCAAACTTCAAAGGACTACAAATCTGTGAAATCTTGTCAAGCGATAATCCTTTGGACAATAAATTGAAGATTTCATTCTCCTCTAAATTTTGTTCCTTAAATATATTTCAATTTGAGACCTACTTTTCAAGGAAAAGAGCAAAAAATTAATAACTATGCAATATCTCACAATATTTAGTCAATGGCTTGAGCTTATGCGTTTTTACTTTTAGTTTTACATTTTTTTTTAATTTTGTGACTAAAAGTGTGTGAATATCGTTTGTAAGCAAGGATTGATCTAATCTTAGGCAACATAATATATAAGAAAAGTTTACTCCTTTTACCTTTGAAACCTAGTCCTTAGAGTGTACTAAGCAAAATAGAAAAATCAGTTTTGCTGATCACTGTGGTATGCGTAGCCGAACACACCTATTATTTAACAGTATAAAAAAACTTAATTATGGTGTTCGCATATATTGCAAGAATAGTACAATATTTCTACTGGGTTTTCATAGAACAACGTGTTGTTGTACGGAAGTGTATATGTATGTGAATATCTGGGTGTCAGAACGGTAATTATATATTTAAGTGCAGAGCTTACCAAAAAGCTCTCGATACCCTGTGTTCGAGCAGAATTCTTAATGGAAAATAAAAGACGCAGGAATGTTCATTAATCATATCCTGCGTGTATCCTTCAAAAGAAAAAGCAAATCATTAAATTAATGTTCCGTTCGAAGCCATAATAACGAAAAATATGGTATTGTGACTGAGGGTTTCTATACTTTATTTGTGAGTTACAACTTTGTGTACTCGAAATGAATCTTCAAATAATTGGTTTCATTACAACAAAAGATAGTGACTGACTTTATGTGGAATGGAAAAAAAATATGGCACAATAAATAGTCCTTTTTGTGTGCAATTGCACATAACAAAGACTTTTAAATCTTTTTAATGTGGCAAACAAATTAAACGTCGTGCAAAGGTACAACATATTTTTCAATCTGATATTTCAATGAATTTTCTTAACTATTTTGATAAAAATGAAGCCAAAAGTTTCTTATCAATACGTAAGTAAAGCAATTACAGAGTCGATACTGATGTAGAAGTCTATAATGGGTTTTTTTTTTCTTGTTGAGCAAAAGCAAGATAAATAAAGAACCAACAGCTCAAATGTTTCAAAAATATTTATTTTATTGCTATCATAATTATACCCAATAAAAACATTGGCCCGTAGCGACATTCGCAAAATAAAATAAGAATACGTTAAAACCTAATTTTAAATTAAAAGCATATTTTATTTGTCTGATAATCTATTATCTATTATCCCTTTACATAGTATGAGACATTCTTTTACAAACTGAAAACTTTCTGAGCGACCAATTTTTAATTGGCTTTATTTTTCATTTTTCGATAACAAAAAATTCCTGATATACTGCCTCGAATATGTAAAAACATATTGAGCGATTTAAAATGGGTCGGTCAGAATGTGTTAGGTTTGTAAAATAAGGTCAAAAACGAATAAATGGTCAGGAATAAGGAGCGGTGTGTATGTTGCCGGGCTGGCCATCTATTTCATGTTATGTTAAGGTGGTAGAGTTTTGTGTAATCATTGTCGATTATAAATTAAGAAACGTCACAAAAATAAACATTCAAAATGTAAAACGCAAGTGATGAAGTGGATAAAAAAAACCAATTAATTCAGTGCCCTCGACGAAATAAAATAAAAACTAAACTTTCGTTTTTTTCAAGTACTTCTATGAGCCCTGTTACGGCAAGCGGTCTTAAAAGACCTGCTTCCGAAGGACTGTATGTAAAAAAGAAAGTACGTTTGAAAGTAGTTGGAAAGGCTTGTTTCTTTCAAAGGAATGCCTACTAGCAGCGCTGCTTGCTCCTGCCATTGAATACTAGGTTGCCATTTGTTATATTGGCATGTTTGTTTCTATACGCGCAATTAATTTTTTTTAACAATTTTTAAATCTTAATAACTTAATATTGTATTAAAATAAAAATGTCATGGTAATTTTTATTGGAGATTGAGACCAAACGTCTATGGAATACAACAATGCAAGTTTCAACAAAGTAGCGAAATTTAGTGTTATAAAATCTTGCTAGAAAAGGCTATAAAATCATGATCGCATTTTTTTCTTTTTCTTTCTCTCTCATTTTTCACTTTACTTTTCTGTGATTTTACTCTAATAGGTATTAAAATTATTTAGTTTACAAGTTCTAAAATTATATTTATTCCTAAATTAATATATCCTAATTGTCAAATTGTGAACTTGCTTGTTGACTAAAAAAAAAATTTTCTTACGTACTAATTATATCTGTCAATAAATTCAATTGCATCTGTTATAAATAAAATATAACAATTATGCACTTTTAAGTTTTTATTAACACCTCGTATGCTTTAGAAAAGTCCTTAAGGCACTGCTTTCCATGGATGCCGTCAACATTTATGTTTAATATAATTGTATTTTTTTTTGTTTGACTTAAGTCAAAGAACAATTTCTGTTTACAAATCAAAACAAACAAAAAATATGTAAAGTTTGAATTGCCACATACATGTTTTACTGGCTATTGTTGCATGACTTTTCTACCAGCTTATAATTAGGTAGCATTTACTATATGACGATAAATGCATTATTTCAGTAGCTATGTACATAGTTGAATATTTCACGGCAGAAATAAAAATGCACATAAATATCTACATATGTATGTATGTATGTATATATCAGAGATAAATGTGATAGCAAACTTAACTCTTGAATTTTAAAAAGGATTTTTTTTAATTCTATTTTTAGAGTGATGTCAAAGATGCAAAGGAAGAAGAAGAATACGCCTGTCATAACCGTCAATCAACAAATCCTTGGTAGTATTCGAGACCGAAATGATATTCAAGTGCCTGTAATGGATTTATCTTATGGCTAGAGAATGGCCTGAATCTATCACCAATTCAATATGTATTTTACAGAGCTTTAATGTTCAGTAGTTTTAGTGCAAAAAACAATAAAAAATTACAATCGCAAAATGCATAAAAGGAACAAAAAATGCGCAACGAGCTGCTTATACTAGTTTCTATGACTGCTTCGTCATATCTTCAGTAAGCTTTGTGAGCCAACGTTTAAAAGTCTGCAAGCACTTTATATTTTGTCTTCTGCATTGACCAGTTAAGAATAATAGCAAAAAACATAAACATAGTGGACACACACATTTATTCTCCCTTTACATGCAATTGGTTTGGTAGCTCTTTTGATATTATAGTACACATTTCTTGCCGAGCGCTCCGTTGAAAGCTTTTCTGGCGATACGAACGAAGTTGCAAGTGCCATATGCAAATATCGGTTTGCTTACCGAGAAGTAATTTATTTGTTTCAATATCACCAATTCAAATCGTTTGATTCTTGTGCTCCGAGTTCCACCTCAAATTACGGATATAGATTTCCCAGTCGATGTTATGGGTACACGGTTCGCTTGAAGCAAGATCAAGATCGATAAAATTGTCAACCAAATCTGACAATGCACAATTATTATATAGTGTCTTGAGATTCCATATACATAATCCGCGAAATCGGATCTGCTCATTTACTCTTTTTATGGTCATTTTAAGGTTAGCACTTTGGCCGACACGGTTCGTTTCAAGCAAAGTCAAGATCGGTAAAAACTGTTAACCGAATCTGACAATGCACAATTATTATTTAGTGTTCGGAGATTCCAAAAATAAGATCCGCAAAGTCGTACCTGGTCATTTACTGGTTTTATGTTCATTTTAAGGTAAACGCTTTTACCGATCATTTTATTAAAATTATGAAGCAAACCGTGTAGTTTTTGATGCTTTTAAGATCAAGTGAAATTTTAAAATATGCTATGATAATTGTTGTTTATGTAGCTTGAGTTACTGAACACGATGAAGTTACTAATTTTTGAAAATATGTTAACGCTTTTTTGTTATTCACCATTCTTCATGGAAAAAAACCGATACAAATAAAATTTTTTTTTTGTTGGCCGAAAAGCTAGTGAAAACTAAAATTTTTATTGCTATCTTTTGTGGGCTTAAAAAGTATTTTTGACTACATTCTTTTGGGCCTTAAAACTGAGATGTACATACGTAATGACGCTCTCAGTTATATGTCATTATATTCTAAGCTTTTATAGATATGTATGCTGTAAGCTCTTCTTTAGTATTAAGTCTTGTTATAACATAAATAAAGTTAGTCGAATATAAACCTTCCAAGAGTGTTCTTATTACGCAAGGTTACGTCCAAATTAATTTGGCGACGAGGAAAACTTAAAAAAAAGAAAACCGCGTTTGCAGATTTAGAAAAAAAAAAAGAAATAGATTTATAAAAGTCGGCTTTGGTTTTATGTTTGAACAAACTAAAATCTCAATTAAACAAGATTCGCACAGTTCAGTGGCGGATAGTGTCGTAAGTATAGCTGGGCATTAACTCGTTAATCCGTTAATCATTAATTAACGAAGTTAACATTTCGACTAACGGATTAACTTTTAAATAAACTTTAAAAAGTGTTAATGGACTCGTTAACTTCCGTCAAATTTTCCCAAGTCCGTTAATCGTTAATCCAGTTAAGACAATAGAAACATTCTCATAATAATGTTAAGCAAAATGATGAAAAAACTAACCATTCTTGTTATATTTCTACCAACGATTCTCACTAAAGTAAAGGAGTTGATACACGGTTAGAATACAAGTAAAATATTACAAGGATTTTTAATACAATTTTGATTAAATTTAATACTTTTCAATAGATTACAAAATTTTGTAATTAATTTTGTATTAAATTTTAATGTATAAGTATTGTATTCGAATTTTAAACCATGCTGTATTATATTTTAATACTTCAATATTGAACTTTCATTTTATGTTGTTGTCAATATAAATAAACTTTTAGCCAACCAATGAATAACACTACGGTGGCTGATGTCGTTAAGCTGCTCGTGCATCAATTGAATTCACAAGGAACCCGGTTCGAATCCCATTCGAAATGAAAATTTTTTTTTTAAAATCTTAATAAAAACGAGTATTAAATTTTAATACAAAAAAGTATTAAAAATGAATTTTAATATTTAGGCAGTATTAAATTTTAATACAATTCTGGTGTAGTCATATATGTAAGCTCAAAAGTATTAAAATTTAATTCAAAATTTCTAACCGTGTAGGAAGATGTTTTCATTACATTGGAGAAATTTAAATTGATTTGGATGGCATCTTTATTCTCTATGAATCAAAAACATGAGATGTAATTAAATTTTTTTTTTTTTTTTAAATTTTAGAACAATTTCGTACATTTTAGGAAAATTGGGTGTTCAAGACAAAAAAGTACATTCGAGCTCAACAAAGTACATGGCTGGTGTAGTTCGTGCATACATTTATAGCATGCATAGCGTTGGTAAAATGCATTTGTGTAGGGTTGGCTTACACTGGTCTAAAGGCATAGTAAATTGCACAGCTTTACCCAATGCCTTATTAAACGGCATGGAGAAAAGGTTCGGATCACTTCTGGACGACAGATAGTGCCAACTTGCCGCGGCTTTTCACCCGAAGTTCCAGCTGATATGGCTGGAACTGACAGCATTCGAGTGGATGCAGTAAAAAATGCATGGAAAAAAAGGTAGAAGAGGCGTTACGACAAGAAGCTGCCGAAAGTTGGAAGGATAGAGATAGTTTAAGTGACGGAGGCAGCAACGCGAGTAACAACGACGATGATGAGAGAGACTTTTTAAATTCTGTCACTAAAACCTAAGAGCCACTAATCTTTAAAGACTAATACTCAAAATCTCGTCAAAATGTAGCTAGACATGAAATCAAAAGACTTGTTCAACAATGCGGCATTCTTCGGGGAACCTATATTCATAAATCTGTTTATTAAATATAGTACTACTATACCCTCAAGCCCTGCAGTTGAACGTTTTTTTCCACGGGCAAAGCTATTTTAACGCCGAAACGAGCTTCGCTTTCAGACGAAAACTGCCACATATTAATGCTCATGAAGGGGAATATCCACATTATGCCAGATGACTAAATTATACACGTATTTTTTTTTATCCTAAGCTGTAAATTTTCAGAACCCGAACCAACCATTTTTTTAAGAAGATCACTAACGCAACGATATAAAAAACGCAATTTCTATCACGTGTTAACGGATTAACGTTTTAACGTTAACTTACGTTAAGTCTTCTGAAATGTAACGCTTTAACGCTTAACGAAGTTAACTTTTTTAGTAACGGATTAGCGATTAACGAAGTTAACTATTTGATTAACGGTGCCCAGCTATGGTCGTAAGCAAAATTATGACAGAAACAAGTGAGGCGTTAATTGGCGCTATAGAGGCCTATGTGATGGGCGAAGATTTTTCGTTGTACATCAATCGGATCAGCCACTTGTTGAGTCTGAATAAAATTGAAAAAGATGAATTTAAAACATCTTTTTTTATAAGTCTGGGAGGTTCTGACCTCTACAAAACCTTGACGAACGTACTGGTTCCAAAAACGGAGAAAGAATTCAAATACAAAGTAATTGTTCCGAAGTTAAAAGATCATTTGGCACCTACAAAAAATATAATATTCGAATGCTTTAAGTTCTTTAAAAGAAACCAGAAAGTTGGTGAGTGCATTGCAGATTACATAGTGGAGTTAAAACAACTTGCACGTGAATGTGACTTTGGAGAATTTCTTGATAAAGCTCTGCTCATCAAATTTGTTTGTGGGCTTGGCTACACAGAAAAAAGAATCCAGCCAACCAATTTATTTTAAGTTTCAACAAAAAACTTTAGGAAAATTAACAAATGTTTTTTGAAATCAACTAATTTATTTTAAGTTTCCACAAATCTTTTATCTAATATCAGCGAAACTATTTCGCTGGCTGAAAATCATACCACATTTGTTGTAATCGGTCCCGGAATTGTTTGATTTGAGCGAATTTTTTTTTTTCTGTGTATTGCAACATTCAAAACAAATTGCTAAATGAACCAAAACTAAATAGTTTTGAGAAGGCATGCGAGTTTGCATTGGCCATTGATATGACACACAACCAGGCCCGGATTTAGAAATCTGCCGTCCTTAGGCCAGTCAGAAATTGCCGCCCCCCTTCACTAGTAAATATAGAAAAAAAATTTGTAATATCAAAAGTTGATACCTTTTTTTTTTTTTTTGCTGTTAACATTTTTAGGTAATTTAGTACATACAATCCCAGTATTTGCACTTTTTTCCCCTGTGTCAATAAATTTAAAAAATTCAAAAAAAAAATTTCAAAGTTTCCAATATTTGCCGCCCCTAAAATCGTGCCGCCCTATGCACTGGCCTAGTGTGCCTCTAAGGTAAATCCGGCCCTGTACACAACAGCGTAAGCAGATGAGAGGCAACAGCATCCAGTTGATCAGTAATGGACAGCGCGGAAGAGGAAATCGTAGAGAACAAGCAGACCATAGCAACAAAAAGTAGGAACAGGTACAATAGTGTTAATAAGAGAAAATATTTATGTTTTTATTGTAAGAGATCAGAGCATATACAAAAACACTGTTGGTTTATTAAGAATGAAAATAAAAATGCATCATCTCATCTCATCTCATCTCATCTCATCTCATCTCATCTCATCTCATCTCATCTCATCTCATCTCATCTCATCTCATCTCATCTCATCTCATCTCATCTCATCTCATCTCATCTCATCTCATCTCATCTCATCTCATCTCATCTCATCTCATCTCATCTCATCTCATCTCATCTCATCTCATCTCATCTCGTCTCATCTCATCTCATCTCATCTCATCTCATCTCATCTCATCTCATCTCATCTCATCTCATCTCATCTTACCTTACCTTGCCTTACCTTACTTTTGGAATCATTATTTACAATGAATTTCCATACACAAAACCTTGTAAGGAGATGTCCATTAATTATGTGAGGTATTTTTTTGAAAATTCGGACCCCCCCTTCCCCTTGGTGAGATCTGGCGGGACCCCCCCCCCCTCCCGTGAGATTTAAATTATAATTTTTAATGTAAATTCTATGCATTAAAAAGTTCACGTGAGGTTTTCCAGGACCCCCTCCCCCTTGGTGAGATTTGGTGAGATTTGGTGAGATTTTGCCGGACCCCCTCCCCCCTATTTTAGCTCACTTAATTAATGGACGTCCCTTAATTGAACGCAAAATTGAAATCTCTCTCAATCGGAAAAACCAATTTTTCAAATTTGGCATTACTATGCTGTCAAAGAAGTAAATATTTTGGGCATGGAACGTATGGGATCGTAAAAATTTCTGGGCCAAAAAGTAAAAGCTGGATGTGCAGAACCGACCTGTAGGATGCTTGTCCTAGTAAATAGTGGTAGAGGCTTATTACAATTTTTCTTATCATCTTAAGTGTGATGTAAATCAGGGAATCATTTCAACATATTTTGATATCTGGATCTCTCACTTAGAACCTTAAGTAAAAAGTATGTATTATATTTAATAAAGCTTTGAAAATGAGGTATCTATTAAAAGTGTCGAAGACGTTTATGAAATTTTTCGTAATGACCACCTTTTTTTGTCCATTTTGGGAAAGTAAGGTAGGTAGATAAGTAGAACCATCAATAGTAGAACAAAATTGCTTAAAAAGTTTTGTTCACCTTTTTCAGACGCTTTAAATGTATTGAAGCAAGTACCTATTTGAATGTGTTTCAGATTGTTTTAACTTTTATAAACGTAAATTTAATTCGTACACCCTCAGTATGGTTTAAGTTGGAAAAGTGTCGGTCTATAAAAAAGAAATATAATCGGTTAACAATATTGGTCAGTGTTTTCTTTTTTTGTTTTATGGACTTTATGGTGCAAGCCATTCTGCGTGAATGTCCATTTTACCAAATCGTTGTGGTGGATTTTACAATACCACAAGGCGAACAAATTGACTGCATTGCAAATAAAGCCTCAGTACACCAGGTGTGAACTCAGTCGAGAGAAAAACGCAAAGGGCGTTGGTTACGTCAACTGCATGAATGCATCAGAGCGCTGTATTAAAAAGCGGATGTTTTAATCCTGCACAGAGTTGACTTCAGTAAACATTCAATTCATTTGATATTGGGCAAATATCAGACACCCACACTCCCTTTTGATAGAGTTGTTTTTACGCTACGTGTGGTTCATTCCAGTTGTCAATATTTGCCATGATATGGCTATGCTATGAACATTTATTTGTTTATTGACTTTATGAAAACTCTTTGCATTGAAAATATCAGTGTATTAAAACGGCGTAGAATTAAATAAAATGTTCATGCCAAATTACTGTACCGCTTGTTGAATTGTTTATTTGATGTTTTAAATCGAAATGCAATGTACAGTATATACCCACTGTTCGTAAAAGCCTTCGAGTAAAATTTATGGAAACAAAGTGATTCCTATGCGTTTGAAGTTTTTTTAAGCTAACAAAAAGTTTTCACCATAAAAAGAATGAAAAATCATTTGTGTTTTAATAGATGGATCCAAAAGGAAAGGCTTTATTTGAAATTTGATTTCCATATTGCAGATTTTATATTATAGATTGGTTCGTTTTCTATCGAAGTTAAATAAGTGCACAATGTATTGACTCATCGTTTCCTTTCGCAAAGGAAAGAAAACTTGAAACGATCATCCAGCTCTTGTGCTTGAAAATCACAAATCACAAAGGAAACACCATGCAAGAAAGATAAAATGTTCTACGAGTTCAAGCACTCGTAGCCGATTGCTTTCAGTACAGAGTGACTGGTTATCCTTCGTAATTTCAAAATTGTGTAACACTTGTGTCGAGCTAAATTCGAAGTTATTTTCGTGCTATATTTGTAGGCATTGGAGCAAAGTTTACATGCCACAATGCCCTTTAATAGGTTACCAGCTCCAGTTTTCACATGACCAAATACGTCCCACACACCACTTTTTCCCCTTTTGCTATATACGCCGCTTAAAATGTTACTCTTAATACCTGCTTGAAAGTTAATACAAGGAAAAACTTCAATTAAACTGTGCCGATGGATTACTTTTCTCATGTTGGGTTTTTCAGATGTTTTGATAGGCTTGAACAACGTTGACAGCGAAATACGAGTTAGAATGCAAACGACGTTACGTCATGTCGTTGAAGCGAGTACAATAATCTGTTGGCACAGCTATCGGACTCATGCAGACCTTTTGTTTTTATGCCTTCCGCTCTGAATATCTCTACAACTATTGATCTTGAGTGAACAATGAACAAAGGCCCGTAAAATTTTCTGGCTTATAACTTTTGTCTAAGTTTCATTTCTGATTGGTCAATTGAAATTGAGTTATTTACAATACTCACCGATGAAAAATTTGAAGGAGCGATTAAAAGTTTATAAGGAGCGCTTACGAGTATTTAATTTAAGCGAAATTTAAACCAAAAATACATATTTTGGCAACTGAAATTATTTTTAGGGTTTATTTTAAAATCTAGAAAATAGCTTGTGATAGTCTAGGATACACTGCATTGTCCAGCAAAAACTTTATACCTTCATAAACTTATAATTTAGATGTATTTTAACGTAATAATTTATTTGCCACAAAAACTGTATTTCGTTCTGTTAGCTCCGTAGTGGTATACAGAAAAATAACATAGTATGAAATTTAACCCAGAGTAACAATATAATGCTAAGATCCTAAGGACTGTCTCTTTGTACTCTCTCTACTTCAAATAGAAGGAAACAAATATTTTAAAGTGATCTACATACGTATGTATACTATGTACCTTATCACCTGGGCATACTGACCCCAAATTGAGTTTTTTGGACCGAAAAGCCAAAAAATCGTTGTAACCCGAATTTTGGAAAAATTCGTTTTTTATCATTTAAAACTAAAAATAATTTTTTTTTGGCCACTTACTTAAAACGATTTTTTTTTAACTCGGGCTCCGAGGATTGTTGGAATTGCGGTAAACCGACAACCGGCTTTTAACTCCGAAGTTTTCAAATTCCTAAGCGGCCTACGACTTTGGCTCGCAATTAACGGCTTGGCCGCGTGACAACCCTGTTTGTCGGAAATGAACAATTTTAATCTTTTATTTAATGTCAACAAATCGTCGGAGCCCGAATTTTGAAAAAAAATTTATAATCAAGTAAAATTTTTAGAATCAGGAAGCAAATATTTACAACTAAAAATAAACTTTTACCAACCCTGTCTTCAACAATGGCGAGGAAATAGTGTTGCGACTGTACAAGTAAAAAAAAAGTAAAAGTAAAAAATTACTATATATGTATTTTAATACAAAAATTGACCAAACTAATGCAAATGGTACATCATTTTAATGCAAAAAAAATCAAGCTTTCTTGTCATGCTAAAAAAAGTTCAGGGGGTGCTCAACTTATAATCAGTTTTTCAAAAACCATACCCGCAACTTCCGATGGCTGTATCTCCGACACTAGATCCGAGCAACACTTTTTTTTTATAACCTCGTATTACCCCGCACGCAAGTCGTGAAAAATCTTCGTCTGTTCATTCGACAAGTTTATAGTATGTTCGGTACATTTCCAGCACATTCGGGGCGTTTTCAGTACACTATGACAATTTCTAAAAATTTCCAATATTTTTAATAAATTTACCACAAAATATAACTGGAGTATACTTTGATGATCTTTTTTAGTAAAATAATTAAAATTTTTCTGTATTTTAGTAACTAATTTTAGGCATCTTTTTCATGTTCATGCCGAAGAACTACATTCGGCATCTAAAAAGGACATTTCAAGTCACCATTCAGTACATTTCCGCAAAACCCAAACTCCATCACTGACATAAAATCTGTCATCAATCGATTTGTTTGCTGTTGGCAACCAGCCAAAAATACACTTGACTAACTTTACAAAGTTATAGAGTAGTCAGTTTATATAGTAGGCTATCATTTTACATAAATTTTTAAAATCAGTTTTTCCTAGATTTTCAATCTGATTGTTATAATTTTTGTATGTTCATTTGAATTAATAAAAGAACATAACATTTGCCTTGTTACTTTTTATTTTGTGGGCCAAACTTTGTAGATGAGTTGTAACAGCTTTGTCCCCGTCGGGTTTTACTGTAAATTTTACATTACATCTTCCACACTTTGCATTGTGTGCAGCCAATCATTATACTCGTACTTTCTCATCCATTCATCAAGGAAGGTGCAAACTAGGGATGTTATGGATATCCGTATCCGTAACCGAAACCGAAATTTCATATCCAGATATAAGCAGTTGTGCAATCATATTTGTAACAATTTTGCTACAGCACAACTCTTCTGAGTTTACCCAATAATAGATATTGTAAATCAATAAAATGTTATATTTGGGTCAGAATTTACGAACTGGGCCACTTTTAAAAAAAAAATTTTATTTTTTAATGACTATCTAAGTGGTATGTGCTAGAAATGAAATTGTGAAAAGAACTTTTTTTTTTGTTATAGGCAATTGAAATTCGGGGACAAAATTTTTTCAAAAGCTTATAACTTTTGAACGTATGCGACAATTTTTAACTTCTCTTGAGAAGTTATTATAATAGGTCCGAAAATCGAAATAGGTAATTTTGTGTTTTCTTTACGTTTCAAGACCTCGACAATCGTTTACAAGTATTTTTAGAGTGATGTCTGTGTGTGTGTGTGTACGTATGTACGTATGTAGACATATTTTGGCTTTCGTTTCCTCAATAACTTCCGGACAGAATTTTTTGATGACCATATCAATCGATACGCAACGTCATGACTTAGACCTGAAAGGAGTCTGGAAAAAATCAGTCCAGCGGTTCGTTTTTTATTCATAAAAAACTGATTTTTTATGCACGCAATATAAATTTCATATATAATTTCAAGTATCGAGGGGGTAGATAGGGGTTTTCGAGGGTGCTTATTTCGAATCTTTTTTCAGTTTTTTAAAATTCAAAATGGCGCACCCAATATGACGTCATTTTTTTTGTAAAAGTTTTCTGAATTCTATAAAATTTAGTTTTGAGAGGGGTTTCAGGTACATGGTTATAAATTAATGTTTAATGTTAATTTTTTTTTTTTTTTTTTCAATTTTCGTAGTGCCATATTGTAATCATAAGATATTCTCAAATGATTTTCGAAGTATCGAAACATTAAAAAAAAGAATTGTTCTCAAGAGAAGTTGCTTGTACGGTACTTGCTGCCGAACCGATTTTTATAAATTAAACGGTGTTCGATTCGTATTGAAATAGAGTATAAGTGAGATTGTTTTTCAATTTTAAATAATGTATTTTTCAATGTTTAAAACATGTTTATTTATTGTTAAATGTTAATGAAAAACAGCCTTCCCTGTCCGATCGAACAACGAAAAAAATTATATAAATACATATTAAAAATATTAAAGTACAATATTCCGTTGTGAAAAAAAATGGATCGCTCTTGACGTAATTTTTATTTATATATTTGTAACTTTACACAATGGGCTTTTAATGGATTCTGTGAGTCGGAAAAAAACTTGAAAAATATAAATATTTAAAGCAGCAACCAGACCATCTCCACCCCCCGTTTTTGAGGATGCTGAACACGATGGTGGTGTTTAAAATTCTTTTGGAGTTGACTCCACCCCTAAAATGGCCAAAAACTACCGTTTTCAAGGATGCTGAAAACGATGGCGGTGCTTAAAGTTTTGTTGGAACTGGTCCCACCCTCCCAAAGTAACCAAAAACCGCCCGAACGGACCCAAATCACCATTTTTTGTCATTTAGGGGCATGGGGCCACTTCCAAAAAAATTCTAAGCACCGCTATCGTGTTCAGCATCCTCGAAAATGAGGGGTGACAGATATTTTACCTTTTTTGGGCCAGTTTTTGACCAACAACATCAACAAAAAAAAAAAAATCATTTCACATTTTAATTTCTAGCACATACCACTATCTAAATAACAAAATTTCATTAAAAAATAACAAATTTTTTTTAAAAGTGGTCCAGTTCGTAAATTCTGACCCATTTTGTAAAATCAAAATCAAAATTCGCGTTTTCTGTTGTATTCCTTTCAAAATTAAAAGTAAAGCCTGCGTTTACTTTACTACGGTTTAATATTTAATTGTTTCATATAATTGATGTGAAACCTAAAACGAGCAAGGCTTGGAAATATTTCACTGAAATTTATAGTGATTTAGCAAAGTGCAAGCAGTGTGAAAAAAAATTTTCACGTATAGGTGGCGGAACCAGTTCAATAGTGGGATTACTACCACTTCCCTTAAGTCCACCAAAATGTCCGTATCCGAAACCGAAATGAAATTATATCCGTATCCGAAACCGATACAAAAATATTTAAATATCTGTATTCGTAACCGAATCCGAAACTTCATATCCATAACATCCCTAGTGCCAACATATTATTTTTCTTGGTGACTCACAACGGTTAGAATCATTTAAATTTTGCTATGTTGAAAATTAGATACAATTTTTATACAGGAAAAAATGACGATCCCATTCAATAGAAAACGCTATTTACAAGTTTTTTACAAAATAGCGTTTAGCCGTTGTCAAAATAACTTGACTGCTTGAAATCAAACATAATCCAAAGATATGATATCTCTTCTTGAAATGGAACAGAATTTGAAATTTGTGAAACCGCTGACTTAGACTTAATTCTATTTCATCCGTTATGGACGCCAAATCAGTGTTTCATTTCTAATCAGCTTGTATCGATTTATTAATTTAATAGCACCTCAGACGTTACAACTTTTCGTCGTAGCGTCTGAGGGCAAATCGTATGACTGCGTGCTTGCTTTCATTGTTCATCCGCCTTTTGGGGGTTGAGAAGCATCCAGTATACAGTACCTACTCATTGAATTATGGACGATGGAAAAATTTTGAAAGTTTTCTATTTAGTATCAAATAAATTTAAAACCACGACATTTTTTAATTATTTTTTTATTGAAACATGTATTGGGGGTGTTAGCCGTTATTATAAAACCTATATTTGGTAACTACACAACGTCTATGTGAATGTGGCAGCTGCCAAAGTAGTATTTATCAAAATAATGTTGTGTTTGAAATTTGATATAATTTGTGCACTTTTTTCTTTTGGGTTTTGTTTTTTGTATGTGTTATGATTCTTAACATGTTCAGGACACAAGGCAAAGAAAAGTCACTTGATAATTTCTTTAAAATTACACCACTATATCAAAACAGCCATTTTATAAGCAAGAACCGATATTTTTCAAAAACCGACACTGGGTAAAATATAGGATATTCCTGATGCTCAAAGGTCACGTGTGGCTGTTGAAAAAGGTCAAGCTACAAATTAATTAATTAATAAAATTATTAAAATATCGAAGTCCTCTGTGATAAACATCGCTAAAAGTGTGAATGTGTCTATTGTTTTTTAAATGTTCCCCCAAATAATCGTCAAAATTGTCTAAGAAAACAAAAAAAAAACTGACCAAAAATTGTGCAGAAAACCATAATGGAACGAATTGCATCAATGCAATTAGTACTGGACGACCTCAACGAAGCTGGAGTCGACATTTCGCTCAATACATTGCGACGTCGAATTAAAAAAAAATGGCTTGATGTGCCGACGTCCTGCAAAAAAGCTAAAACTTACAAATGCTATATGCAAACAGAGGCTGTATTGGGCTCAGATTCCTCATAAAACTCCCAACGACTACTGGAATATAGTGGTTTACTTTAATTCAGTTAAGTTCAGTGACGTCAACGTAAAATTCTCAGAAATTTTCTTTTGAATAATTTCTTGTTTTTATTTTTTTTAAGGCCATTTTTAGTGATGAGTGCCTGCTGGAAGCAGTATCCCAAATGGTCAGATTTGCTCGCAGAAGGCCTCAAAAGAGATACTCAGCCAGCTGTCTAGTTCCAACTACGAAAAACCCACCATCTGTTATGATTTGGAGCCGCATAACCTCCGAAGGATCAGGGCCGATATAGTTTTTTGATAAAACAATAAGCTCCGAACAGTACATTAACATTTTGAAAAATATTTTGTTGCCCTACATCGAGACATTAGGTCATTCCAAGGAAAAATACACATTCATACAAGATGGAGCGCCTTGCCATACGTCCAGAGCCAGTATGAATGTCCTGAACTCTTTAAATTTAGAAGTTTTGGCATAGTCGGGCAATTCGCCGGACTAAAATGCAATTGAGCACTGCTGGTCTTATTTAAAATCACTGGTGTACGAGCGACGAAATAACACCGTGGTGTGATGTATGGAATAATGACCCATCTTTAAAGGAAATTATTATTTGTATATAAAGTATGCCAAGCAGAATAAATGAAGTGCTTAAATCCAGAGGGGGAAACACTAAATATTAATTTTTTTTTCAAAAAACTATAAATATATCCACAGTTTCAAAAAAAAAAAAAAAAAAAAAGTTTCATGGTATTTATTTTATTTGAAGAACACTGAGAATTTTTAATATTTTTTCACCGTCCATATTCAATGAGTAGATACTGTGTTGCTATGTAATTTTTTATTCTAAGAATAAATATGTAACCGTTTGATATTAAATCCGGAGGAATTGACTTTTGACCCGGATACCCGGAAACCATTCTCAAAATTTTGGTAGTTGCAAATGATTTTCATAGATTTTCGAGAAAAGTTTGGTAGGAAAAAATATTTCTCAGTGGCAACGCTGTGTACAGTGTCTAAAAGTTATTTAGGTTATTTCCATGAAGTACAAATTAAGGCTCACTCGACAAGTTATCAATTGATAAATAATTTTTGATATAATACGTTCTATGGAAGTGGCTTCTTTTCGCTTCTTTCGTCTGTGTGCAACTGAGTAGAGTGACTATTAATCGCAACAGACTTAGAAATAATGAAATTAAACTATTTACTGGCAAAGACTAATTGATTCTGTGTTGCCATCGGCTGATATCACTTAAACATGCCTATGGACAGTTTAACATATGTAAGTGTAATCTAAGAACCACAAGCAATTGAATTATTGGCAAGGTCGTTTGTTACCTGTGGCTAACGCGTCAACAAAAAATGGTTTTGCTGCATATAGATTGATGTCGTTGCTAACATCTCCAGACTCTTCAAACACAGCCATATTGCAGTCCCTCCAACTGATGTAACACGTAAAGTTTCTGCATAATTTAATTTGCGTTATGCAGGTGAATTTCATACAAACTGCCACTCAACTGCATTTGGGTTACATTAATGAGTTGGAAGCTTGGGGTTAGATATTCCTACCATGCTTAACTATACAGACTTTCGCCAATGGGTCCGAGTGGGAGGAGACGTCAAGTATCGCTAAGTTGTGACATGAATAATTACCCCTCAGTAGGTGTCTGTGTTTGTAATTACAATGAGTTAAATAAACAAAATTAAAGCGACGCCCGTAACAAGTTGTCTTTCTATTTTATGTATACCCTGCAGGAAAATCAACTAATTTTAAATTAATTTAAAATTGCTTTTTTTTCAAGTACAACTAATTGAAATTCTGACTTTTTCTCATATAACCAACTGACTTAAATAACATGTGGTTGTGCATGTGTTTTCAACTACCTTAAAAGTAGTTTTAAAGCAACTAGTTTTAAAGTACTTTACTTAAACTAGTTTTGAAGAACTTAACTTTTAACATTTATTGTATATTGCCAATTATATTGTACAGTTGTGAATTATTTTCAAGCATTGATCATGATTCGAATCGAAAACTAGCAATGCTTAGGTGCTGTGTAATTGCAAAATAACAATGGTGAAAGAATATAATTTCACGTTTACAACGTTACTTTGGCCCCCGGCATGATACTTTATGATTTTTGTGGCCCCTCATCGAAAATAGTTTGTGCAAGCCTAGTAAGAGTAATATTTTCAGATGCCGTAACCAGTTTTGGAAACTGACGGATTCGGATTCAGCGCATCAAAGTTCTTCGGGTATGATAGGTCTGGTCTCTGGTTTAAAAATTTTTATATCATTTTAATATACATATGTATGTATTTGAAAAACTGAAAATTAAAAATTTATTTGACAAAATTGGAAAATTTAAATATTTTAGAATTCATACACGAAATTTAAAATACAACAGCATAAAAAAATATTGAACTGACGCATTCCGCATGTATTTTAAACTAATTGTTTTCAACTATTTATAAATTAGTTGTTTTTTGGCAATTGACTTTTTCACTCCGGCAGGGTAGTTTTATGCATTTTTCTATTATTTCGAAAATAAATCCTAATTTTAATATAACAAGGAAATAGTATTTAAGTTTTCAATACTTGCAAAAGAAATACATATATTTAAGGCCAAAGACAAATATGATTTATGTACAGCTGTGCTTAAGAAAATAGTAGTGCCGTCCTGGTCCTGGGTATTTTACAATCAAATTAAATGATGAGTAGAATTTTCATTTAAAGTTATGAAAAAATAGTAATGTATACTTTTTTTCCGAGAATTATTACACAGGTCAACAAATCAAAGAAAAATTTTTGGTGCCAAGATATCGTTAGAGGTTTTCTATTAGGAGTGCCCTGGTAACATTAAAAATATTTTTAATTTTTTTTCCTACGTGTCATTTTTGATTAACCGTCAGTTTTGAATATTCGCTGTAATCAGTACTTCCGAGTGCATGATTTGCTATTTTACAGATAGATTTCTATAAATAAATAGATTTTTATATCATGTCTTCATCGCGAAGCAGTTGTCTCAATGATCCAAATGTGTTTTGTTACATTTGTGGTGAATACACTGTGAAAAATTTCAGAAAACCTATAACAGATTTTATAAAAAGTGCTTATTTTGCTTACTTTAAGTCGGAAATTGTGGATGAATACAAGCCATAGATACCCCAAATTGTTTGTAAAATGTGCTATGAACACTTAATCAGTGTATCTGTGGTCAAAGAAGCCATATGAGGTTCGGAGTGCTAATGCAATGGAAAGAACAGAAAGATCACTTCGATGACTATTACTTCTGCTGTTTTAATTTGGCTGGTGTTAACGTTATAAAAATGACTATCCAGACTTAGATTCTGCTAGAAGAACCTCCCCACATTCAGAGGAAGTACCTGTTCCAGCATTTTGTTCTATTCGTGAATCATGATTTGAAGAAATTATTAATGAAGTGAGCAGCCACAGCGATGGCTACGGAGCCAAAACCTTTTAACCAAAAAGAATTAAATGACTTGATAAGGGATCTTGAACTACCTAAAGAAACTGCAGAGGGTTTGGTTTCTAAATTAGAAGAAAAAAACTTGTTGGAGTCAGGTACAAAATTGACGTTCTATCGAGTAAGAGAGCAAAACTTCTTTTGTTGAAGTTACTGAAACTTTCTCGGAAATCACAAGTGAAGTAACTACTCTGAAATTGTAAATGACATGCTAGAAAACTTTAAAAGCTTAGGATGTAATATGTCCATCAAACTGCACTACCTTCACAGTCATCTTGACCAATTCCCAGACAATCTTGGATCTTATAACGAAGAACAAAGAGAGCGTTTTCATCAGGACCTAAGAATTATGGAAGAAAGATACCAAGGCCGATGGGATCGGCATATGATGGCTGACTATTGCTGGGGTATGTAAAGTGATAGTCCCACTACACCTCAATTACGAAAGTCGCGAAAAAGAAAGTTTTAATTTAAATAATAATGTAAAAAATGTTGTTTTTTATGTAAACTTGTTCTTTTTTTTACAAGATAAAAATCTAGAAAACTACACGTAGGATATCAAAATTTTTGCTAATAATGTAATCAGTATATATATATTGAAAAAAAGGTACAGCTTCTCGGCACCAAAACTAGTGTTGACCAGTGTTATTTATTTTAACGAAATGGTTTAATCAAAATAAAATTCAAAAAAATCATGTTTACGAAAATAGTAGTGTGGTTACTAAAATTAAAAAAAAAACGACACAACTTAATTTAAACTACATTTTACATGTTTATATATTTCTTTGGGTCTAATGTTTCGTGATAAACGCTTTATTGTTTATTACGACTTTGCATCGACGTGGAATAGAGTCAATAAGGTCCTTATAACGATTCACAGGAATTTCAGCCCAAGTCCCTTTAAACATTTGTCTAAGCTGTGTTCTACTTGATGGCTTTGCTGTTGTTACGATTCGTTTGATATCTCCTCTAAAATTTTCTATCGGATTAAGGTCCGGAGACTGAGCTGGCCATGGCTTCACGTCGATTTTTTAAGATACAAATATTCATAAGATAGTTTACTAGTGTGTTTAGGATCGTTATCCTGTTGAATCGTCCATTTTAAAGGCATTTCCCGACTGGCATACGGTAGCATTACATCCTTCAATAAATTAACGTACACTGCTTTGTTCATAATACCTTTGATCAAATGGATAGGGCCAACGCCAGTCTAGCAAAAGTAAGCCCATACTATAATGTTCAATTCACCATGTATAACCGTCTTGGTAGTGTATTTTGGGTGGTATTCTGTGTTTGGTTGACGACGAATGTACTATCTGGAGCCTATTCCACAAAAAAAAAAATATTTTGTTCTAATTTGACGTACGTTGCACCATTCTTCGGCACTCCATTTCATATAGTCTTTTGCAAATTTTATTCTTGCAACGACAAGCTTCTTCGTCTAAAGGTATACCTTTCTGGAACTTCTTGCATTCAAATTTTATTCCATTAGTCGACGACGAATTGTCACATCACTCTGATCGACAGATTTAGCCTTTTTAGGCAGAGTCCCAATACCTCAGTGCGAGATATGGCGGCTAAAGCAGGTACATCAAAATCTACTGTACAAAAGATAAAGGAGAAAAGTAAGCTTCAAAAAGTACCAGACCGTTCTGATGAAAAGCAGTTAATGATTACTATGTTATGGTCGACGAAACTTACATTAAATCAGATTTTAAGCAGCTACCTGGGAACGAATATTATACGTCACCGAAGAAGGGGTATGTGCCTAGTAAATTCAAAGAGAAAAAAATTTCGAAATTTCCGAAGCAATATATGGTTTGGCAGGCCATATGCATCTGTGGCCTCAGAAGCAGCTTCTTTGTTACGCAAGGCACAATCATTTCCAAAGTTTATATAGACGAGTGCGTCGAAAAACGTCTTCTACCATTTATTCGTGCACATGAGAGTATCGTGATGTTCTCGCCTGATTTAGCAATCTCTTATTACTCTAAAGCTACGATGGAATGGTATGCAAGTAGAAAGATCGATTTTGTGCCAAAAATTGCAAATCCGCACAACTGCCCACAGCTTCGCCCAATTGAAAGATATGTAAGATATGTATGTTCGAAAGAGTGGTAAGACTGCAAAAAATTAACAAAACTTCAGACTCAGGTGGAAAAGGTCGTACCGTACTGTCGGTGAAACAACTGTGCAAAATTTAATGAAGGGCTTTAAGAAAAAGTAAGAAATTTTTATAAAAAAAAAAATTGTTAATTAGTTTTTAGTTATATATATTCTGAACACTAGCCATTACCAATAAAAAAAGAAAAAAAAAAACCAAAAAAATAACTGGATATTTTTTTATAGCTAAAAAACAAAACTTTTTTTCTGGGACAGTCCTTAATTATGTAAATTAATGAACCGCAGATTTTTGGTGCAAATACATATGTAAATACATCGCAATCAAGACAACACGAAACAAACGTAACGTGATTTTTTTGCTTTTTTGTTCTTTTTATTTAGTCCTACGAAAATTTTACAAAGGTGTTCAATTTGTAAGGCAAAATATTTTAGAAAAGAAATTTAAAAGTTATGTCAGTCACAACTGTATATGGTTTGAGTTCGGCACAACTATTATATTCCCATTATTTTGTTACGAAAACTTAGGAAATTTAATATTGAACATTGCACAACAGAAAAAGGACAAAAGTCATGTAATATAAAACCCAATTGAGTATGTGTTCTATTATTTTTTTTACTGGAAAAGCAAGGTATATACATTCGGATTTTCGAAATTCGCTTTTTTCCTAAAATTTCAACGAAATCGGACATAAACTCTGTCCTCGCCGTTTACAGGTTTGTGATAGGAAGCTCAAATATTGAGACAACTATTTTTATTCCTCAAGCTAAAATATAGGCAAAAAAAAAAATTATAAAATCCATCTCCAAAACTTTGAAAATAAACACCCTAATACATATGTTACCAGCCAACCTAGTTCAAACTAGTTCATCCGAAGCGTATTAGGATGAACCAGTTTAGCCTAGGAAAATTTTACAATAGTAGGGGAAGTGGGCGGCTTTCGGCCGCGAGTCAGGGCTTAAATCCTCCAATATTTCCAATTGCAGCTACGCGGCGACCTTCGGCCGCGATTTACTGGAGTAGCCTGTGTTAGCCGTAGAATTGTGAAACGCAGCCGAAGGCCCCCGCCAAGCTGAGCCGCGGCCGAAGGCCACCCACTTACCATAACAAACTAAAATTTCAAGAAAATCCGGAGTAAGGCTAAACTGATTCATCCTAACAAGCTTCGAATGAACAATTCAATTCTGTGTCGTAGTTGTTTTTCCCTCTTATTTGTATAATTTGTGTTTGGGTTTAAAGTTCAAAGCATAAACTCACTTTAATTTTTGTTTTTGCTTGTTTTAAGCCACCTGAACACTCGCAAAGTATGGAAATAACAAAACGAGCTTGCAGGCTTTTGAAGTTCAAGGTTCAAACTAAATATCCTAAAAGTTTCATATTTTAATCTCGTGGTCCACATATTAATATTATGGCTTAAATAATGCGATTTTCCAAAATTTCAAGCAGGAAGTTAATTTTTTATATAGAGTGGGTTTTTCGAATTAACTATGCAGAAATATCCGCCATTTCATGTTTTATTTTGTGTGAAAACAACAGAAATGTATCTAATGAACTTGCCTTGTGAGAAGAGATTATGTAAACATACTTTTGTGAATTTTCATACAAAAAGTAATTAACTGAAAACTTTAAATGCGTTTTTCTCCAAATTTAGGTTTTTTGAGTAATGCTGTTCTTGCACACAAGGAGCGATGAATGTACATACTTATATTCAGCACAGTTGGGATTTCTAGAAATGTACTGAATCGAGACTTGGAATGTGGTTTGTAGAGGGAGAATGTGTTTTTTTGTCATGGACACCAAAATTTACTAACAAAAAAAAGATCATTCGATTGTTTTAGGCATATTGCAGCAATTTGATGACACAAGTTTCTGAAACTTGTGTTTAAACTAATTAAGAATGGATTCAAAAATTTCTATAAAATAAGTAAATCCACGTCGGTGGTTAAACGTCGGCGTTTAAAGATCTCCGATCTTTCGTTCTTTCCAATCCCATTCAAGTCATCAAAATTTGAATTGCAAAACGTTTTGCATTTGGATTTTGCGAAAATGTACTGAATCGAGACTTGAAATGTACTTTTTAGAATCCGAATATACTTTTTTTGTTGGTCTTGAACACCCCTTTTTTTGTCTTGAACACCCAATTTTACTAAAATGTGCAAAAAAATTACCAAAAAAACAGGTCCTTTTTTTTTGGCATCTCAAATGTACCGAATGTACTGACGACGATCTTTCAGGACGCATGTACCGAAACGAAAGAAGTACAAATGTACCGAAAATGCCATCACTGATCTCAATTCCATAAAAAAAGCATTAATTTATTTTCGATTTCATTTCAAGAATTGTAATAAGAAATCTGATTTTGTAAGGAATTGGGAAAACTTATTCGATAAACCATTTCAGTTATTTCACCTTGGTATTCAAAAAGGCGAAATGAAATTAATTTTTTTTTTATTTCAATTTTTGATTCCTTACATGAAACCGGAAAGGCATAGAATTGACAAAGTTGAATAAAATTTTTGCGATGGAAATAAAATATTTCAATTCTGTAATGTAAATTAAGGTTTTCAGTATTGTAAAATGTATGTGCTGCTTAACGATTTTATAGTGTGCGTACTGCCCCATTAATGTTGTCTGGTAGCACTCTTAATTTGGTTTTTGATATTTTAAGTCATTAAAAGAGGGCACAAACGTCATTATAAAAATAGAAGCACACATTTGATTGCTTGAAAAGACCAGTAAGGATGAATTTAAAAATTGTAAGGGTCAGACTAAGTTTGTGCCGAAAAGGAAACAGTTGTGCGCTGTCAAAAAAATATTTTAAAACAAAATAACTTATAAATTACAATTCCAAATTTTTAATGTATGGAATTGGACATATGTAAGTTCCTTTAAACATGGAATTGAAAAAGTTGGTGCAAATTCATATTCCTGGAGATGGAATTAAAAATTTTTTAAATCCAAATTTTGATTCATGGTATGAAAGTTGAAAATCCAATTCCAATTTCCAATTCCTTGGGATGAAATTAAATTTTTGGAATTGTCGAAGAATCAAAATTGGAGTTTTTAAAATTACAAACCCTTATAGCTTCACCACAAAAAAAATGTTTAAGTTTTAATATGACACGTCAGGAGCTGAAGACTAGCGTCCATTGTGATAATTCAGTTGCATTTTTGCTACAAAAAAAAACTTTTTCGTACCGTTATTTTTCAAATAATTGTCACCGAAATGGATCTCTCAGAATTTGTGAACAATACGGTCAGATGTGATTCAAGATAGTCCGGGAAGTAGCGTTGAATTTTTCATGGTCCCTTCCTCCCACTTCTTCTTTTTTTACAATTGATAGTTTAAGTATGGCTGATTGTGAGAGGCCGACAAAAAAAAAATTTCCGCAATAACTCGAAATTTAAGCCACAAGTAGAAAAATATATTAAGACAAATGTTGTAAAAGAGATACAAATATATCGATATCATGCTCGAAAATCAGCTACTAAAGCGAAGGCCAATTTAACCTGCATGCAAAAGCTAATTGCCCCCCTCTCACTTTGCTGTAACTTAATTTAAAAAATTGGCAACTAGAAAAGGAGTACCCCTTGAGCCGAAATAATTAACCAACTATTCTATTAAAATTTATTTAATTAATATGGGACGTTCTTTTACAAACCGCACAAAATTCAGGAAAAAAAAACCTCGATTTCTCCAAATGCGATGAAAATTTTTTTCTTGCATCTTCTAACAAATTCAGTTGACCCACGTTTTTGTTTTTGCAGAAAAAATTTTTTTTTCGAAAATATCCACATATGAAAGTTAAAGGGCCTCCATTCCGGAGGACCAAAAAAATACTTTCGTTGGCCGCATTGGCTAGGCTTGCCTAGCCAATGCCCAACGGGCCCACAGTTATACTTAACGTGATTTCCGGGTTACAAATCAAAAGTCCTGTAGTTAACTCGGTACCAATTTATTATGTGTGTTTGCTTTCGTTATAAAATTAAGACTAACTTCTCGTTCCACTTTCCTAATTTAATAAGCTTAAATTTAAATGAATTGCTTAAACCTAAAATGCTACGCAAGCGCTTTTACTCCTGTTGCGTAACTCCTAATGAGACCGGATACGTGTGCCTGCTTATTGCATATTGTGAATGTAGCTCTTTTAAATGCCCCGAAAAACTAAAAAGAAATAACTCAGGTACTTGTTAACTGAACGTATTCACGGCGAAAGTCTGTTCAGTGAGTTGAAAATTTTGCTTTGGATTATCTAAAATATTTCTTTCCGTAAAGTTGTCAAGAGTATACCTTTTTACTTCCGCTGCCAATTCTTTGAAATAGCGCAAGTGAACGTACGTAGGTGATCTTACTGAAAAACGTTTAATTCTAATCGGTTAATATCAAATAAAATTAATTAAATTTTTAAATCTTAAAAGTGAAAATTAGTAACTAATTTCTGCACCTCGATATTATTAAGGTGACTTTTCATAAATTTTAATAAAATTATTGAGGCTTACGCAACCTGATACCGCATGGTGAGTTCGAGGTTGGCTAATCCTGCCATTATTATTCTAAGAACTTTATTTTGTAGGTATCAGAAAATAAATAACGAACATCATAATCACCGCTGACCGGAGGAAGGCAGAAAAAGAGTCTAATTTAATAGAGAAATAATGTGGGATTTCTTTACGCAGCAGACAGTTCCCACCACTTTTAAGTTTGGTTCTTAATGCAGGCTAAATATCTAGCAATCGTAAATTCAAATTAAAGGCGACGACTGAAACGCAAAACTAACTAAATTCACCATATTTTTATATAAATAATCATAGAAAAAAAAGACAGGAAAAAAACAAATGTTTCATACTGCATATATGTATGTTGGATATAACATTATTTTTGACAACGGGTTAGTCGATTTAAAGGCATGCGAAACAAAGTGAATTATTCTTCGTCGTGTCTTTACTCGTGCACTAGTTCGTCCGCTTGGAGAAATGCATAAAAAAAAAAAACATAAATTAAAAGAGAAGTAAAACTAAATATTTCTTTGAAAGTTTACATAAAAACAAAAGTTTTAAGTTTTGTAACTTTAATAATAATTTAACCTTTCAAGTTCTGTGTAAAAAAAAAAAGGGAAATTAATTAGTGATATTATATAAATAATAATGTACAAATTTTCCTAATACCTTAAAGCTAACTTAATTATGAATTGAATTTCGACTATTTCCTATTATACTAAATCTAGGTTAAGAAATTGTTCTATAATTAGTGTTGCATTAGTCTGTCCACATTTTTTTTTGCAAAAAAAAAAAAAAAAAGTGTATAACATATAGGTACAGAAGTAATGTAAATATCAACCAGTAAAATAAAGAACCTACGAAGACATATAACAACAACAACTCGATCAACTCCAAATGTGATCAAAGTGAGTAATGTTGTAATTGTTTTTCTTCTCAATTTTTATTCTCCAAATTGTTTTTTTTTACTATTTTTGCTTTTGCTTAAACGATTGAATTAAAATTTAAATATTGGAATAAAAATAACCTTATTAGTTAGCATAATGGTAATTATATTAAATATTGTAAGTTTAATTATAGATGAAAGTTTGATTTTAATTTGAAAAATTAAATAAATAATGATGAACTAAATTAAATATATGTGTGTGTGGTCAATAGGTCGATGGTGGTGTATTTTGATGAGAGAAGTTAGAGCAGAGCAGTAGCTGTCATTTCAGCTTCTCGACTTTCTTTTCTTCATGTTTCTTTTTTCATTTTGGATACCGATTGCAATGGTTAGTCACGTTCCAAAAATTCCATTGCAGTCCGTCGCTTAAAGTTCAATGACCTTAGGTCTGTAGGTACGGATGGAAATTTTGAACGTTTATGTGCATGAATTTTTTTTTGTGACATTTGGCAGTGCAGAATAGTGGGGAGCAAGAACCGCGCCCAATCCGACGAGCTGAGACCTGGCTAAGGCTATCATGCACACGCTTTGCCCACCTGCACTGGCCATGGGTACCGATAGGTCCAGCGCAGAAAATGGCGCCCAACGTGGGGCCCACATACGTGGGTTTACAAACATCTCATTAACTTTAATTTGTTTGCTTCTTTCAGCAAATGGTAGGTAATGGAATTAGTATATAAGTTGAAAACGTTGTCTTATTTACAAACCGACCAACCATAAGCTGTAATATTTTCTCATTCATTCGTCTATTATTGACCAATAGGTACTGGAATTGGTGTAATAATTGCTTAGTCGATTAGCCAACCGTTTTATTGGCCAATATGTTGATTTTGATCATATTGTTATATGCTTTCGTTGTTACTGTACGTCTTTAGGAATTGGTTTAAACGTATTGTATAAGTTTACCAACCAGTGAATGCAGTGACAGCAATTTGTTTTCGTGAGGATTTGGAATTGCATGTATTAGTATATTGCCTGATGTAACCAGTCTTTATTGAAACATACCTTTTTTTTGTCATTTGCAATCGGAGCAACAGAATTTAACGGGAACAGAATTTTTTTTTGTAATCACACTATCGGTCTAAAGTTACACACACATATCAATCTAAAAAAGCAAATTTCATAAAGTTTAAGCAAACGAAAATATTTAAGAAACTTGTCTTAAAACAATTTTTCCTCAGGTTTAGTTTTTGAGTTAATTTTTCTTTTTGAGTTAATTTTTTTTAGTTTATAATTGTTTTTTTACTGATTTATCTTCACTTAAGTTTTCCTAATAATAATAATTTTTCAATATTGGGTTTTGATAAATTGTTCTAGTTAAGAAAAATTTGATTCAGTTTTTATCTTGAATAATTGAGATAAAGCATTTCTGTTTTATGAATTTGAATTTGTTTTTGTAAACTTTTGGGAAATACATTTTTTTTATAATGGCTCGCCTACACGGAAAAAACGAAACTCGAAATTATTGTAAATATTAATCAAAATTTAAGAAAAATTAGTAGGTAATTTAGTAATTTAGAAACGGTTCGAGTGTCTATTAAAAATTACTAAGCGTAATATAAAAATTGCATCAAGCAGGCATTAATTTTTCAAATGCAAGTTTTAATTTTTACAAAGTAGATTTTAAAATTTCTGCAATAATTTATTATATTTTAAAAGGACTGTACTATTTTTTAAAAAGTACATTATAAAGTTTTTATGATGATATAATAATAACTGAAATTTATTTTTAAATTTTTTGGTGTGTCGAACAAAATTAGGGCAGCCAGCGAGTTTCCGTTGTCGCTTTCCCGACCCCGTCCCAATTCTGTTCAACACATTACTTCAAAGCCAATTAGTAAGAGTTTGGCAAGCCTTATATATTTATTTTTTTGCATGAACATGTTGAGAACTCAAACAGAGAAATAAAATTCAATATAATAAAAATTAATAATCTTGAAATAATTTTTCTATAACTACTTTTTAAAAATTATAAAGCGGAATTCTAATGTGGCAATTTATTAAAATTTAATAAATTCTTTGTAAAATTTCAAAGTTTTTAGGTGATAATTAAAATGAAGAAAATAATTTTTAATATGCACTTATTAAAAAATGTAAAATGAAAATATTTACAAACTAGAATAGAATTTTTAATAAGGATTTTCTATTTATTACTATAAAAAAGTAATATTTGTTTTCAGATTTTAATTTTTATAATCTCCTATTAATTTTTAATAAAATTTGAGTTGGTGTTTTTTCCGTGTAGTTCATAGTAATGAACAATTGAATTTATCTACGGTGGATGGCTTAGGACAATTTTGCACAATTTGCAATGAAGCCACTACCGTAAATGATTATAAAATAACAACATGTCAACACATTTTTCATCTTAGTTGCCTTTCAACTTGGCTTACCGAAAACGATACGTGCCCGTTGTGTAGAAGAACACTTGACGCACAGTCGTTGCGTAGCTTCACTGAGCAAGACGATCTTGCTGCTGTAGCTAATCAAGCAAATCAAGGTGCAGTACCTAAATCAAATAGAGGTGTGGTAACGCGTTCCAGAGCAGGTGCTGTGGTATCTGATTGGATCAGTAATTCCCCAAGCTTAGACCAAGGCAGGAGAGATTCGTCTTATGCAAATTTAAACAATCGTAGAGGTAGAAATAGAGGTAGAGGGGGTTACAGTGGGCCATCCTCAGGATTTGACTTGAGACGGGTACAAGAAATTATATCTAGTTCATTGCAAACTTATCAAGAAAACACTGCGCGTGACATTCAAAATACGATTTCGCAAACTCTTGAACGTTGTATGCAAAATTTAAGTTTAAACAATACTGCTGTTGATTCAAGTAATAATTCAAGAATTAATAACTCTAATCCGGAACGTGAAACTTCTAATCAACAACAAGTAGGTGTAGATGCAGGAGTTTTAAATTCAAATAACCCTGTAACACATTCGCAACCTGTGCAAAATATTAGTAGTTATCCTCAACAGATGACGCGTGAAAGATTTTCTACCGCAACGTTATCACCTGAAGTTGTTTCTAAAATAATTTTAAATTGGAAAATTACTTTTGACGGTTCGCTGGAGAGTTCTGTGGATGAATTCATTTATCGTGTAAATGCACTAACAATTTCTTCACTACGTGGAAACTTTGTTGCACTTTGTCAGTCAGCTCATGTTCTTTTTGTAGGTATAGCTAAAAACTGGTTCTGGCGTTACCATCACTCTGTTCATGCTCTTGATTGGTCAGATATTTGCGATGACCTCAGGCGAAATTTTAAGGATTATCGTACTGATTTCGATATTAAAGAAAGTGTTCGGAACAGAAAGCAAAAAAGCGATGAATCATTTGAGCATTATATTGACGATATTTTAAATGTTGCAGACGCGATCAAAACTCCAATGCCGGAAACTGAATTAGTGGAAATCGTAATTAGAAATTTAAGACCTAAGATCAGACTTGAATTGCTTCATTTGAAGATTGAAACCATATCTGATCTTCGGCGTTGTTGTTGTCGCAAGGAAAATTTAGTTTCGGAACTTAAAAGTTTAAACCAATCTCATAAAACCCAATTCATTCCTAGAAGACAATTATCTGAGTTAGAAGAAGTTGAAGAGTCAGTTGGAAAAGATATTGCTGCAATTCAGCCAGTAAAGTGCTGGAATTGTGACGACGAGGGACATTCGTACAAGCAATGCATAAAACCACGTAGAGTGTTTTGTTACGGTTGTGGCCTCATTGCATTTTTTTTACCCCAACTGTCCTAACTGCTCCAATATGGGAAACCGCAAGAGGGATACCTTGATCAACAGTCCAAGGTATCCCAACACAAAAAATCCAAAAATCCAGTTGTAACTATTCTTAAAAATACCAGCAAAGAATTATCAGACATACCTAAATTACCAGATTTACCTAAATTATTACCGATTTTACCATTACATCAACGTCTTGAAAATTATAATTTGATTCGTTCTAAACTTTTTCAAAATTCAACGAGATCTGCAAACCGTTCACGTGATTATTGGTCTGATATACGAAAAAAGCAAAAATTAATTGTTTCCTCAATTTTATGTAAGTCAAACGATATCAGACCATATGCTAAAGTAATGCTACTTGATAAACATGTGCTAGGTTTACTTGACTCTGGTGCCTCTGTGAGTTGCATTGGTTCAAGTCTTGCAATAGAAGTTGCTAAAAATGTTTCGATTAAGCTACTAAAATCTTCTATACGTACCGCTGATGGTTCGTCGCAAGTGGTTAAAGGCGTTGTTAAACTCGATATTACTTACAAAAATCTTACTAAAAGGATTCAATTTTATGTTATTCCAAGTCTTACTCAAGATTTGTATCTAGGAGTCGATTTCTGGAAAGAATTTGAAATAGCTCCAAACATAATTTCCGAAATTTCTGAACAAAATGATTGCACGGATACGGAAAATGTTCATAAGCTTTCAATTGAACAAACACAGCAGCTTAAGTCAGCAATTAATAGTATTCCAGCATTTGAAACAAATGGGGTAGGAAAGACTAGTTTGATTGAGCATAGCATTGATGTAGGTGATGCTAAGCCTATCAAGCAGCGTCACTTCCCAGTTTCGCCCGCCATTGAAAAATTAATGTGTCAAGAAATTGATCGCATGTTGTCCTTGGGGGTGATCGAAGAATCGAATAGCTCTTGGTCATCGCCTGTAGTTCTAGTTCGGAAACCAGGTAAGGTTAGACTGTGTTTAGATAGCAGAAAGGTAAACACAATTACAGTAAAAGATGCTTATCCATTACCTCATATAGACGGGATTCTAAGTAGGTTACCGCGCGCTGAATTTATATCAAGTTTAGATCTAAAAGACGCTTTCTGGCAGATTCCTCTTGATGTAAATTCTCGCGACAAAACTGCATTCAAACAGACCTTTGTATCAGTTTAAGGTGATGCCGTTCGGTCTCTGCAATGCGCCCCAGTCTATGTGTAGGCTGATGGATAAAGTCATTCCATATAATCTTAAAGAAAGGGTTTTTGTCTATCTGGATGACCTTCTTTTGGTTTCTGAAGACTTTCGAGGCCATATTAGTTTAATTCAAGAGGTTGCATATCACATACGAAAAGCAGGCTTAACGATAAACATTGCTAAAAGCAATTTCTGTTTAAAACAAGTGCAATATCTTGGTTATGTTGTTGGTTACGGAACTTTACAGGTTGATCCTGACAAAATTTCGGCTATAAAAGATTTCCCGGTACCAAAATCTATACGACAGGTTCGACGGTTTTGCGGTATGGCAGGATGGTATCGGAGATTTATTGCGAATTTTTCCGATATTTTGTCACCTATCTCTGATTTGTTGAAAAAATCATCTGCTTTTACCTGGACACCAGAGGCTCAGATAGCTTTTGATTCCCTTAAAGAAAAACTTTCTAATGCTCCAGTCCTCGTAACAGCAGATTTTGATAAAGCATTCATCATTCAGTGTGATGCTAGTAATTTTGGCATGGGAGCTGTTCTTGCTCAGGTGACTGAGGAGGGTTGCGAATCTCCAGTGGCGTTTATGTCCATGAAATTTAATAGTGCACAACGCAATTACTCTGTCACAGAGCAGGAATGCCTTGCAGCAGTGATGGCAGTAAAAAAATTCAGACCTTATGTGGAAGGACATAAATTTACGGTTATTACTGACCACGCAAGCTTGCGTTGGTTGATGAAACAAACTGACCTTAGCGGACGTTTAGCTCGCTGGGCCCTAAAACTGCAGGCCTTTGATTTTGATATTCAACATCGCAAAGGGTCGGCAAATGTTGTGCCTGACGCACTTTCACGTGCTTATGCTATTGCTGTTGAAGAAATTTCAAACTTACCCATTGACAATGTTGCTGATATTGACCTTTTATCGCCTGAATTTGATAGCATCAATTATATAGAGTTGAGGCAAAAATTTTTAGAAAAACCAGAAAAATATCCAGACTTTGTTGTTAAAGATAAGTTTATTTATCATAGAACAGATTTTTATGAAGGCGATATAAATCAGGAAAATGAGGCCTGGAAATTATTAGTGCCTCAAGGTTTACGTCAAACAGTTATGCAGCGTGCTCATAATGTATCCACAAGTGCTCATGGGGGTATTTCAAAAACACTAGACAGGCTGCGACGCTATTTTTATTGGTCTTCTATGTTTCGCGAAGTTCGTGAGTTTGTCCTGAAGTGTGAGGCCTGTAAATTAACGAAACATCCCACTAAAGTATTGCGTCCACCGATGGGAAAACTCGTTGCTACGGATAGAATTTTTCAACGTTTGTATATCGATATCATAGGTCCCTTTCCTCGGTCAAAAAGTGGTCATATTGGTATTATGATTGTGCTTGACCAAGTTTCCAAGTTTACGTTTTTGCTTCCATTAAAAAAATTCACTTCCAAATCTGTAATTTACAATTTGAAAGTCCATGTATTTGACACTTTTGGTGTGCCAGAATATATGGTTAGTGATAATGGCAGCCAGTTTAAATCAGCAGAATTTGAAACATTTTTGAAGAAATTAGGCGTTAAACACATTTGTACGGCAGTGTATTTTCCACAGAGCAATTCAGCTGAAAGAGTTAATCGATCTATAAATGCGGCGCTCCGAGCGTATATTAAAAATGATCAGAGAGACTGGGATAACCATTTAAGCAGCATAAATAGTGCTCTAAGAAACTCAATACACCAATCTGTTGGACATAGCCCATACTTCATAGTTTTTGGTCAGCACATGATGCATCATGGCGACAATTATGAATTACTGCGAAACATAAACATGTTAAATGAAGGTAGAGTGATGCTAGATAACAAAGACCGACATGATAAACTATCAAAAATACGAGACACAGTACGAGAAAATATTTTAAAGGCATACAAAAAGAATTCTAAGACTTACAATTTTAGATCCAGGCCAATTTCTTACAGTGTCGGACAACTTGTGTTGCGAAGAAATTTTGCGCAAAGTAGTGCGGCTGAAAAATTTAATGCGAAACTAGCAAATACTTTTGTAAAGGCGAGGGTTCGACGTAAGTTAGGATCATCGTATTATGAACTTGAAGATATTAATGGAAAATTATTAGCTACGTATCATGCAAAGGACATACAAGCGATATGAAAACTAGTCACATGGAAATCGTAATTTCTTTTGTATTGTATTTCAGTTTCTTATACCAACATGACTTTATGGTCTAAAAAACTGTTTTTGTGAATGTAGCTCTTTTAAAAGCCCCGAAAAACTAAAAAGAAATAACTCAGGTACTTGTTAACTGAACGTATTCACGGCGAAAGTCTGTTCAGTGAGTTGAAAATTTTGCTTTGGATTATCTAAAATATTTCTTTCCGTAAAGTTGTCAAGAGTATACCTTTTTACTTCCGCTGCCAATTCTTTGAAATAGCGCAAGTGAACGTACGTAGGTGATCTTACTGAAAAACGTTTAATTCTAATCGGTTAATATCAAATAAAATTAATTAAATTTTTAAATCTTAAAAGTGAAAATTAGTAACTAATTTCTGCACCTCGATATTATTAAGGTGACTTTTCATAAATTTTAATAAAATTATTGAGGCTTACGCAACCTGATACCGCATGGTGAGTTCGAGGTTGGCTAATCCTGCCATTATTATTCTAAGAACTTTATTTTGTAGGTATCAGAAAATAAATAACGAACATCATAATCACCGCTGACCGGAGGAAGGCAGAAAAAGAGTTTAATTTAATAGAGAAATAATGTGGGATTTCTTTACGCAGCAGACAGTTCCCACCACTTTTAAGTTTGGTTCTTAATGCAGGCTAAATATCTAGCAATCGTAAATTAAAATTAAAGGCGACGACTGAAACGCAAAACTAACTAAATTCACCATATTTTTATATAAATAATCATAGAAAAAAAAGACAGGAAAAAAACAAATGTTTCATACTGCATATATGTATGTTGGATATAACATTATTTTTGACAACGGGTTAGTCGATTTAAAGGCATGCGAAACAAAGTGAATTATTCTTCGTCGTGTCTTTACTCGTGCACTAGTTCGTCCGCTTGGAGAAATGCATAAAAAAAAAAACATAAATTAAAAGAGAAGTAAAACTAAATATTTCTTTGAAAGTTTACATAAAAACAAAAGTTTTAAGTTTTGTAACTTTAATAATAATTTAACCTTTCAAGTTCTGTGTAAAAAAAAAAAGGGAAATTAATTAGTGATATTATATAAATAATAATGTACAAATTTTCCTAATACCTTAAAGCTAACTTAATTATGAATTGAATTTCGACTATTTCCTATTATACTAAATCTAGGTTAAGAAATTGTTCTATAATTAGTGTTGCATTAGTCTGTCCACATTTTTTTTTGCAAAAAAAAAAAAAAAAAGTGTATAACATATAGGTACAGAAGTAATGTAAATATCAACCAGTAAAATAAAGAACCTACGAAGACATATAACAACAACAACTCGATCAACTCTACGTTAGGGCTAGCGTCGAGGGAATTGCATATGTACAACCAAATGTGATCAAAGTGAGTAATGTTGTAATTGTTTTTCTTCTCAATTTTTATTCTCCAAATTGTTTTTTTTTACTATTTTTGCTTTTGCTTAAACGATTGAATTAAAATTTAAATATTGGAATAAAAATAACCTTATTAGTTAGCATAATGGTAATTATATTAAATATTGTAAGTTTAATTATAGATGAAAGTTTGATTTTAATTTGAAAAATTAAATAAATAATGATGAACTAAATTAAATATATGTGTGTGTGGTCAATAGGTCGATGGTGGTGTATTTTGATGAGAGAAGTTAGAGCAGAGCAGTAGCTGTCATTTCAGCTTCTCGACTTTCTTTTCTTCATGTTTCTTTTTTCATTTTGGACACCGATTGCAATGGTTAGTCGCGTTCCAAAAATTCCATTGCAGTCCGTCGCTTAAAGTTCAATGACCTTAGGTCTGTAGGTACGGATGGAAATTTTGAACGTTTATGTGCATGAATTTTTTTTTGTGACATTTGGCAGTGCAGAATAGTGGGGAGCAAGAACCGCGCCCAATCCGACGAGCTGAGACCTGGCTAAGGCTATCATGCACACGCTTTGCCCACCTGCACTGGCCATGGGTACCGATAGGTTCAGCACAATATGGCATGCAACGTGACACACTTGTCTACGTTATTGTGGGAATCGCAACAACAACGTCAATACCGGTTTCATTCCCACGATCGTTGACTCCTCCCTTCTTAAAAATCTGCGTCCCGCAGATCACTTAGAGTAAGGTTACTTTGATGAGGACATGGATTATGGACCTGGATTACAGTTGGCTCGACCTTTGGATGATTGGACTTGCGAAACAACATGTGTCCTAGATACATAGCTATTATTAGCATGGCAAGCATTCCCGCTAGACTCGAAGCCAAAGAAATGTTTAGCTTTTGGGTCAGACTACCCAATTTCCTGATATTACTTAGAGTTGTCCCGTGTAGGTAATTTAGATCAATTTTATGAGCTCCTTTAGTGATGTTGGTAAACAATTGAGGCATGGCTTGAATCATTGTCGTGGTTTTGGTTAGAAAAATCCTATCGTTCACCTGCACTGTTTCGTTGTCGAACTGCAGGAGGTAAGTCCCATCCAAATGTCTGGAAAAATTGGTTGAGCTGACCATTCCTCTGAAATTCGTGAGGAACAACGTGTTTTCGCTAATGAGTTTCTTCAGTGTTGGTTCGAAATGTGCAATTTGCGTGGCCGCTTTTGATTATTCGTGCCACACAGCTGTCTTCGGGCAACTTTATTAATGATGAGGGTTTACAGACCGTTGAATTTCCAATCAGCTGGCATTGTTTTTTTACGCCAAAGGTTTCCTTTTGTCTTATTAACATTTCTTCGAAACTGACATCCACCTGAGTGCCATTAAAAATAGATGCTCGTACCAGGATATGATTGTAGGCTTCAGGCTGCACCTTAGGTAATGAAACAATATACAGTAACATCGTATCATTTGCAAATATCGTAGGAGTGGCGAATTCCAAGGCTTCAATTTCGTTCTCATATGGCAGCGTCTCCATCTCCGATAGTACTTGGTTAACTTCCTCGCTGTCCAATAGATTTGTGTTAATAACACCGCTTCTCGCCATTTGGCAAGCTCGAACGATTTTATGTACCTGATCCTTTAATATGACCACTTTTTCATGTAGGCTTCTTTCAAATTTCTCAGCTATACGGTTGTCAACGCCGTTGTGGAGTACCTCAATCAGTTTATTGTATCTAGAGATGGCTTCATGCGTTGCGTCAAAAAGTTTTTTATTTATTTTATATTGTTGGTTATTACTTTCTACTATGGCTTGCTCATTCTGTAATACCATATTCCAGTCAACTGCGTCTGGGTTACCAGCTAACCATTTCCATGCAGATCCTATCCAGTTGATAGAACGGCTCCTTCTGTGGTTTCTTCCTTTCAACTCATGTAAACCTTTGTGAATTTCATTCAGGTGGTACTGCGGTAAGATAAACATGTCGTCTGTGGTTGTAATGTTTGCTATAGCTTCTTCAATTTGGTTTGATAACTTCTCTAGGCGGGCCAAGTCGATAACGTGTACCAGATTAATGACCGTTCAGAATCCATCCATTTCCCTTTCTCAGTGTAACCAGTGGAGACCTGTACTCATAGAGATGCAAAGCGTGGGTTACGCCTAGTAGAAAAATTCTGTAATGATGTTGTGGCATAAGCTAAATATTTGGTAGTAAATTTATATGATGTAAAGTGGAACGCTTGAAATATACAGTGGCTTAAAAAGCAATTTTTCATTAGTTAATATAATTTTTGGAAAAAGTTAAAAATAAAAAACTATGGCTAAGTTTAACTACAATATTTTCATGCTATGTAAGTATGATAGTTTCCTTCCCCTTTTTTTTTAAATTTTTTCTTGTTTTTTTTTTTATTCAAATACATTCTATATTTATTTAGAAATTTCATAATTGTGAAAATTAAATTTTGCTTGTAATAAAAAAGAAAAAATTTACGCATTGTGATATTATTCTTGGAAGCTAATACTCTTGAAAGGAGTTGAAACCTTGAAACCCATTTTTCCAATGAATTTAGCTTATTCCCGTTTATTACAATTGGAGGGAGTCGAAACCTGACTTCTTAAAAAATTATTTAGAGTCCACCATTTTTCCAATTATTTTGAACCTGAACAATGCATAAAAATTTTCGGCAAATACATCGAATTTTATTTATTTCTTATTTCCTAATGTGTGCTTTGTGGATTTTTCTGCCGGACATTGTGGTGACTGTGACCTTATTGTCTGCGGCTACTATTTCTTTTTTATATATTGGCTTTTCTTTGCCTTTAATTTGTTTGTTCTTAACGAATATGATTTCTCCACTATTATATTCCTTAGGTTCTTTTCTTTTTGAATTTATTCGTTGATTTCTCAACTTTTCGTTTTCCTCAATGAGGCCTCTGAAGATCTACATTGAGTTTCTGTTGGAAATCGGAAACTCGTTGGTAATTAATTCTCTCGCTTCGATTAAAGAATATATCACTCGGTTTCTTTTTAATTACCGAATGTATGGAGTTATTGTACTTATCGACAGGCACATTCACTAACTCTCTTGGACTCAAACTATTATTCTCTTTTTTTAGACATCGATAAATTTCTAGAAGAGTCGAGTGAACCCTCTCAACCTGCCCATTAACCTCACTTCTTTGTGTTGGGGTTCGATAGAACTCGACTCCTAACGACCGAATGTAATTGGTTACAAACGGGCTCGAAAGACCTTTTTCATTATCCGAAACTATCATTTTAGGACTGTAAAATAGTGTAATAATTTAATAAGTGTTGTTTTCAAGATAGGTGCAGATTTATTCTTTATATAAAAAAGTTTCACAAATTTAGAAAACTTATCTAGGCAACTAATAAATTTTTGTCCTTGAAGTTCTAGAATATCTATATGTAAAATTTCGCAAGCGTATGTGGGTATAGGGGTTTGTTGGAGCTGAGGTTTATTAGGTTTATATTTGCTAATTTTACAAGTTTCGCAAGTGTTAGCATAATTCCTAATGCGTTTGCTCATTGACGGAAAGTAATATTTTTCAAGGATCTGATCCTTGTTTTCTCGCGGATTTCGGTGGGCTCTTTTGTGCTCATCTTCAACAATTCTTCGTTTATCCCATTCGTATAAAATGTCTTCCACCACCCTCTGGGTGATGCGTATTTTATATTTGGAAAAGTGTTCAACAAAAAGGTTTTGTAATAGTTGAATACGCTCTTCTGGGATTTTTATGCCATTAATGATATTTGGATTTAATAAATTTTTTAAATTTCGAGTAAGCGACGGACGGTTAATTTGTTCCAAGCGGATGTAGTGGCGGCGATAGCCTGGATGTGGTTCTTCCATGCAATATTGCTCACTTCCTTCATGAAATATCAGTTGGTTGCGGAATACGTTGAGTGGAGCTTCAACATGAGGTATGAGATCAAAATTATCCTGCTCAGCACTGTGCGCGGTCATACCCTCACTGGCTGTCTCCGTTTCTTCTCCGTCGAAGGCAGATTGTGACACACTCGGCACTTGGGCAGCATCGGACTGTTGCGATGCTGGCAAGTGGTTAACGAATGTTCTAAGTCTGGAAAGCGCGTCTGCCACGTTGTTTGATTTCCCTGGCTTGTAAACCAACTCGTGGTTGTCTCCGTATCTTCTCCGTCGAAGGCAGATTGTGACACACTCGGCACTTGGGCAGCATCGGACTGTTGCGATGCTGGCAAGTGGTTAACGAATGTTCTAAGTCTGGAAAGCGCGTCTGCCACGTTGTTTGATTTCCCTGGCTTGTAAACCAACTCGTGGTTGTATTCCTCGATCCGCGCCTTCCAACGTTTTAATTTTGCATTGTAATTACGGTTGCCCAATGCGTACGTCAGAGGTTGGTGGTCAGTATAGATTTTAATTTTCTTTGCACCATAGACGTAAGACCTCAAGTTGTCTAGTGACCATACGATTGCCAACATCTCCTTCTCGTTTGTTGCGTAATTTTCTTCTGTCTTGCTAAGGGATCTGGAAATGTATGCAATCGGCTTGTCTTTTCCGGGCTCGCCTTGGGACAAAACCGCACCTAAAGCATAATTGGAGGCATCCGTAGTCAAATTAAATGGTTTACTAAAATTAGGGAAGGCTAGAACTAACGATGTGAGAAGTTCTTTAAGGCTATTAAAAGCTAAGATTGCCTCCTCGTCAAGTTTAACAGCTACCTTTCTAGATTGGTTGGCCTTAACTTGGGCGTTTGGACCCCGTGTCAGATTGGTCAGAGGCTTAGCAACTTTTGCGTAGTCGCGAATAAATTTTCTGTAGTAGGACGTTAAACCAAGGAAGCTTTTTAATTCTTTCAAATTACTAGGTGGCAAAATTTGCTGGATAGCAACAATCTTCTTAGGGTCAGCCTTGATTCCATCGGCGGTGATAAGATATCCCAAAAACTCAACTTCTGTTTTAAGGAAATGGGTTTTTTCCAGATTGACCCTCGTAGTCGAGTGAATATGGTTTCTACATTCACCAAATGCTCCTCTTCATTTTTGCCAAATATGATTATATCGTCGATATACAAAGAGCATATTTTCCCTATATATTCCCGCAGCACGTCATCAATCATGTGTTGGAATATAGCCGGGGCGTTCTTCAAGCCGAAGGGGAGTCTGAGGAATTCATACTTCCCGTTCATTGTTGAGAACGCGGTTTTTGCTATGTGAGAGGACTTTATGCATATTTGATGGAATCCGGAAGTGAGGTCAAGAGTCGTGAAAAATTTTGACTCACCTAAGTTGGCAAGGGTGGTGTTTATGTCTGGTATTGGGTACGCGTCTGAAATTGTAACGCTGTTCAGTCGTTTAAAGTCAATAACCAATCTAAACTGTTTTTCTCCTGACGGCTTAGGTTTTTTCGGAGCAATCCAGACTGTACGGGCTTCTTGAAGGACGAATGATTCCCGTACTTAGCAGCTCGTTTATTTGACGTTCTACTTCTTCCCGCATGCTGGCAGGGTACGGGTAACTTTTGGTGTAAGTCGGCTCTACAGTGCTGGTCCTGATTTCAGCTAATACTTTTAATTCTATTGGTGATATCTATGGGTTGAAACAGTTCCTTATAACTGCTTATAATTGTCTTAAGTCTCTTTGCTGTTGATTCCGAAATTCGCTTGTCGAGGAAATGATTTACTTCTATAGAAATTTTATTCTTGAGACGGATTTTCACGTTTCCCTTTATGGTTAGTAAATTCAATTTCCTGTCAACTATGGCATCCAACTGTTTCAAGGTATCATCCCCTATGATACCATGAAATGTTTTCAGGCCAGGTAATACGTAAAATGTTAAGACCGACTTGTCCCCTAAGCCTTCGAAAAATTTTCCGCAAACTTTCTTTGTGATTTTTATGTTTCCCGCCGCTGAGTTTATAGTGAAAGGGTTATCTACAGGTACCGTTCTGGAAGTCAGGGAGGGATTTAAGAAATTTTTGTTCGCGCCTGTGTCAATCAAAAAATTTAATATGGAGCCGTCTGCGGTCTGGTACTCTATATATGGAACGCTGGAGAGGCTCCTGTCATAAAATTTGTCTGGTCTCCAACTTCATCCTCTGTCCGTTCTTCATAGGTTCTAGCCTCAGCTTCTACCTCTGCTGCTGCTGCTTCGCCTTCCTCAGCCTGCTCTAGATGAAACATCTTTTGCTGTTTTCGAGGGTAATTGTCAGAATTTAACTTACCCCATCTTTTCCGGTTCGATCCACCTGGGCGGTTCATGTAATTCACATTCCTTGATTGTATGCTTTGGTCCACATCCATTCGCTCTTGTGGCTTAGGTCCAGGTTTCGGTGGAGTTCCGTTCCTAGCTTCAGCAGTTTTCTGGAAGGGGTTATAAGGTTTATGGTAGGGACCGTGACGCGGTGGAATTGGGGGCTGGTATTCGGTTTTCTGAGGTTTTGAAAAGAACTGGTTTACCGGAGCGCTAATGGTGTTAGATATATTTGGCCTATGAATTACGTGGTTTCTGTAATTTAAATTCTGAATTTCCAAACAGTCAGAGTATGCTTCCGGAAACGTAAGTGGCTTTTTAATGGACAACATTTTTGGGAGATCGAATAAATACGTCTAACGCCCTATCGCGATAGCCTTCTACTGTCACACTCGCAGTTTCCGGTGAATAATTCTTGGTTTTCACCTTATTCAAAATCAAAGATAGCTGGTGATTAACTTCAGCGTAAAACTCGTCTACGCTTGTATTATTCTGTTTTAATTTCATGAGCTGGTGCTCCAATGTGCGAATATCCCTCTTATCCGCGTAGTGAAGGGACAAAATCCTTTTTATTTCGCTCCAGTCATCGAAAACGTTATGCGAAATAAGTGCCGCATCGGCATTGCCGCGAACCTTCTGGCGAATACTTTGCAGTATAGCCCTATAGATGGGTTTATTCCTTACTATGAACCAGTCATTAAGGATACATTCCACGTTATGTACCCAGGACACATAGTGTACAGGATTTCCATCGAAAGGCTGCAACTCCTTCACGCAATCCGGGAGCTTACTTATCTCTTTTAAGTCACTTTCACTACGCGGTTCGCACAAAGGGGCCGCTCTAGCATCTACACCTGGTTCTGCCGGTTGTGGAGGTGCCTCAACCGCTCTTAATCGACCGTCAAGGGTTTTTATCTGAACCAAAGCATTATTCACTGCTCCAGTGAGTTGAATGATTCTGTCTTTAAGTTCATCCATATTATTAAAAGGAAAAGAAAAATTGTTCACTTGTTTTGGTGGCTTTGGCTTTTTGTGTATTCGTGTATTAACTTTAAGACCTAGCGAGACTTTAATCTTTTTTCTCCTTTTATACAATAGATTTTCGGTTTTCGACTTCCAGCAGACTCAAAAGAAATATTTCGAGGTTTTAGTTTATTCCATTTTCTTTATGAATGGAGAATTTTACAAAGGCTATTATTACACCTTTCCACAAAATTTGTGCAAAACTTTTCACAATTTAATATTTTTTTCTTATAAAAAATCTATCAACAGTTAGTTATTTTTACAATTTGAGTTTACACTTATAATTGGGGTTGGAAACTTTCTTAAAAGAGATAGGAAATTTCACAATTATTCCCTTTACACAGAAGTAAATTCTTATAATAGCGTTTTATAACTGTGGCACTTCTACTTCGAAGCTACACTTTCACAATATCACTATGATGTTATTTAACATTGATTTTTATAATAGTTTTTACTATATCTCTTTTTTTATTTTTCCGTTTCTTTTGTCTAACGTTTCCACTTTTGTTTTTCCAATTTTCACTCACAACTTCAACATGTTCTTATTTTCTTTTTCCCTTTTTTTTTAAAACAAATTGATGTTGTTGTCTTCCTCGGGATATTTGATTTTCTTCTTTATCTGTTGAAAGAAATAATCGTTAGTCTCATGTAAAAATACCAATGGCTATCCTGAAAAAGAAAGATTATTAGTTAGAATCCCTTGATTAATAGGTTTTCCCATGAAACTTTTATCTAATAAGGGACCTGACTGGGCAGTGGAAGGAAGGACCATGTTATTCCGGTTAAAACGCCGCGGCAACTGCGGTGAGTCTGCGCAGCATCCTACTGAGACATAGTGCATTTCACTGGTCCTCAACGAACCTTCTGCGATCTCCAGCTATGTTCCCATGAGTATAGTGGAAGGTTATTATTTAGTTATAGCTTGCTTCTTTTTTCATTAAAAAAAACCCATTTTTTTATTGCATTTTTTTTTTTTGGGCGTATCTTTTCTCAGTGAATTAAAGTGACCTTTTAACAAACTGGAGGGTCCGGCTTTTTAGGGCTACGGAATCGCAGTTTGGGTATATGTTTTTATTTGTTAGTTGTTTATTGAATTATAAACTGGAGGGTTCGGCTTTATAGGGCTACGGAATCGCAATTTGAATTTTTCCATTAATTTGTGATTTTTCTAGTTCGTCACTTTATATTTTGGTTTATCGTTTTTTAATTATAGACTGGAGGGTCCGGCATTTTAAAGCTACGGAATCGCAGTCTCAGTTTTTATGTTATTAAATGTTAATTATTATTTTTGACAAGCTTCCTTTTTTATTATTGTACCTATCGCCAGGAATCGTATGGAGGACCACCACCCTTGCCGTCAGGTACCCGTTGTAATCACCGTGGAACTTAGGAATCCACTTTTCAAGTGGGTCCCTGCTCGGGCGCCAGTTAAAGGGCCTCCATTCGGGAGGACCAAAAAAATACTTTCGTTGGCCGCATTGGCTTGGCTAGGCTTGCCTAGCCAATGCCCAACGGGTCAACAGTTATACTTAACCTGATTTCCGGGTTACAAATCAAAAGTCCTGTAGTTAACTCGGTACCAATTTATTATGTGTGTTTGCTTTCGTTATAAAATTAAGACTAACTTCTCGTTCCACTTTCCTAATTTAATAAGCTTAAATTTAAATGAATTGCTTAAACCTAAAATGCCACGCAAGCGCTTTTACTCCTGTTGCGTAACTCTTAATGAGACCGGATACGTGTGCCTGCTTATTGCATATGGCATGCAACGTGACACACTTGTCTACGTTATTGTGGGAATCGCAACAACAACGTCAATACCGGTTTCATTCCCACGCTCGTTGACTTGAATTTTTGATAATTGGCTGGATTTTGTCAAATGTACTCATACTTGAAGTCTATTATCTCCAGTTCTACTCATCCGATCAATGTCAAATTTTTTTTATTTAATAGTCTATGATAGGGTTCTTAAACTTATGTAGTCCGAGGACCCCTTATCGAGCTAAATTTTTTTTGCGGACCCCACCCCAACCCCAGACATTTGACGTCGTTCTTAAGCTTAATTTTGGGCTCAATAATGACAAAGACACTCAGGCTTGCCAACCGTTTGATTTTCACCCGGACAGTCTGGTTTTTGAGAGCTTGGTCCGGTTGTCAAACTCAACCAAGCATAAAATGTCCGGTTATCTGACGAGGTTAAGGAACGAAGTAATTTTTTTTTAGCTTTAATTATGCCGGTTTTTAAATGTATTTTCAACACTATGTCCGGTTTCCTAAGGTCTTTAAGTTGACAAGCCTACAGGTACTACTTACTCGTTTATAAGGGCAAACATTTTTTATTAGGATTTTCATGTACATAATTAAAACACAAAATGAATAAAAATTGTGGAAATGTAAAGGAATTATAAAAGTTACAAGTCAAAGTATGTACTATGTAAATTAAACTCAGACAAATATTTCTTGGTCAACATAAAGCTTAGAAAATAAATTGTTTTTTTTTTCAAATCTTTTTTAATAAAGAATATAATAATAACAAAGCTTATAATAAAAAATATTTTTTTGGTAACTTTATGTTATTCTATAAGCGAAATTTGTTATATTTTCATCTGTGGAAGGTTTTACTTAATCAGATGGATGATGTTGTTTTCTTGAAACCAAATCCACAATTTCGGGCTCGATATTCTTAAGTTTTATCTTCAGGTTTGCTTCTACATTAAGCTTGTTTCTATACTATGATTTTATGTATAATAGTACCAAAAAAGCCTTTTCACACAAATACGTTGTACAAAACGGAATCAAGGGTTGGAGGGCCTTATTTGCAACTGCAGGGTGATCGGATTTTAAGAGTAACCAAAAGTTAGTTAGCTCAATTTTATTGAACTTTAGTTTCAAAGACGTATCGCAAGAGATATCAACGCGCATATCTTGCTCTAATGTCGATAATTGCTTAACATTACTAACATCTGTGTTAAATGGATCCCATCGTTAACAGAAGCAGGACAGGGAAAATACTTTTGGAAGCTGATTTTTAGAGCCATTAAATGTTCGACAAAAAGCAGTCGAGTTTCATTATTGAGTTCTCTATAAGAAAATTCTATAAAATCGCTGATTATTGGAAAAGACTCATACACACACTTTTGAATGCGTTTTGACCAAAATTCGATTTTTTTTTTATAGTCGCTTCAGCTTCACATAAATTTAAAGTTGAAGATAAAAACTTTAAATTTATATGAAGCTGCACCTTGTAGATTCAAACTGAAATTTACAAAAATTGATGATGTTGTAAAAGAGTGGAAAGAGTGGCAAGAGTTAGGTGCTGGGCATCCCGGGTTTGAACAAAAGTAAATGCACACTTTGTTTTTTTAAAAATAATTTTTAATAAATGAGTTATTTGAATAAAGCGAAAAGTTCGATGATGTAAAACTATTTGATGTCAAAATTGTGTCGCGGACTCCTGGAATGGCCCCGCGGACCACAGTTTAAGAATCTCTGGTCTATAACGTTATCTTCTGCAATAAATTTTAAAAAAAATATTATACTGCCAACAAATGAAAAATAATAACAATTTCATTGTTTTTTTAATAATAATAATAATAATAACAATAGAGTTTAGCTACTACAGCTATTAGCTTTCTTAGCAATTTAGCTTAAAGCTTTAAAACCAAGTAAAAAGCTTATATATTAAGGAAATGAAAAAATTATATATGCAATTAAATTTGTTATATTTTTATAATTTTTTCTTAGCTTTATCACATTTTCTCAACATACCCACTCAGATCATATGTATATAAACATACAATTGCATGAATGCAATTGCATGAATTTATCAACATGGTCCAAGGCATAAATGTTAGAAAAAATTTACCCATCATGCTGTGGCGCTCGGACAACACAAACATAAAGACCAACAACCATTAAGCTACAAAATTAACTATAGTTATTTTTCAATCTAAGCTTGAGTTGACCTTTTGACAAGCTAATATCATATACATCGCAATTATTAATAAGAGTAGTCATGCGGTTAAAAGGAGCAGTAGCCATATAATTAGTTCTACTAAAAGATTAGTAAAATAATTGATTAGAGTTACGATTACTCCTGCGATTAGTATTTAAATGAATATAATTACGAAGCTCTGGTGCAGCAAGAGACCCAGTCACAAGCTGATGCAGACAAAGTATATCCGCAATATTTCTACGCGTGCTCAAAGATTGCATATGTAGTAACTTCAAACGATCCTCATAAGGAGTAAGGTTTAAAGAGTCAATCCAATTTAAGCCATTGAGAGCAAACCGAATAAAATTTTTTTGAATTCTCTCAATTCTATTAATATGAATATTATAAAATGGTGACCACACGTGGCTGGCATACTCTAAGTGAGGACGCACTATTGTATTATATAAAGTCACCGTTACTAAAGGGCTATTAAATTTTTTTGCCCACCTCTTATTACAGCCAAGCAGAGTTGGGGACTTTTTACAAATTTGATTAATATGCTCATTAAAAGTTAATTTAACATCAAAATGTATACCTAGGTCTTTGACTAAATCGACACGACAAATAATCAAATTCACAATATTTTTCCTCCTTGTGAAAATTATAGTTTGTCATTTATCAGGATTAAGATGTAAGTTATTTTTAGAACACCAAACCTCAAAGGACTGAAGTGGAATAGTATCACCAACCCCCTTCACGTTCCTGTAAATTTTCATATCATCTGCATATATTAGCAGATGCGAGTTTTTAATGACATGTGTAACATCATTAATTGCTAAAATGAACAGGAGCGGCCCCAGGTGGCTTCCTTGTGGAACACCTGATGCCGCGCTGAATAGGGTGGAAAACACCCTCCGAATTCTTATTTGATATGAGCGATCAGATAAATAAGATTCAATCCAGCTGACAAAACTTAAAGGAAATCCAAGCTTCTTTAATTTAAACAAAATCAAATTGTGTGGTAATTTGTCAAATGCTTTACTGAAGTCAGTGTAGATGCAGTCAACTTGCCCACCAGAATCAAAAGAGCTTAATGCAAAGGAAGTAAAATCAAGGCGGTTAGAAACTGTAGATCTGCCATTAACAAAACCATGCTGACGAGTTGTTATGACTTCACTACAGCACACCTTAACCTGATCGTACACAATGCGTTCAAAAATTTTCGATATCGATGATAACTTCGCCACGGGCCTGTAGTTTGAAACATCATTTTTACACCCTTTCTTGAAAATGGGGCTTATATATGAATTTTTCCAAAATTTAGGAAAATAGCCATCTCTAATCGATTTATTAAATAAGAAACTGTGGGGTTGACTCAGCACAGAGCTACAGTTAACTAGTACTGTCGCAGGAACACCATCAGGACCGGAGCTGAAGTCATCATCAACAGATGAGATATATTTCTCTATGAGTTCAGGTGAGAAAGATATCTCATTAAACGGAACTAAAGGGTCGTTATCCATATATTCAATATAGTTGATCTCAGGGCTAAATAATTCCGTAGAAAAGGATTCTTTAAATAAATTAGCAAACAACCCAGCTATAATTTGTTGGTCGCTAGTGGGCCCATCAACTGTTCTGAATTCAGATGGAAACCCGTCAGACTTTTTTTTTGTATTAATGAAACCCCAAAAATGCTTGGGGTCATGAAGAATATTCAGCTTTATTCCATTCAAATATTCAGAATAAACTAAAGCCGACTTATCCTTAAATTCATGGAAAAGTCGCTGGTATGCAACTAAGTCATTTCGGTCCTAGCTACAAACGTATTTGATCCACGCCCTATTACGGCCATTACGATTTTTTTTTAAATCCTTTGTGTACCAAGGGTACGAGGAATTATTAACGTACCTTTTTGTATATGGCACCGACAATGCTATGGCCGAAAAAAGTTCACCATAGAAAAATTTAATGCACTCATCAAATGAATTACTCCTATTATTAAAAAAAATAATAAGGTCGTCTAATTTATTTCTTAAATTATCATTCAACTTTAAAAAGTCAGCTTTTTTAAAATTGAATTCATAAATATTGATGGAAGAACATGCATTAATTAAATTTTCATTGTCAGATTGGTACACAATACTCAAAGATGGATGATAGGAATCAACCGTAGAAAGAGCATGGATAGCATTTCTCACAGCAACATTACTACTATTTGCAGCCAAGACTAAGTCAAGTTGTCGTCCATGAGAATTAATTATACAACTTACTTGTTGTAAATTTGAAAGTATTTCGTCAACAAAAATTTGTTGTTGTCGAGTTTTTGGACACGATGCATAAAAATATGCACCATTATCCGAAGGAGTCCATTTAAGGTCAGGCAAATTGAAATCACCTAACAATAAAATGTCGTCATTAGTTCATTTATTATGTATTCTACGGACATCGAAAGACATTCGTAGACATCTGCGCTACTATTTGGTGGAATATAAGCGTTAAGAATATAAATATTGGAGTTACAATATGTAACTTTAACGCATAATAGTTCAATATTAGATGCGCAGGCAATTTCGATTAATGAACTAGTTAAATTATTTTTTATGGCTGTTAAGACGCCTCCACCAACAGAAGAAATGTCTTCCAAGTGTCTGTCTCTTCTAAAAACATTGAAACTATTGTCAAAAAGTTCCAAATTAAGAAAAGTGTTATTTAACCAAGTTTCGGTAAAAACGATAATATCCTCAGAAAAATTCTGAGTGGCTAAGAAGATGTCATGCGTCTTAGAACGCAAACCCCTTACATTTTGATAGTAGAGGGATGGCCGCTTCAGTTTTTTGAATTGGAACGGACAGTCTTATTATTTTTTTTCGACTTAAATTCTGAAATAAAGATATTATCCACCCATGCATTAGAATTTAGAATGGCAGAAACATGAGAAGATGTCACTGTAATTTTAAAAGATGCATGAGTTGGTTTATTACCGATTTTCCTGCAAGAAACGAAGGCATCGGCAGGAATAATTTGGTTTTCTCTAATATAGTTTATAACATTGTCAGTGGTAGTGTTAGCATTAAGACGTGAAATGAAAATCGATTTCAACCTTGGCAATGCTTGCAAGGAGACAGGTGCCACAGAACCACCAATCGTAACAACACCTTGCGGATTAGGAATAACAGAAATGGATAGAGGAGTATCGATAGTGGAGGAAAGGGGTGGAGGGTTATTTATAGCAGCAGAAGCGGGAAAGTTGGAAGTAGACGGAGAGGTATTTAGAGGGGGATCTAAGGCAGTTACTTCACGATTAACAGCTGTGTCACTCGCCACCCCCCACACCACCCAAGTTAACATTCGATTTACGATTCTTATTTAATTTTCGTTTAAGTTTTCTTTTCTTCTTCAGGGAAATAGCTTGCTTGGGTAGAGTAAAGATCGAAGGAGTAGAAGAAAAAACCATTGCAGCCTCAGTAATAGTTTTATTTTGAAGCGAACTAACATCGGGTGAGACAGCCTCATTAAGCCTTTTTTCAATTTGGGGAGTTATGTCTAAATAATTATTTAGAATATCTCTGAAATTAATATTCAAATTGTTAAGATTTTCCCCAAATTCTTTAATTTTGTCGAAAAACACCGACGGGGACAGGGCCCTGCACGATGGACAGTATCAATGCAGGCCCGAACGATTAGAGGATAATAAATCAGTAATAGTGTTAGTTAGGCCTGCACAAGAGGCATGAAAGACCTGTTCACAGGGACCTGAACAGGAAAACATGGCATTCAATATATTTTGACTTTTACATTGATCTCTTAAAGAGCAAGCTAACAAGTTTTCAGACGAAAAATAATCCATCATGAAAAAAAGAAAAGACTAAGTTATAATGAAAAAATATTATTTTTATATTGACCTAAAATATTTTTAAAAGCGCTTACAAGGGGTTAATATTGTGAAAAATATACCCGTTGAACAGCAACAACAACAACCTATTGAGATTAAGGTTAAGCAATGTAAGCGGACAAAGCAAGAAAGGGAATGAAAAAAACAAAACTGATCACTGCTTGTAGAAAGAAATGTACTCACGTACGTATGTATGTTTACATTAAAGAATAAATTGAAGTATGCAAATACAAAATTATATCAAAATCAAATTTCTACCAACACCAATTATTTCACAGTAGCAATTATGTACGTAAATAAAATAAAATTATTATTATTCCAAATGATTAAACAGAAAGAAATTATACCTACGTATTAAAAAACAACACAAGAAACACAACCGACACTGACAAAGAGACGAGATCAACTGATGATGATTGTTTAAATAGTTTTAATATGATGTTTCCCCAACTAGAATACATTGAAAAAAATAACATTTGAATTTTTGATAATTGGCTGGGTTTTGTCAAATGTACTCATACTTGAAGTCTGTTATATCCAGTTCTACTGATCCGATCAATGTCAGATATTTTTCATTTAATAGTCTATAACGTTAGCTTCTGCAATAAATTTAAAAAAAAATGTATACTGTCTACAAATGAAAATTAATAACAATTTAATTGTTTAAACAGTTTTAATATGATGTTTCCCCAACTAGAATACATTGAAAAAAATAACATTTTGTTCCTTATTCTTTTATCTACAAAACCCATTTTACAAAAAAGTGGAGTCTCTTTTAGATCTGAAGTTATTAAATATTTTCCAGCGCAAGTCATGAATTCCAGAACAAATTTAAGTTTGCAGCGTGTGACGAGTCAAAACAAAGGAACGAGTATTTAACACTTGTTATTAAATTTTGATTCGTCGCACGCTGCACACTTAAATTTGTTCTGGAATTTATGACTTGCACTGGTAAATATTTAATAACTTCAGATCTAAAAGAGACTCCACTTTTTTGTAAAATGGGTTTTGTAGATAAAAGAATAAGGAACAAAATGTTATTTTTTTCAATGTATTCTAGTTGGGGAAACATCATATTAAAACTATTTAAACAATTAAATTGTTATTATTTTTCATTTGTAGACAGTATAAAATTTTTTTTTAATTTATTGCAGAAGCTAACGTTATAGACTATTAAATAAAGTATATCCGACATTGATCGGATCAGTAGACCTGGAGATAACAGACTTCAAGTATGAGTACATTTGACAAAATCCAGCCAATTATCAAAAATTCATATGTGGATATTTTCGAAAAAAAAATTTTTTCAGCAAAAAAAAAACATGGTTCTAGTAATTTTATGTATATAAGCTGCAAAAAAAATTTCGCGCGATTCTAAAATACCAAGTCCAAAATCCTATGCGGTTTGTAAAAGAACGTCCCAAATAGAAAAATTTTACTTGAATAATTTTCGTTGAACGTATAATAACTAGAATTCATAGGGGTGCAACAATCGTATGTTTGTATGCGAAAAAACTTTATAAACTCACCATGTCGTCGAAATATTTCAGAATATCTTTCTCAATTGATATGGTAGCCAAATCACATAAGCGCTCTTGAGAAATGGTAGACCTCAAATAATTTTTTATCAATTTTAAATTCGAGAAACTCTTTCCAACCCTCGCGACATTGATCGGCAAAGTTACCAAAATACGCAAAGATACAAAGACATTTGGGAAGATATTGATGAATTTGTTTTTTGATATGTAGTTAAATGCATTTCTTGTAGAAGTTCTAGATGGCATTATCGGCGATAGGATAATTAGTTCTTGTTGGATTTCTTGTCCATTGATGTCACATTCTTCTGTAGATTTCGGCAGCTTTTTTTTGAGATGTACTTGATCACAAAGTGATAATGCTTGGATTTCATATAAAAAGCTAAAATTATCACTATGACTTTTCATTTGCTGAAATCTGTCGTCAAGTGATATGATAGCTACTTCCAGGACTGAATAGAAGAAATTGATTTCAAAAGATTTATTCCCTGAACTGATTGATTCATCCCGCTGTTCGTAATCAAATTGCTTTTTGATTCTCCTTGGACGTATATTCGTTTCTTTATAAAAATCAGAATTCGCATCACTCTGTTCAGCAAATCTAATCTTCTTCTGATCTTCTTATGAAGAGAAGTGGCTAGAGGCGCCATTCTTAACCGCACGAAAGTTTGAACTGTCTTCACTTTAGATACAAGTGAAGGCTTGCAAAGCTCCCTCGCTTGGTGCCTTCGTTTGTCGACCTACGATCGTAGGTGGCGCAGGCGATTGCCTGCAGTTTAATCCGTCTCTGGTTGTAAATAGGTTTTCGGACGATTCGAATATCTCAAGTAGTGTGCGGTTTGTAAAAGAATAACCGACCCATACAGATGTATATCGACGCAAATATTATGCAATTTGATGATGGATCAACAAATGTATTTTGTTTTTGAAAGAAAGTTTAAAATTTGTTCCAGCCGAAAAATATTAGTTCTTACTATGGTTTTTGTGATGTAAAAAGTGATGACCTTTATTTTTTTATTAAATTTTTATTTTGTGGTACATGACATATTTTTTCCAAGCAAGATGCAACATATTAGTTCTCAGCCCTGAGCGGCAAATGTTCAGCTCCCTCCAAAAAACATTTCCAGACTCAACTTTGTACAACTAATAGTACCCGTTGTTCAATATCGGTGGTTACTAAAAAAATGTGTACTTGGAATGAACTTGGTGGCTTCCTACGATCTTGATTTAGCTACCATACTCCTATTTCAACTGAGATCATGAAAGACACTGGCAATGGATAGGCAGATGATTAAGAAAAACGCTTGAAAAACTTGTCGGCCAGTTCTTTGCTGGAACACGTACGAAAATAGATGCAGACGAAGATCCAGAAAAGAGGTGCCAAAGGATAGAAAATATTATCCAAAAAATCGGAACGAACTAGCACAGCATAAAAGAACGAACTGGGCTCCGAAATAGCTATAATAATTGTATTCAACGGGATAATATGAGTAGTAGTAGTAGTAGACTAGAGAAAAAACTATTAAATTAATCTTATCTCTTATTTCAAAATTTCACATTTTAATTTATCATTGCAATAAAATTGCTCAGTTCTTGTCAATAAAAGAATTTGGCCCTCACCATTCAAAAGTGAAAGATCTCTTGTATCGTTTTTTTATTTCTGCACGGAAAAAACACCAACTCAAATTTTATTAAAAATTAATAGGAGATTATAAAAATTAAAATCTGAAAACAAATATTACTTTTTTATAGTAATAAATAGAAAATCCTTATTAAAAATTCTATTCTAGTTTGTAAATATTTTCATTTTACATTTTTTAATAAGTGCATATTAAAAATTATTTTCTTCATTTTAATTATCACCTAAAAACTTTGAAATTTTACAAAGAATTTATTAAATTTTAATAAATTGCCACATTAGAATTTTTATATATTTCATATTGTAATATATGATTCCCGCTTTATAATTTTTAAAAAGTAGTTATAGAAAAATTATTTCAAGATTATTAATTTTTATTATATTGAATTTTATTTCTCTTTTGAGTTTAATTTGTACTCTGTTTGAGTTCTCAACATGTTCATGCAAAAAAATAAATATATAAGGCTTGCCAAACTCTTACTAATTGGCTTTGAAGTAATGTGTTGAACAGAATTGGGACGGGGTCGGGAAAGCGACAACGGAAACTCGCTGGCTGCCCTAATTTTGTTCAACACACCAAAAAATTTAAAAATAAATTTCAGTTATTATTATATCATCATAAAAACTTTATAATGTACTTTTTAAAAAATAGTACAGTCCTTTTAAAATATAATAAATTATTGCAGAAATTTTAAAATCTACTTTATAAAAATTAAAAACTTGCATTCGAAAAATTAATGCCTGCTTGATGCAATTTTTATATTACGCTTAGTAATTTTTAATAGCCACTCGAACCGTTTCTAAATTACTAAATTACCTACTAATTTTTCTTAAATTTTCATTAATATTTACAATAATTTCGAGTTGGTGTTTTTTCCGTGTGTATTCAAATCTTCGGGTTTGTCATTTATTCACTAGATGACCGCTACAGCTTCGAGTTTGTACAAATCTCCCTTGACGGCAGTTTTCATCAGACCAAATCCATTTCAAACCATGCAGTCGGACTAACTTCAAATCACGGAATTGGTTGCCGATTATATACATATGTTGTTTTTCAGAGGATATAAGAGGACACATTTTCCACCGATTTGATTAAAAAACATTTATTACAAAGTTATGCTCATTTAAAGTTTTAGTGTTAAAAGTTATGCCCATTTAAAGTTTTAGTGTTAAAACTTGAGAAACTGCTGTAAATTTTTTCAAAATAGTCGTATTTTCATCCAAATCAAAATAATTAAATTTTGTCTTTTGATTCTAATATAACTCCTGACTCTCTGTTAGAATCTTTAAGAAATTTTGAAAATTGTAGAAAATTGGCACTTTTTAGTAAAAAAAAAACAACGCGGATTTTCTCAAAAACCACAATTTTTTTAAGCTTAAAATGTTATTGTGGATTTGTATTAATATGAGAGAGAAATGACATGAGTTTAATGCTTGTTAAAACCGATTTGAGGTCAGGAAATTTTTTTTTTTCCAAAACGAAATGTCAATTTCTTTTTTCATCATTGTCTAGCCATTCTACGGTACTATTTTCAAACCAAATAAAAAAAACATCATTCCTTTCTGCAAATCGTGCTTACATTCTGCATACTTTTATTTTACCGTTATTTTCGAAATAATTTTTTATCATGAGAAATATATAAAAACATTTTATGCATATACATATAGCTTTTTCGCTGACAAAATCAAGCAATGTACTTACAATGCGACTATTTTGAAAAAAATTTCAGCGGTTTTTCAAGTTTTGACACTGAAACTTTGAATGGGCATAACTGCGTTAAAAATGTTTTTTAATCAAATCGGGGGAATATGTGTCCTCTTGCATCCTCTGACAAACAACATACATATATAATCGGCAACCAATTCCGAGATTTGAAGTTAGTCCGACTGCATTTTTTGAAATGGATTTGGTCATCAATTTAGTTAAAAAATTTAAAAATAAACCAACTGTTCCAGTATAATCATGTACTCAATTTTAATACAAACTCAAATCCATAATCTGCTGTTTTGTGGGTGATTATGAAATGATATACAATTTCATAGATTAAACACTCGCAAAATTTACTGAAACTTTTACATTAAATTTGAATTTTTACTGGTAAATATTTTGCCTACTTTTATGTTTTGTTTTTTTATTTTAAAGCTCTGAATTTATTATGCGCCGAGACACTGCGAGTGATTCAACTAAATATTAAGAGAGGCATAAGTGAAGAATTGCTCAGGTTTCTTCCTGTACATATTGAATATATTTGTGCATATTTAACACAAAAGCATACATTGAATACATACATACATACTTATGTATATATTAATGTGTCAGTGATGGCATTTGCGTTTTGTGGAAATGTCCTGAATCGAGACTTGGAATGTACTTTTGTATCAAATGTACTGAAAATACCCCAAGTGTACCGAACACACTAAAATGAGAAAATTACTATATTAAATATAGGAAACCGAATTCTAAAATTATTATTATTTTCACGATAAAAAGTGTGTAAATCAATTGCACATTTTAACAGAGAACGTATACAAGAAAAGTGGTCATGTGTCATAGACCTGGATAATTATTATCTTTGTATTTTGATATCCTTGGTCAATATATTTTGAATAACTAATATTAGAATTTAATTTATTTAATCTCATCTTCAGACTCAACTTTCATCTTTATTGACAACGAAGGTACGCCTGCAGATAAAATGTCTCAATAGAAATATTTTTGTTATGTGGCACAAATTGCAGCAGATGCTGGATATCCCTCAATTTTGCAGGTTTTAAGGTCAATGGAGCCTGATACGCATCTTCTCTCTCTTCCTACGCGAACACGACATAAAGAAAATGGCTTAAATGGCCCTGTAATGGCATTTCTAAGACAGCAACAATATACTTTTCCAAAATTACATAGTTGTTATACAACCCCTTATAGCCTTTGACTTTTATTACTCTTTCCACACCCTGGTTTTTTCATTTAAAGCTGTTATTACTTCGTTTGGTCCCTTCTGTGCAAGATTTTCAGTATAAAGGTGCATAGTGGCAGTTTTTTTTTTATGTTATGTATGCCAAAATTGTGTAACCAAAGCTGTCTTCGGTAGTACTCATCTTGAACGTTTGACTGGTAGCGGCAAAATTTTTTGGTAGTCGAGCCAAAGAAAAAGCGTAGGGCTATCATCTTTTTCAGCACTTACTAGCTTTTTATAAAACACCTCAGCTGTCCTCAGATGTAACTCTTTTTCGTTTCTTAACTTATCAACTTTTCCTTAGTCTTTTCCAAATTCAGCGGATTTAATGTCAACTTTTAATCTTTCACTAAAGTTGCAAATATCTTTGCGAGGAATACCGAAGCTAAGATTGAACTTATTGTTAAAAACTTTTCGAAACTTTTCATAAGATAAAATCACCTCAATTTCGGGATTTGTCTTCAAAATTTCCTATACATTCAGAAACGCTCAAATCAGCATCCAGGTATTTTCTTGTTATCTTATCTGGAATAGTGTGAAACTTGTTTAGGTAGTCCAAATTAAAGTTATGAACTTGTACTTCTTCTGTGCTTCTTGAGGTGTTTTATGTGGATGATTATTGTGTTTCCCTCTTCCATCATGAATATCGTTATCTTTTCGCAGGACCATTTTCTTCAATCTGTCCCTCTTAATACCAAAGATGGCGTGAAATGCAGATGAACAAGCTATTACGTGATCATTCGTAATATCCACCATATACTGAAAAGCCCGACGTGGTCGTCCTTTCCTTTATTTTGGTGAATAAGTTTTTGGTATATTTTCTTTAATACATCCTTGCAGAAAGACATTCTGTTCAGTGTGACTTGACAAGTTTATAAATTTATTAAAGAGTGTCGTTGCCTCTGATTTTGAAATTTTATTCTTACATTTGCAACGACATTTTGGAATTTCTCGCATCGTATGGTTTTTAACCCTTTTTAGATTTGTTTTGCTTCCACGATTTTGGCATTGATTTTCTCTTCTTTTCATGTTTAGAATTATCCAAATGCATGTCTGATTCATGAGTAAATTCAAAGAATCCTGTCTCCTGATTAAGTTTTGTTAGTTTTAAACTGTGTTGTGGTTTTGAGGATCTTTCTGTTATTTCGATATCATGACTTAAATGCGTGCAGTTTTCTGTCCTTAGAGCGTCTTCTTCCAAAAACCCAGTTTCAGGATTTCAAAATAAATCTTGCTCTAAAGAAAATTCCGCTGTATTATTTTGCGTAGTATGCTGTAAGGATTCATCGTTCAACGAAGGCACTTGAAGAGTTCCTGGATCATTTCCATCTGTAGATGAGCTTTCAGTTGCAGCCCGAGTTAATCGTTTTTCAACACGACTTAACCCTTGACTATCCCATTCGCTATCTGAAGAATCTCCAGATTCAAACAATCAGCTTTCTGTTATCAGCCTGTAAAGAAAATATCTTTATTTTTACTTACCTAAAATATTATCGGTTTCTCACCCAAAATTACTGCAACAATACATAAAGATGAAAAAAATTGTAAATTACTTATTTTTTCATCTGTTTTTTCATCCATTTTGGTATTTAACTCTCTAAAAATGGTTTTTAATAAAAGTCATAGATGATAAAAAAACATGGCATTTTTTTCATGACATGCTTTTTCTTGAGCATTTTTTCTTGCCAGAATTCAGTACTTTTATGCTAACATATGTATTTGCGACTTAGGGACTTTTAATAAGGAAACCGTTTGACTTAGACCTTTTAAAACACTTAGGGATTTCTTGGCGAAAAATCGACTTGACTTAAGGAAAATATGTATTTTTATAATGTGTTTTAGGAACAGGAAAAATATATAAAAGGTATGCCTCATTTTTTACGTTGTATACCATATTTTTGTCAGTCCCTATGTCAACTTAGGTATTTCTTTCACTGAGCCCTTCAATTAAACATTTTCAATAAAGTGTCACTGCTTATACATAAAAAACAATAATCTTATAAAGATATTATTAAGTAGGAGATACTTACATAAAAGTTATTTAAATTTTTCAAAATATACGCCCTTTTTCTGGTATAATTTGTTTTCCCGTCTTAGTCTCGGGAGCACTCGAAATACCATCTTCTGAATGAATGTCCATAGCTCGTTTGGCTCTTCCAGCTCTTACAACAATAACAAAAAATATTCAGTTCACTTCGAGCTCACTCCGTTATTTGAGCTAAATCATTTTGGTCCGCAATCACCGCATGTATTTTGTTCCTGTAATTTTTTCTTCAACTCATCGACTCGTTCAGCTCATGCCGTTACTCAAGTTAAATAATTTCGGTTCGCTATCGTTGCATGGTTTTTGTTTTTGTAGTTTTGTCTTCAACGCACTTTATTGTTTGTGTGATTTTGTTTTCAATTCATTTACTGCTAGAGCTTGAGATTTTTGTTTTTGTTTCCATGCAATTAGCTTGCCGCAGCTATTTAAAAATTTTCATAAATACTAGGAGTTTTTTCCCAAAATATTTTTCAATACTACGAATTTTTTTCCAAAATATTTTTGAGTTTTTTTACCAGAATTGATGTTGTTGTAACCAGCTCGCGAAAAAATTTTTGTGCGCATCTCTGCCTTATTTTGTAGTTCCTTAAACGTTTTTTAAGAGCTTCCATTTATTCTTTTGCGAAGTTTACTAGCAACGTGGTCAATGAGTTGTAGTGGTGTGTGGTGACAAATCCCCCAGCATTGTTTACCAGTGTGTTTTTCCTTCAATGTATGTGTTACGCTCGACTAAGCGAGCTTGCTCTTGTACCAATTGCAGGATGTTTCATCTTCAGCGACTGAGAGCACATGGTCAGATATTTGTGCGAGGAGAAAGTTGTCTCTGTTTGTAATCTCTATGGGTTTGACACACGCCATCTGAACGGTTATAAAGGAGTTGTTAATTTTTGATATATTTTTTAAGCAATTAAATATAATTGACAATGATCACACAATACTTCTGTAAAATTTAACATAGCATAGAGTAGCGGTGGGCATGGAAATCTAGCAAAAGAGCGCAACAACAAAATCAAGTAACAAAAAACGAAATTTTAGTTTTTTTGCTTTCATTTCCAAATTCGCCAACAGCACAAAAAAAATCAAATTGCACTACAAACAAAAACAATTGCTACATTCGTCGAGACACAATGCGTTACCGTCGCTTATGCCTTTGTGTGTTGTTTTTGTTTTCATTTGAACTCAACGCTGTGCGTCGAAAGCCTTAAAATTCTGCGAATTGGTTTTTGGTTGCTTGTGCGTCGAATAACGGTTCGTGCCATGAGGAGAAAAGTGGCACTACGTGCCCATCGCTGACATAGAGCATTGACACCGTTCTTTGTTTATGTTATGATGTTGTATATGTACAATGTAAGTAAGAAATGCTTATATCGAATCATAAGCACTGAAGTTTGAGAAACTTAAAAAAATACTGATAATAGAGAGAATAAGTTTGTAAAGTTCATTATAACATTGTATACCAAGGGTATATATTGTGTGTAAAAAATACACTTTTTGTAGAAAATACTTCGAGTTATTATATTAAAACATTTAATAGTAGTTATTCAAATAATATGTGTAATTTATTTAACTGTAATTAATCTAGCGATTTTACATAACGCTGCATCTATTCCTTAGTGTGTACTGAAAACAATACAAATGTACCGAAAATACCATCACTGGTATGTACTTAGTATATCCGCACTTGAATAGAAAATATTTATATAAATTTATGCTATACATAACCCTATGAACATACATACATAAATTTTTCGATAGGTGTAAGAATGTGTTTTCACATACATACATACATATGCGCTCACATTCATTCATTTTCACTATAGCCGAATAGATATCAATATATTCCCATATGCATGGAACAGCTTTGCATACAAGAATAATGTAACATAATTTCCTAACCCTCAAGGGGCAACGATTTTTTCTCACTTCCCATTTGCATAAAGGAAATTTCATTTTCTGTCGTCCTGGGATAAAATTGATATCTTATGGATTTAGTTTCGTTGTCGTATAACAACAGTTTTTTATATTTCTTCAAAAGTTGACGCTTAAATAAAATTGAGCATTCAAATTTTCATTCAATTTTCTCGCTTTTACGTAGCAATGTTTTTCTACATAAAGCGTAAATTTGTTTAAAGAATAGCATAGTCCATTAAAGAAAATGTTTTGATCGAAACCAGAGCACTGTGGTTCCTTCCATACGATAAAAAGAAAAAAATCAAAGTTAATATTTTGGAAATCCAAGCAACTGTGCCATTTCTAATAAAAACAAACTTCGTAACGGTAAATTTTTTTGAATGTTTCTAAGGGTATTTCTTATATTCATACATATAAGTATAAGGAACAGACGTGCAAGTATTGATTGAAGTGGTTAGTTCATGGTAAGGAGTTTAAAAGTAAAGATGATTTTTAAAAGTGAAAAATTTTAAAAAAAATTTCGGAATTAAACTCTAACAAAATGAAGGTTAAAAATATAGGTACCTACATATTAACTTTATTTTTAACTGATAATATGTACCTTGTGTTGCGTTTTTTATGAAATACAAGTTTTTAACAATAACTCTTTTCTATATTTTTTGTCTTTTCATTTGTAATTTACTTAGACTTTTAGTAATATTCCCCCTTTCGCTCCCTCTGATTTTTTTTATCTAAATCATACTTAGTTGACGCTCTGAGATTAAAAAAGTATACGCAGTAGCCGCTACAATTTGCACCTTTTTGTGTAATCTGCTAAAACTTAACTCTAACTTGTCGCATTTCCATACAATTTTCTGTTCTGCTCGTATTTGTTGTTTGTGAGCAAGAAAATTTACATGTCATATTGTTATTGTTGTTGTGGAACGTCTCTTTGGTTTTATTTTGTTTTAATTTTTTTAATATTGTTGTAATAGGCACATCTTATCAATGCATATTTTCTCTATTGCACATTTTTAAAATCTGGTGTTCAAAAAATGGTACAAATTAGATACAGTAATCAAAGATATTAAAATTGATGGCTGTGAAGAAATACTTAGAAACTATTGATATGTATTACTTAAATTTGTAAGAAATGCAATGTTTTGGAAAAAGAGTAATCACATTAAATCAAAGGATTTAGTGCTTCATTCCAATTAGTTCGCGTTCAAAAAAAACATTCCTTTTAAAATTGTTGTGCAAAGATCAGGTGTAGACAGAAAACGTAGGCGTTTCAATACTTATTTTCATAAGCATTTTAAATTACATAAATTGATTTATTTTTCATTTATAAAATAGTAATATGTATATTAGGCTGGTTCAAAATCGTATGGAATAATTAAATGCCGTTAAATTTCTGGTGCTCAGGCCTGAAAACATACATTGAGCCTATGAAGCCCTTGTACCAAAATTTCACCCGAATCGGACTACGGGAAGGCGTGTCAGTGGGTCGATTGGTATGATTTTTGTGTATTTTCAAGACGATTTTTTAGTATTATTTCTTTTAATTAAAATAAATATCAACTTCGAGGTATATTCGTGGCTATCATTTTTTATGAACTCAGTATGATGTGTAATATGTGTGAAAATTGTAAATCAGAAAATCGCCGCAAATGTGAGTATTGATTCATTGAATCGAATGTGAAAATGATTGGGAATCTTTTTTTACACAGAAAACGATACGTCAAAGATTTTTTGTACCAACGATGCGATCTGGAGAAATATTTGATTAATAAAAGCAAGCATTTTCGTCATACGAAATTAAAAATTTTTAGTTTATTTTTGTTCAAGAAACGCTAATATTTCACATTTGTTCATTTTGTAGGTTTTTTCTGTTTTTCGGTGGCCACTTTATATAATTTGTAAAACTGATCTTCGTCCTTCGTTATCTGTTTGTTGAAATTTTGCGCAAGAGTAATCACTCTTTTTGCGGTGTCGTTCACAATATGTTATTTTTGGGCCACAATCTTCGAACACTTGCACGATTCGTTATTTGGCCAGCAAATGGGGCCTTTTTCCAGAAAATCCATATTGTGAATGATACCGCGGAAAGAGCTATTGGTCTTTGCAAAATTTCAACAAACGGATAGTAAAGGACGAAGATCAGTTTAAAAAATTACTTTAAGTGGCCGCCGAAAACCAGAAAAAATCTACAAAATGAACAAATGTGAAATATTAGCGTTTATTGAACAAAAATAAACTGAAAATCTTTATTTTCGTATGACGAAAATGCTTGCTTTTATTAATCAAATATTTCTCCAGATCGCATCGTTGGTACAAAAAATCTTTGACATATCGTTTTCTGTGTAAAAAGAGATTCCCAATCGATTGCGCATAGTGCCGTGGCCGAAAAATATAAAATAGGTATGGTTTCGAACGGGCAAAGTGGAAGTATGTCAGATTTTTTACAATTTTTCACATTCGATTCAATGAATCAATACTCAAATTTGCGGCGATTTTCTGATTTACAATTTTCACACATATTTGACATCATACTGAGTCCATAAATAATGATAGCCACGAATATACCTCGAAGTTGATATTTTTTTTAATTAAAAGAAATAATACTAAAAATCGTTTCGAAAATGCACAAAAATCATACAAATCGACCCACTGACACGCCTTCCCGTGGCTCGATTCGGTTTAAATTTTGGTACAATAGCTCCAAGGACTAAAGATATATTTTCGGGCCTGAGCACCAAAAATCGGAACATGTATTGCATTTTGAACCACCCTAATGTATATATGTATATATATATTTTTTATATGGGAGGTGGGCGTAGGAGACGTCAGACCACGCCTGTTTTTACATGACATAAAATTCTCCATTCCTGGAACTTATGACCTAAGTTTCAAACAAATTTTTCTTAGGTAAGGTTAAATTAGGTTTATCCAAATATTCTGAAAATTTCAATTGACGGCTGCTACTTTCAGCGTATCAAAATTTTATTTTTATTGACAAAATGAGAAGAAATATATATTTTTTTTTTCAAAAATTTACCATTTCAGAATAATATACTTCAAAACAAAAATACATTAAAAATTGAGGGAATCCACTATCAGACTTCATAGTGTATTTGATCAAAGCACCAGGTTATGAGTCAAAATCACTGAACTGATTTTAATAAATGAAGTGTCGTTCATTTTGTCGTTGATTAATAATAGGGCATGTTAGCTTCAATAACACTGACCGACAAAATTGGGTCAAAACCCTTACCCATAAACCAGAATATACTTTTTCAAAGGTTTTTTGAAGCGCTGAATTCGAATCCAAGATTAACATTTTTCTGAAGACTCCGATTTCGAGATATTTGAGTATACATATGATACATTGAAAATGTCAATACAATTTCAATTTAAAATTCAATTTCTTTTGTGAAACCAATAATGGCGTTTAAAAAAACCACTCATCCTCTTTTGAAATGAAGTAACTAGATCGAGCCATTTCTCGATTTTTGGAAAATGAAAGGTATCGAATAAATAGAATTTTTCGACGCAATAACTTTTCTATTCGTTTATTAAACTCAAAATAGTCCTAATTTAAAACGTTTCTTACACCGGCTTCGTTAGTCATAATAATTCCACATTTAAGTCAGTGAAGAATCCGATTTTCAAGCTGACAAAAAACAAAAAAGAAGTCCGCGACAAAATTTAAGCACTTTTCATTTTTTTATAAAAATTTATCAAATCGATAAGAAAAGTTAATTCAACACTTTGGTATTAACAACAATTGTTTTTCTTGTATTCATAACGGTATGTTACGAAATGCATGGAGTTCTCAGAAAAAACTTGCAACAAAATTATAGCCCAAACTGAGGAAACCTCGTTCAGTTGCAATTTAGAAATTGTAAAGTAAAGTTCAGTGCTAAGGATTCTTACGTTTTAAAGATAACAATATTATTTTAACAATTTAACAATTTTTTTTTTTTTTTGCAAAATGGGACGAGGAAAGTGGCTAACAAGCTCCGAAATTGAAGTTGCTTCACAAAAGCTTCTTCACAGAGAAAATATGAAAATAAGTCGAAAAAAACATTATCCGTAACCGAAACCGTATCGGTAACCGTAACCGAAATATTATATCCAGATATAAACAGTTGTGCAATCATATTTGTAACAATTTCGCTAAAACAACTCTTCTGAGTTTACCCAATAATCGATTTTGTAAATCAATAAAATGTCATATTTTGTAAAATCAAAATCAAAATACGCATTTTCTCTTGTATTCCTTTCAAAACTAAAAGTAAAGCCTGCTTTTACTTTACTACGGTTTAATATTTAATTGCTTCATATAACACTGTAGGTAAATTTCCAACTTTTGAAAAGACACACAAAAACGCCGAAACAAGTCAACTTATTTTTTGGTCGTAGAATGTAGTGGCATACTCAGTTTTTCCCAATCAGATCAAAATCTCGAGATATTTGCGATTCACATTTAGTCAATTTTCGAACCTTTTTTTTTCAATATTTTTCTTAGTTTCGGAGAAAACGACATTGAAATATGTTTCGAAATTAAATAATTTATCATTTGTTAATCAAAACATACTAACTCTTACAATGACAACCGTTAATTTTCAGACGTATACAATTGGCTTTTTATACATTTTGCTTTCTACAAAGAAAAATTTATTTATTAGTTTTAATAATAATTTTAGGTTACAATAAATATTGTTTGAGCATTAAACTATTGGCTTTTGATAGGAAATTGCAAAAAATAGTTTCAATTAATAATGTTCCAAATTTCATTCGATTTCGATGTCTTTTTCTACATATGTATATAAGAAAAATATAGCTAAAACAGGGGCTTAAAAGTGACAAAACATCAATCGGGAAAATCTCGAGAATTTGATCTAATTGAAAAAAACTGAGTATGCCATCGTATTCTACGACTAAAAATTAAGTTGGGGTGTCTCGCGTTGTTGTGTGTCTTTTTTAGGTCCCTACAGTGTAATTGATGTGAAATCTAAAACGAGCAAGGTTTGGAAATATTTAACTGAAATTTATAGTGATTTAGCAAAGAGCAACCAGTGTGAAAAAAAAGTTTCTCGTAAAGGTGGCCGGACCAGTTCAACAGTGGGACCACTACCACTGCCCCTAAGTCCACCAAAATATCCGTATCCGAAACCGAAATAAAATTATATCCTTATCCGTACACGGAAAAAACGAAACTCGAAATTATTGTAAATATTAATCAAAATTTAAGAAAAATTAGTAGGTAATTTAGTAATTTAGAAACGGTTCGAGTGTCTATCAAATATTACTAAGCGTAATATAAAAACTGCATCAAGCAGGCATTAATTTTTCGAATGCAAGTTTTTAATTTTTATAAAGTAGATTTTAAAATTTCTGCAATAATTTATTATATTTTAAAAGGACTGTACTATTTTTTAAAAAGTACATTATGAAGTTTTTATGATGAAATAATAATAACTGAAATTTATTTTTAAAATTTTTTGTGTGTTGAACAAAATTGGGACGGCCAGCGAGTTTCCGTTGCCACTTTCCCGACCCCGTCCCAATTCTGTACAACACATTACTTCAAAGCCAATCAGTAAGAGTTTGGCAAGCCTTATATATTTATTTTTTTGCATGAACATGTTGAGAACTCAAACAGAGTACAAATTAAACACAAAAGAGAAATAAAATTCAATATATTAAAAATTAATAATCTTGAAATAATTTTTCTATAACTACTTTTTAAAAATTATAAAGCGGGAATCATATATTACAATATGAAATATATAAAAATTCTAATGTGGCAATTTATTAAAATTTAATAAATTCTTTGTAAAATTTCAAAGTTTTTAGGTGATAATTAAAATGAAGAAAATAATTTTTAATATGCACTTATTAAAAAATGTAAAATGAAAATATTTACAAACTAGAATAGAATTTTTAATAAGAATTTTCTATTTATTACTATAAAAAAGTAATATTTGTTTTCAGATTTTAATTTTTAATAAAATTTGAGTTGGTGTTTTTTCCGTGTATCCGAAACCGATAAAAAAATATTTAAATATCCGTATCCGTAACCGAATCCGAAACTTCATATCCATAACATCCCTAGTGCAAAGTATATTACAAATGTCTAAAACGATTCAGCGAAAAAAAATACATAGAAAATTTTCTGTTACAGACAAACATCGGCTAGCAATTTGGACGGTCCGGATGGACCGAGCAGCCAGGATACTTTACAAAGTATTAAAAATAAGAAATTATTGAAATGTCGTTAATTATTGTATACTAATTCAAGGTATGAATACGGATTTTGTTTCTATTTTTTAAGTTTTTTGTACTTTTTTTTAAACAAATGAATACTAAATGCGTTTTGTTTTAACAATAATTCTCTTTCTAATCATTTTCTCGAATCAAAGCTATGAGTAGTTTATCAATACTTGCAATTATTTTGAAATGTTTATGGAATTTTACTTAAAAAAAGGTCTGTTCGAATACGGATTTTACAAATTGTTTATGTACTTCACTTTCTTGTAAGGAACGAATTTAATTTTTAAAAATATCGACTAATTTGAAGCAGAAATTTGCTAGTGAACATTTGAACATTTTTTGAAACCAAATATCTCAAAAACTATAAGAGATAGGATGAAAAACCATTTAATCATTTTTGTTTAGAAATACTGGAACTTTATAAAAAAAAATTATAAAAATTTAAATAAATTTGTGTAAACATTCATTTTTTCAAATAACAAATTTTTTCTCAATTTATTTTCAATATAACACCTTTTGTTTTTTTTTTATTTTTTTATATGTTATTCCTCAATTAATCCTTAGAATGCGTGTGCTTTCATATCGAAATTCCCCCCATAACTTTGGAAACTACGATTTTTTTACTGATGACGCGCATGGTGCGTTTTTCAACAACAAATTCGACATAAAATTTTTTTTTTTGTTTTTTTTTTGTTATGTTATTTGCAATAAATCCTAAGAATGTATCTGCATTCAAAATGATATTCTCGACATAACTTTGGGAAATATGATACAATTCATACAATTAGACTGAAACGCGCCTTCATAAAAAGCTCATATTTTCCAAAGCTTTGGCGAGAATTTTGAATTGAATGCAGGTTTATTCTTAGGATTGATTGAAAATAACATTACAGAAAAAAATCAAGTTTAAATTTTTTTGTCAAATTTTATGTAGAAAACACATGGTGCGCGTAATCAGTAAAAAATTCGTAGTTTCCAAACTTATGGCGGGAATTTCGATATGAAAGCACATGCATTCTTAAGGTTGATTGAGGAATAACATATAAAAAGAATAAAAAAAAACAAGAGGTGTTATATTGAAAATGTTTTGAAAAAAATTTTTTTACTTAAAAAATTAATGTTTAAACAAATTTATTTAAACTTTTTAAATTTTTTTTATAAAGTTATAGTATTTTTTAACAAAAATGTTTATATGGTTTTTTTTCCTATCTTTTATAGTTTTTGAGATATTTCGTTTCGAAAAATGTTCAAAAACGTCAAAAAAGACAAAGTGTGCGTTTATTAAAAGAATGACTGATATGCAGTGTAGATTAAGTTTATTTATTAAAAAATGCTCATAAACTAATGGAAAAATATAAAACAAACGAATCGATACAACAAAAATGATTTGCAGATTTTGTCGCTACTACCTTAGCCTCTGCTGAGAAGTCTGCTAACGATAGATAGGTAAAATATGTAAAATGTTGAATGCATTTTAAATAAGATGCACATGTTTACCATGCTTACATGTTTAAAGCTTTTGCAGACTCTAGAAGAGGCATGACACTGCCTCAAAAGTTTAATTTTTATAGCATCACAACTCACACAACGTTCAAGATATGGGGAGAAATACGTCAAATGTCCTAGCGCGGTGCGCGAGCGCTAAATTCTGTTGTTTTCAACTCGTGCTGGTGGTAAATAAATGTATTTAAAAAAAATTTCCGACACATCATTTCGATGTATTTTTTCCTCAGTTTTCCAATGGTTTTGTCAGATTTCCCGAAATTTTTCATTTTCCTGGTGAAAAATCACAAAACGTGTTATATCTCAAAAACGGTATTTCTAATATTTTTTTTAATGCTTTTAATCGAAAGCTGAGGTTTTTTTATATTAAAAAAGTTATTTTCCAAAGAGTGCTTTTGCAGGTTGCTATGAGAAATACAGCGCGAAAGAGTATTTGCGCATGCATTTTGTTCCTGTAATTTTTTCTTTAACGCATCGACTCGTTTAACTCTTGCCGTTACTCAAGTCACAAGAAAATAAGTGCGCCAAAGTTAGCCGATAGTATTGCTGCAGTATCAGGTAAACATGTTCATCCAAAAACTGTACAAAGGGCTTTGTGGGATAAGGGATACCATAGCAGAGCTCCACGTAAGAAACCTCTCATTTCTGAGAAAAATAGGCAGCTTCGTTTGGATTTCGCTATGAAGTATAAGGACATGGATGATGACTTTTGGAGAACAGTCCTATTTACAGATGAATCAAAATTCAACATTTTTGGGAGCGATGGTCGTGGAAAAATTTGGCGCAAGCCCGGCACAGCACTTCAAAGAAAAAATTTAATACCAACTGTAAAGCATGGTGGCGGTAGTGTGATGGTTTGGGGAGCGATTGGAGCAGCTGGTGTTGGCTATTTGGTTTTTATCGACGGTATAATGGACCGAAACTTGTACAAAAGCATATTAGAGCAACATTTGCAGCCTTCTGTGGATAGTTTGGGTCTTGGAAGACATTGTATATTCCAACAAGACAACGATCCCAAACACACAGCGCTTTTGGTAAAATAATGGTTGCTGTATTATGCTCCACGCCAGCTTCGTAGTCCTCCACAATCACCTGACTTAAACCCTATAGAGCACGTTTGGGAGTTATTGAAACGAAAAATGGATTGTGCAGCATCAAAGAGTAAAGAAACCCTAAAAGAAGCTCTAAAATTGGCCTGGTCAAAAATCACGCCCACCGAAACAGAAAACTTGGTTCAATCCATGCCACGTCGTCTGCAAGCAGTCATCGAAGCTCGGGGCGGCTCAAAAAAATATTAACATCAAGCCTGCATCTTTTAGTTTTATTTTATTTTGGGCAGAATAATAATTTTTTTTTCTGTATTTAAACTTTTGTCCTGCTTTTTTTTAAGTTTTTTATGAGTTCACTGTTATAAATGCGACAAAGTAAATTTTTTTTGTATCTGTTTTTGTTTATTAATGAACTAAAAATAAATTGCATATTTAGATTTTTCTTGAAATGCTTAGTTTTATTTGGAAACGATTTTTGAGGGGTGTATTTAAACTTAAGTCTCTGACTGTATGTCGCTCAATATAATAGTGGTATAAAAATTTAGTCATATTTTTTATTCTAGAAGTGAAGTTTGTCCAATAATTGCACTGAAATCCCATAGATGGCATTACTTCTTTACTCATGCCTATACGTTTACTCTACATACTCGTTCAAAAACGAAGTTATTTCAAAATTCAATTTTGCCAACGGCTATGACAACAAGTGAGAAAGTGACAAGTATATAGATAACAAAAAATGGAACATTGTGTGTAGTGAAATAGATATGCGCACATTGTACACCTCAAGGTCAGTTCCCCAGTAGCTCAAGTGTTAGAGGGGCCCACAATGATTCGTTCCATAGACAAAAATCAAAAAAGTTTTTGATAGAAAATAAGGAAATATTGGTATCGTTTTAAAGGTGAAACATCCACTCAAATAGATCAAAAAAACCAATTTAACCCAGTAAAGCCCACTGCTACCGTATGGTAACGTTCGCTTACCTTTCTTTAAACAAATTATAAATTTGAATACACATGTTGCTATGTTTTTAACGGTACAGTTATAAAAACAAATTCATAGCAAAGCACAGCAAATTTTGAAATTGTCAGTTGTGTGTTTGATTTTGTGCAAAAAACATGTCTAAAAAAATCAGTGCAAATGAAAACCCAAAAAAATCAGATGCTGGACGACAGCGAAGGTAAGAAACTATCTTATTCCTATGTATGTTAGTTTTTTTTGAAAAGTTTTTTACACAAACTTCTAGTCAATAAATAGTAGAATATTAAAATATAATGATTTATTCCTTTTTGTTTCGCCTGAGACCCACAGACAATGCTTTTCAACGATGTTACCATATGGTAACAGTGGGCCATTCACTACTCTAATTTGATTAACACTTATTTTTTCTGACGTTACCATATGGTAACAGTGGGCCATTGTCGCTACTTATATTTTGTATGCTTCGTTTTAGTTTTAAAAGTCATTTTTCATGTTATTTTTGGCTTTTAGATTTAAAATGACAGGAGAAGAGATATGTGAATATTTGCAAGAGCTTATGGAATAAGAAGATACAAATGAGGTGGTTCAAGAAATATTTTTGGAGCCACCAGAGAATGGGCAGTCAGATGAAGACTCGGGAGAGGAGGATGGACCTGGCGACGTCAGCAATTTGCCTAAGTCTCAACTGATAGCTCCGTGCATGTTGGTTCTAAATTTCCCAGATAATGACGAAATTCTCGATGATGATCCAGACGATACTGGGAAACAAATTGAAATGATGCTAGAAGATATTTTATCAAATTCATGTGACAATATAAATGTAGGTCTCCTGGATTCTACTCCACCATCAGGTTCTTTAATAGGTTCGGTGAATGCAAGTTCACTTAGACGTGGTATCAATACTGTTTTACAAAACGGCACTTCGTTGCTGACTGCACCAGTGAGAGATGCCGTAGAACTCACTCTTTCTAAATTAAATATTAGAGATTCTCATACTCATCAAAATTTGCCAGTCTCAACAAGCACCACAAAGCGTAAAAGAAAAACAATTCCATCTTCACAAAAAAAAACTAATAGACCTTCAAACTTAGTATGGTCTAACGATAGTCGCATCCTTCCGAAGTCTCTTTTTGTTGAGAACGATTATCGAGATTGCTCAACAAAGGATCCACACGAGCTATTCGAAAACTTTTTCGATGACGAAGTAATTGATCTTTTATGTATTGAAACTAATAAGTATGCCGTTCTTAAAGGCAGTCCAAATCCAAATCCTTATCCTAACAGGATATTCATTTGTGCCAAACAAACGAGGATATTGGTCTAACGAGCCAGATCTACAAAATTTAGTTGTGTCAGAAGCGATGAGGCGCAACAGATTTTTTGAAATTTTCCGTCATATTCACTTCTGTGATAATGCAAAAGAAAATATTGATGATAAAATTTGGAAACTCAGACCACTTACTGAAGCCTTGAAAGAAAGATTTGCAAAACATTTTCACCCTGAACAAGATTTATCGTATGATGAATCTATGATACAATATTTTGGACGACATGGTTGCAAGCAGTTCATAAGAGGAAAACCACTGCGATTTGGCTACAAAATGTGGTGTCTAAATACAACTTCAGGTTACTTAGTAAATTTCGAGATGTATCAGGGCAACAATCCACGCCTCAATCAGAAATACTTTAGTATGTATGGTAAAAATTCTACACCGTTGTTTTGTTTTATTGATGAATTTGATGAAAATATAAAATCAATTCCATTTCATTTTTTTTTTGACTACCTATTTATTTCACCATCAGTTTTAATGGGTTTAAAAGAGCGTGGCTACAATGGTACAGGTACCATTCGAGAAAACATGATTCCACAATCATGCCCTCTCCCCAAAAAAGAGTTGTTAAAAAAAAAAGACCGCGGATACACCATTGGTACTGTTTGCGAGACTGCTGGTTTTCAAATTACCAAATGAGTGGACAATTCAGTAGTTAGCATTGCTTCTACTCTATATGGTACAAGCACTCCGATATTCAAGGGTAGAACATAAAAGAATTGTTGTAACACGTCCACATGCAGTTATGGAATACAATAAATGCATGGGTGGTACAGATCGTATGGACCAAAACGTAAACATTTATAGAATCGGAGCAATCCAGAAATAATGCTTGGATCCTTCATAAAAAAGCTGGAGGTAGTACATCTCAGTTGGATTTTCGTCGTCAAATTGCCTTACGATATTGTCCTACTCTAGGGGTAACCCGACCACCACAAGGATATCGTCGTCCTGCAAACAGTGTCGAATGCACGTCCCGTTACGATATGCTCGGACACTTTGTAGTCAGAACAAATGAAGATAAAAGACGCCGATGTGCTGGTAGTAACTGTAGTTCGTCAGTTCGTACACAATGTTCAAGATGTAGTGTTGGATTATGCATAAACTGTTTTAAGAAATATCATTTTGTACTAAACTAACTATGTTACTCATAATTTATATTATTTCATGCATAAACTAACTATGTATTTCATAACTTATGTTATTTCGTTCATTTTAATAAAAAATAACCAAAAGCATTCACATGTGTTGAGCTAAATTATTTTATGAAAACATAATAAGTTTTTATCTAAGGATGGCCCACTGTTACCATATGGTAACAGCTGGCCATGCCTCTATTTTCAAAGTTACAAAGCTGAAATTTCGTATAACCACTAACAATTTTGCAAGAAATATCTGTTACAAATTTCAGCTCTCTAGCCTTTCTAGATCGCTGAGGGCTCTAATGGGTTAAAAATAATAAAATTTGCGACCGCTAGAGGTTTCAAAAGTTGACTGCTTTTGTATAAATTTTATGTTTTATCGCATCTTGACAAAGGAGTAAGTAGCCAGTTTTTTGAACAAAAAAGTAGAAGTTTATCTTTTTGTAAAAGTAATAAATAGGCTGAATTTAGATTTTTTAAATATATAAAATAAAATAAAATCTAAAAGTTTTGTGTTACTTCAAAATTGAGGTTTTTTGATACATTAAATTATGAAATTGAAATTTTGCGAAGAAATTTAAAAAATAGGTGGAATTTTTTAATCTTTAGTCGTGACCTTCTACTAATAAGAACAAATAAAATCTCCTCCGCTTTTGTTCGCCTTTTTTAAAAAAGTATTTTTTTCCAAATGACTAATGTGTTAATTTCATGTTTGTTTTCTCTTTCTAATGCTTTTCAAACTGCATTTAAAAAAAAAGTTTTTGAAGTAGTATATTGTATATCAAAAATAATAACTATGTAAGTCTCTGACCACCTTTCTCTAAAACTTTCATAATGCAATAAATTCTGGATGTATTGGTTTATATATTATACATATATAATACATTTTATCACAAGTCTTTTCTCCCGATGATAGTTAAAATGTATAATTTGTATGAAATTACTTCTATTAATAAGAACGCATTAAAAGAAATGGTAAAAAACCCCATTTACTCAAAAACCATTAAAAATTACAACATACTATTATTCACTAACGAAATTTCATTCAATTCCGACAACTCCTTCTATTTTGTCCATCGTTTGTATGGAGACGAATCACTGTGCGGCTGTCGAAAATAAAAATTGCATTGCATAGAACGGTCAGGGGTTCGAGTCCAAGTACAACATTAACCAAAAAACTTATCTGATGAAGCTATGTGGTAATAGCTGAAACATATGTTACCAACTACCAGGTTAAATTGTTCCATTTGTGAGGCAAGGGTGGATCTACGGAGGGGGGGGGGGGGGTTAATAAGGGAAATTTTCCCTAAACAACAACACACTAGAGAACTTCAAAGTATTAAAAAACCATGCAACATCTGAGAAAAAGAAAATAAAAAAATTGTCTAGTAATGCCAGAGATGTGTAATTTTTCAGTTTGTTCATACAAAGTTAAAAATTAATTTTTCTGTTCAAGTTCCACTCAGAAACGTTTGTGTGCATCCGCAGTGTACGTTCAAAATGGAGCCGAGCACAAAATCGATTTTTCATACGAGAAGCGGAATTATGAGTGACCATAGTGAATGCTCTCGCATTCGGCGCTGAAATTCTGCTTGTCGTTCGAATTTTGCTGTTACTTAAGTAGTAGACTTCAGAGTCTCAGGATTTATTTGTGTTTATGAAATTTTAAAATTGACTTCCATAATTTTTCTACCAAAAAAATTATTATGGTAGCACTTATTTTTGTGGTCCCTGGAACTATTCACTCACACATACTCATTACATACTAATTGGACAAAAATTCACTTGCAAAAAAACTTTTGGGAGGAAAAGAAAGATATCGATTTAATAGAGTGTTTTTTTTTTGGATCCAATTAATAGTTTCACACTTTTAGATTAGAATATCTCCAAAACCGAAACCATTCTGACCTCGGATTCGAATTCAGCGCGTCAAAAACCTTCGGGAAAGTATATTTGGGTTTCAGATACTGAGATTTTTCGGAGACGTAGCCCATCAGAAAGAGCATAAAGTTTTCTATAAAAAAAAAATCTTGTTAGTTTTTCGTGGAGGTAATATTTCGTTAGCTTATTAGCTTTCAAAATTTAAGGACATTTCGAAGAATGAGAATAAAATATAAATAATATAATTAATATAACCGATTTCCGCCCCAAAATGTGGCCCTGAATCCGCGCATGTGTTAGGGGACGTCCATCAATTACGTGAGGTGTTTTTTTTTGAAAATTTGGAGACCCCTCCCTTGGTGGGATTTGATGAGATCTGGCGGGTCCCCCCCCCCCTCCCTCCCGTGAGATTTAAATTATAATTTTTAATGTAAATTCTATGCATTAAAAAGTTGACGTGAGGTTTTCCTTGACCCCTCCTCCCCCTTGGTGGGATTTGGTGAGATTTTGCCGGACCTCCTCCTCCTATTTTGGCATTGATCAATTAGTAAAAATTTACATTAATATTGGTCTTTGCTGAATGATTGTAAGTTCAATATAATAATGTTTAATTGTAGTTCAAAATTTCCATGTCTATTCGACTTTTTCAAACTTTTTCTACTTTGTTGCCTTTTTTCAATTTCTTTCAATATTTTCCATATTGGTTTGACGTTTTCAACCTCTTACAACATACATATGCACATTAGGGTGGGCCGAAAACATTAAAAATATTTTTTTTAAGTCGTAATACCGCGGAAAAGTTGCGAATTGGGGAGACTAAAAAGAGGTAAAAAAAGATATGAAATCGGTTTATATCTTCCGATCGCGCAAGTGGTCTAAAGTGTATGGAAATTTGAAAAAATTTCCTTTCTTACTATAATTTTTTACATTTTTAGATTATTTTCTTTTCGAAAGCTATAATTGAGCTACTATGTATTACAGCCACAGAAACTAATATTCAAATATTATTTAAATACATTTATATCTTCTAGGAATCTTATAAAAAAAATTATAAATATACACCGAAAAAAAAGACCGTACTAAATTTGAAGAACTGCCTTCCTCCGATTTAGTGTAAAAATTTTCCTTAATCTAAGTTATTTTTCCTCATATTGATGAAAATATCGTCTCATTTAGTAATTGAGTCCTTTGAAATGAGGTCATGTTTCATTAAAGCAAGTCAACGCTCTTCCTCAAATATAGAGTTTGTGGTTTTAGTAAAACTTTCCTTTGAAATAGTAAATTTTTCTTTGGGAAGAATTTTTGAGGGCAACTTGTTCCTCATTTGAGTAAAAACTTCCTCAATCTAATGGAATGTTTTGTTTAAGGAAAATCGTACTCAGTTTTAGTTAGTTTCTTCAAAAAATTTACTATAACGTAGGAAAATTTTCCTTAATAAATGAGTGGCAACACTCGCTGCTTTACTCGCTGAAATTAATATCTATTCTTCTCGTAAGTATTCTGTTTTTGCCTATATATTTATAGTTCTCTACTTGTTTTTTCAATAAAAAATTAAAAAAAAAAAATTATGTCATCGCCGGGATTTGAACCGAAGCTTTCCTGATCAGACAATGGTTGTTATATGCGCAGTTTAACAACATCATTTTAGTATGTCTTAAAAATGCTGTCGGTGGCTGAGTTGGGTAAGATGAGCATCTTTGAACAGTGGCATGGCGCAGAACACAGGTTCAATTCTCTGATCGGGTGACAGGTAAAAAAAAATTTAAGTTCTTCTTTGAAGTTTTAAAAACGTATTACAATTAAAATAAGAATGACTGACAATAAGTAACCAACAAATAAGAAAATAGAGGAAATAGAAAATTAACAAATTTTTTTTGAAATCAACGAATTTATTTTAAGTAAATTTCTTTCATTTAAGGATACCTTCATCCTTAGAAAAAGTAAAATTTTCCTCAGTTTTATAACCTTGTCCTCACATTGAGTAAACTTTTCCTTATTTCAAAGCAGCAACATTTACTTGTACTAAGGAATCCAACTTACTTATTTTGAGGAACCTATGGCTTTAGCTCGTATTGAAGGACAATTTTTCATTACATTTAGGCATTTTTCCTTAAACGGAGTAAGTTTTTTTTTCGGTGTAGGTAGATCACAGTTCAAGGAAAAAAAAAAAAATTCTATCAACTTACATGTTTTTTTGTTTCCTTTATTGAAACAGATATTATATTGAAAATATATATGTAGTTTTTGTGTTAAGAGTTCAAGAAAATCATGTAAAGCAATTTAGCCTTTTCCATTTTCACTCAATTTCAGGTGAAGGCACTTTGAAATTTGATTTATGGCCAAAATTAGGCATGGTTGACCTTGACAGCAAAGTCGCTCTAATAAAACCATCCCTAGACTCAGCTCCGTAAACTTTTCTTTCAGGCTCAACTGCCTGTGTGTGAACTTGGAATTTTTTGAATAATATATCCCAATTGGGGACTGAGTCACTTTGCATATATGTGTTAATCTCATCGTCACTTACATCTTTTAATAAAGGTGGTGAAGATAAATCACAATCCATCCAGTTAATCATTTCCGAGTAGACTTGAGCTTTGAAATTCAGTTTTGGCGGCATAAATGTTCTAGTAGTTTTCTCTTTTGATCTAGCTCTCTCGCCTTTAGAATTAGTCGAAGTCCGAGGTCTCTTATCTGTTTCGTATTATCTTGTATCATGGCTAACATTAAATGTTCTGGATGAGCGAAAAAACCATTTCGTTCGATCACAGGATCGACAATTTTACGTAAATGTTCAGGCAAGTACCTTGAAGATTGGTACACAAGTTTTGATCCGTCTGTAAAGTATTTACTTGATCTAATAGTAAACCACATTGGCATGTAAGACTTCAAAATAAATGCAACTATTTCTTGAAGCTCAGGTGTCGGACTTTCTTCACTTAAGTAAAATCTGAGAGTTCGATTTGCTGTTGCAACCACCTCGAATGCGACAAGGGACCCGGGTCTCGTACAGCCAAATCTTCTTCACAGTTTCCTAACTTTATTGCCATGGAAATATCGAGTAGATATTTCTGATCTTTACTAAGAACACTTTTGTCTATCATGGGGATCTGACAGCTAATACTTTTGAAGGCAATCACTGGACATTTTTCGCAGCCACTAGTTTTTCACCAATCGGCCCTCTCAAAGACTTCTGACCTTTTGATTTACCGTCTAACTGTTTGCAATATTTTTCATATTTTCTTAACTTTTTCAACCTTATGCAAGTTTTTTATTAGATACCTCTAATCTAACGTGACCATATGATCCGATTTTCGCGTTTTTGATTTTCTGCTCCGCGCGTTCCGCGTTTTCTTTGAAAATAATAAGGCTCATTTTGCTAGGGTTTTCGGTGAGTGAGGACCTGCTTTTTAGAAAATATAAAAAATAGTACAAATAACAAATCCATTTCAAACCATGCAGTCGGAGTGACTTCAAATTGCGGAATTGGTTGCCAATTAAATATGTTGTTTTTTAAAGTAATTAAGGGAACGTATTTTCCCCCGATTCGATTGAAAGTCATTTTTTACAAAGTTATGCCCATTTAAAGTTTTAGTGTCAGAGCTGAAAAACCACTGAAAATTTTTTCAAAATACAGTACACACGCGTTAATCCCGACAATCGCTAATACGGACTTACCAGTAATCCGGACATTTCTACGATTCGGACATTTTTGAAATTTTGCCTCTATAATTCGGACAAAACTAATTCAAAGTATGCTTTGGTTACTAAATAGACTGTGGCTGGCACGAACATGTCAACTTTGATTTTTTCAAATTTATTTCGTTAAGTTACGGGGCTCCTTTTGAGTACATTTTCATACTCGTGAGATTTTGCAGACATATTGTTTATTTAAAATTTGTGGAATTTTTTCAGTCATTTTATTCCTTAAAAGCATTAAAAAGTGAATGAAATACAATCATATACGCCTCAAATATGCATTCTACATATAATTTTTATAATAATTATTGAGCTTTCTCTATTCCGGACAAATCCAGTTATCCGGACATACCCCGAAATTATGTGTCCGGATTAGCGCGACAGTACTGTAGTCGCATTTTCATCCAAATTGAAATAATTTATTTTTGTCTTTTGATTCTAATAGAACTTCTGATTCTCTGTCAGAATCTTTAAGAAATTTTGAAAATTGTTGAAAATTGGCGGAGTATTAGCGCTTTTTATGAAAAAAAAGGCTGATTTTCTCAAAAACCAGCTTAAAATTTTATTGTGTATTTGTATTAATATGAGAGAGAAATGACAAGAGTTTAATGTTTGAAAACATATTTGAGGTCAGCAGATTTTTTTTCCAAAATTGAAATGTCAATTTTTTGTTTTTCATCATTGCCAAGTACTACTTTCAAAGAAAATAACATAAGCAACATTCCAAATTACTTTCTGCAAATCCTGCTTGCATTTTGCATACTTTAGTTTTACCGCTATTTTCGTAAAAACTTTTTATCATGGGAAAGATACAAAAACATTTTACGCATATTTAACTTCTTCGCTGACAAAGTCAAGCAAACACACACAGAAGTACAGTCAGCGAAAAAGCTATATGTTCATACAATGTTTTCATATATTTCCCTGATAAAAAGTTATTACGAAAATAACGGTAAAACAAAAGTATGCAGAATGCAAGAACGATTTGGAAATAGTCAACATTTGATTTTCGTTAAAAATAAATGGAGATATCTGATTTGCTACTGTTTTCGGGATTTGTAAGTGAGGACCTTTTTTTTAGTACCTAAATGCAGTTAAAACAAAAGAATCTTAAAAATAGTTTCATCAACTTTTTCCTGCTCCGCGTTTTGGTCAAAAATATCTGGTCACGTTACTCTAAACAGTGCTTAAAATAAAACAAATCACTATACTTGCAAAAGGCGTATCGTCGTGTACAACATTTTGATCCGATGTCATAAGAGAACTTATGAAGAAATCGTTATGAAATTTAACATGCCAGATTATGAGTGATCGTAGCGCCTCCCAAACATATGTACATTATAGATAATAATGTGAAAAAGTGAATTAATTTAGCCACTGTAATGAAATTTAATATAAGTAATTGGTCTACTTGCTTTAAGCTATCTTTGAAAAATGTACCAGTGTGCGTGGACCCCCTTAAAAATAAACAAACTTTAAAGTAATATTTACTGAATTAAGTTTTGTCAGCAAACATAATGATTTTTAATATCATAATGCTTACTAACATTTTTCACTGGAGAAAAACTACCGATTTGCACCAATAGGCGTGGCGACTTCTATTTAAACCCAACTAACGTAAATGTTTGCATTACAGCTAAGATAGCAACAAAAATTCCCTGAACTAAATATAAGTAGGCGTTTCTTTAATGTGTTTGAATTTGAACGCAAATCTTCCCATTAGAGCGACTATGAGCCATGGTACTATTCCACTAAGTAGTCTATTTAAAGAATAATGCTTGCAGCATGTACATAGTATGAATTTTATTTAAAGATACAGGTATTGTAGATACATATGTTCATATAACATTTTTTAAAAATTTATATCTATTCAATTTAACTTGTCTTCGATCCGGCCGAAAATTACTCGTAAATACTGTTCGGTAGTCATACATCAATCAAAAATAGAGCTGTTCTTAACGTTTTAGCAATCTTGTCATTATTTCTGGTGGCCTAATTAGCAGTAATTTTATTCGTTTTTCAGTTACCCTTAAATTTGAAAAAATATAAATCTGAACACTTACATACATAATATACATAATATTAGTGAAAAATGCTTACATCCTCAGATCCTGAAAGCAAACGTAAATTGTAAATGATTTCACCTTTAACTTTGAAGTGAATGTTTCCTTAAATTTTTTTCTGCCGTCATTAATTTTACTGGTTGGCACGTACGAATATGAGTATTAATTTCAATGCTACAGATTTGCTTTCAGATTTTCTAATACTTTTATCCTACAAATTGGGCTAATAAGTGCAGGAAGGAGCACAATTTTTTCAACGATTGATTTCGAACCTTTAAGATTTTCACGCATTATCCGTGTATCTTAACAGAAAATAAGCCAAATTATTGACTAAACCAGAGGCGTTTTTTGCTTCAGAATTACTACCAATATATAAATATACGTTCCATTAGACATGTTCAAAATAAACTCATTTCCTAGAGTTTTGCGGCAACACTTAAAATTTGAGAATTTACTTTTTGAGTATATCCTGTTTTAAAAAAAAAAGTTACTAGGGAGCTGCAAAATTTTCATTATTCAAAATTTGCAGTATTTTCATATTTAGTGAAAATAGCATAGGATTTGAGGTACATACATATTAAATAAAAAACAAAAGCTTTAATTGCGCAGAGATCATTGATTTTTTCCTTAGTCCTGTAGTCTGAAAAATAGCAGTACAATATGTGTACAATACTGCCTCGATTAAATTTATATTGGTGATTATTAGTGCATCGGATAGCTTAAGAAGTTACGCATCTAATTACCTACGCCAAATGTAGGTATCTTGGTTCAAACCTATAAAAAATCTCAATTTTCCATGTTGATTTTCCACAAATTGACATAAGCAAAACATCATTTATCTCGAAACGCATTTTCTTGAGATGCGCCCTGTCCGCTTCTGAAAGCAGAATAGGAATATGGAAAACAGATTTAAAAATTTTTCTCTTTTTTTACTCAAATTTCGAAAAATGAAAATTTTGCAGCTCTGGTAGCAACCCCAGAAGTTTATTTTTTCGATCGAGGATATACTCCAAAAGTAGTAAATTTTACGCGTTCCCGAAGAATTCTAGAACATGAGGTTATTTTGAACATGTCTAATGTACATGCAAGCTGTAGGTGTATCGTAAAAGTTTTTTTTTTTGTTTTGATTTTTAGTTTTATTATTTTGACGTGTACGGTACGTGTGTATTCTCATATGATTCTGAATGCTAAGCTGAGTCGTAGCGCAATGTGTTTGTGTGGAAATTCGTGCCGCAGCGTCGTGTCCGTTTGAGCAAATTATTGTTACTTCATCCGTTTCCCATTTGAAATTTCCGAACTAATGCTCTCCACATCCGATTCAAATGAAACCTTCTTTCAATGTGACAGCACAAGGCAAATGGGGAAAAGAGAGAGAGAGCAAAATATAGAAGTGGCGTAGCAAAAAGAGCACCCGCACAATGTGGTCTCTTCCGGCTTTTAAATAAGTTTGATTTGGCCAAACCAATGCGAACGCAAATGTTAAGGCCAACACTAGATCCTTTTGCACGGGCTACCGGAAAACCTTTAGAGTTCATTACTAACAGCGTTGTGTTTCACAGTCTACGCATTGTTAACTACGTACATACATAATTCCTTTACGTAATGATTGAGGAGTTCACGATAAGAATGTAATTTTTACAAAAATGATAAATGAAGTTTCTTTTAAGTTTAGTTTCTATTGTATTTTTTTTTTTTAATAACATCTCACATAAAAATTTGCTCGCTTCTTAATGATAATTTCCCGAAATAAATGTAAATTACACTATCGACAAGGACACTTGGAATCAACATCAAAACGTCCACGTGATTGCGATTAATTTTGCAACTGAAAAAAAATTATCTTTAACCAGGGAAAAGAGCACGAGTACGATAGGAATGTCGTTAACAATTGTTACTTTTGCAATATTCGATACTTTTTCGAGATACACTAGCTTACACTACCACTGCGTCACAATACCGGCCGAGCAAACTATATTGTCGAATGACTTACTACCGCAAAAGGTTGGGAAATAAACCGACTATTCAAAGATTTTTTTGCTTGTTAGGTGAAATGTACCAAAATCATATTTTTTTCTTATGTAAACAAATTTATTTTTAAATATACATTTTAAGATATAAGAAACTAAACAAAAAGAAGATAATTTTTGTCTTTAATACAGAAAAAACAAGTTGAAGGGGTTGCTTACAACGTAATTTGGAGGAATTTGGATTCATTGTCTTAAATAATTTTCTCAGTATAGCTTATTAAGGTTTTTTTCGGGGGGTGCAACGCCCAATTGCGCAAATTCACCTAGTTTTCGTCCAGAGATTTTCATGAATAATTCCTACTGGTTTTGAAAAATTTCGTTCCATCATCTAATAATTCTCTCTGTATAGTATTTTGAAATTTTTGCTCTAATGGAATGTGCCAAGCCTTTATGTTGAAATTCGCCAACATTTTGTCTGGAGCTTGTTCAAGTTATTCCTAGTATGCATGAGAAATTTAGAATTGTCCTATTGAAATATCCGTTGTCTTTGAGACCCAAGCTTTCTACAAAAGTCTTCAAATCTTATTCTAACATACTCTTAAGAGAGTGTATGTCCATTATACCATCGATAAAAACTAAATGTCCTACCCTAGCTTCTTCAATTCTCCATGAATTTGCATGGGGCGCGATTGGAGTAGCTGGTATAAAACATTTAGTTTTTAGTCTCTGACTGTATCTGGATGTAATTTTGGTTTTATCGTATTTTAAATGCCTATATATTTTAAATACTAAAATATTTTATTTACATATAAGCTTTATAACCTGTAACCGCAAATCTGTTTGAGAAATACTCGAAAGGATATTTTTAAACTTAGCATGTTTTATTTTTTATTTTAATACTTTCCTTAAAAAATTTAGAATGATACTATAATGGCATTATTTACTCAATTAACGACGTCAAATCGTGCAGTTACATAGCTAACCATAAGTATAAAAATGAAACATCCTTGACTGTAATTCGTTAAGCCATTCAAACTGTGTGTCAGGCATACGTATGTAAGAAAGAATAAAATCCAATATAATGCTTTCCGGTCACGGAATTTATTCCTCCTTTGAATTATGATGGCAAATGCTTCAATTTATAATTTTGCACTGTGCGCTCTGATTCTGGCGCTGAACAGTTCAATTCGCACTCTGCGCTGGCGGCCCGCAGAATACACATCCCATGGAAATACAACACGCTTCCTGATTTAACTTAGGGAAACGTTTAATTTAAACCTGCGCATAGAGCACTTGCCAGTTAAGCGACACACAGTAAAAACTGCGGGTTTTAACATTGTTAGAAAGAAAATGATTAAATTAGGAACGAAGATTATTCTGCGCTTTCAGGCAAATTACCTCGACAACGAGAATAGTAACGACATCATAAAAAGATCCAACGTTTGGGAGCATCCGTGTTGCATTTCCCCACACTGATTAGGGTGCACTAAAAAATTATGGGTACTTACGAGCGAGCATTTTAATAATTTAATATTGGGTTAAAGTCGTTGTAAATGCAACAAAAGCTATAGGTGTGACCCACTGATATTAATTTTAAATTAACAACCAGTTCAGTTTGAAGAACTCACCACCAAATAAATCCTTTGGAAAAACCAACACAGAAATTTGGTACATGCAATACCATGCAGATGCTGATCACATATGTATGTACCATATGTATATCGTGAGCTGTACTAAAAGTTGCCGGAAGTGGAAAAGTGAGCGTGGAACTTTTCAACAATTGAATAATTTTAATCTGTATTTCTTGAAATTGGCACCTTCGATTTTCATAAAAATTTTAGAGAAATTTTCACTGAAAGCAGTCATCAATACAAGCAAAGCCAGTCAATACCCTATCCAGTATTTTATTTCGAAGGGGTGGGGGGGGGGGGTGTGGATATGAGATATTTGAAATCAATTTTTTCAGTCTCTTTAATTTTTCAAACCGATTTCGTTTTTTAGGAAACTCACTTTCAAATATTTTAAATACTATGCTATATTTGAATTTGAATATCTGTATCACTTACTTCAAGACTGGCATGACTCAAAAAACCTAAAGTGGAAGAAAACGCATTTAAAGTTTTCAATAAGTTACTTTTTATAAGAAAATGATGAAAAGTATGTCTACATGAACTCTTTTTACAAGGTAAGATTATAAGATATCTTTCTGATTTTTTCACACAAAATAAAACATGAAATAGCGAACGTACTGCATTAGTAACTCAAAAGTGATTCAATTTTATCGAATTGCATGCACTCCAATCGATATTTCCTTCACAACCGATTACAACTCGCTGAGGTTCCTGGATCAATGCAGCTGTTTATTTCGCTAGTCACTTCAAAAATATTAAATGTTTTCTGGGCAAAAAAATATTGAAAAATTTCGAAAGACAATTAAATTCCAAAATCTAAAAAATTAAGTTGCGCTCTGAAAATGTCATTTTGCGATCATTTCGCTGACAATCAGAAAGCAAAACAAAGAAAAAAGGCGAATCTCTCTCAATGATGTTTTGGAAATATTCGAATCGATCCGGCCTAGACTTGAGGCAATTACGAGAAAACCACAATTCCTCAGGAAATTTAATTATGTTGTCGATCAGAATACTAGGCTTGTCAAATTCAAAGTAATTGTATGCATTTCAAAAACGGGTAAGTTCAACGAGTCCGACGTGAGATTGAAGTATTCAAATATATAACTTTAACATCACGTGATATTGAATATACGTTTGCTGCGTATAAAAGTACCTTGGAAGATTACCGACGATCATTTTTGTTTGAAAATTTGAGATAACATATCCTCATCCATCGTAACCGTTTCCATGACTTTCTTGAGCGTTAATAAAATAAATTAAAGAAAATGTATTTAAGTCTTGTTTTTTTTTTTCATAAATATTATCGTCAATATTTTGCCCACTTTTTGTTCCTATTAACATTAATGTTTTGCAAGTTTTTCATAAATACTTTGTGTTGCCCTGCTGATAACAATCAACATTTTAATTTTTCAAGTCAAATCTGCTTATCCCACATACTGACGGCTTTAAAACATTAAGATAAGCTAATACAGATCGATGATTATCAACTATTTCTTGCAGCTGATGAAAAATCATTTTCAAAGTCTGACGACCTTTATTTTCAGACTTTTTTTTTCACAAAATCGATTTCATATACTGTCTGTTCGTTTGAGAAAATCGATTTTTTATGGTGCATTGCTCTCAAAGTCAATTTTACGTAGTATCTATTCTTTGCAAAATCGATTCTATATAGTGTCCGTCAAAAAATTTTCGGGGGAGGAGGGTTCTATCTTCTACCATCCCCAGTCTAGATACGGCCCTGAAGCCAGTACACTGACTCAATGAAGGGTGTGGCACATAATGTTGCATATAGGCGGTGCCAGTAGCATTGCTTACCATCTGACCGAAATCGGTTAAATTTGGTCTAGTACGACTATATTAACCTTTTTCACTCATCTACGATCCAATCCTTGAGATGGTAAGAATTAAAAGGTAAGGATGTAGTGTCCGACTTTCTCAACATTTTTTGATTTTTCAATATTTTTGGACCGTTTGAACATTTTGCGACTAACATATTGGAACATCATTGAGATCACAGAACGTGCCGCGGGTGCTGGTACTCACCAGTCTCACCTGCTTTTTTTTAATCGCATATTCGATTTAGTTTATGATTTGCAGCAGCCGATCGTTTCGAGGTAATTTTTGATGACTTTTCGCACATTTCTGGTGGTATATCGGGTAATAATTTCCCGGATGTTGGCTTTTAAGTATTTTGTTTCAGATTTGTCGACGTTGACACGACTCTTTATCTAATCTAAAGAAAACATTTTATGGTGTTAAATCAAATGACCTTGGAGGTATTCTGACGTCACCACAACGTAAAATAATCTGACTTGGGAGTTTTTTATGCAGAACCGACAACGTTGCATCCGTTATGTGGCAAGTTACGTTGTCCTGCTGAAACCATCTGTCTTTCAAATCAATATCTTCGATTCCATTCCAAAAATCATTGGTTATCATTCGACTACAGAACTTACCAGGCCCGCATTTGCATACAGGCAGAGTAGGCACGTGCCTAGGGCGTCAAGAATTAAAGGGCGGCAAATATTGGCGGAAACTCTGAAAAATTGTTTTATTCGTGGGAATTGAATTTCCTGTCTATTTCGTTGACACGCCTGCCAACATTATAAGTGAAAAATGCCATTGTAACTGAACATTGGTGATCGATAATTAATGCCATTGTTAATTTATTGTTACCAGAGGGGCGTCAATTTTTGCAACTGTCTAGGGCCGGCGAATTTCTTAATCCGGGCCTGGTACTCACTATTGACTGTTGCAGTCCGGTCTGCCAAATGCCGAAATAATATGTATCGTGAAAAGAATTAAGAAGTTTACCGTGTTATTAAAAACGAGTAACATGCATTATTTCTAATTATAATTATTATTTTGTATCAGATTCATTTTATAAATAAAGTAAATTTTTTCGTATTTTTCTTTTTTTCATAACTAAATAACCATTCCAGTCAAAGATATTTTTATTTTTTTGATACCCCTAAACTCCCACCCCAACTGTTTTTGCATCGAATAACAAAGGGTATAATTAGGCACAACATGTCGACAAACGATAAACAAACATATGTACTCACCTTCAGAAACAACTTGGGAGCTCAGTAATACTTGGTTGTATATTAAAACACAAATAGACGCGAAATGGTGCACCCAGATTTAATTAAAATACTCTTAACAGCAATGGAAGCAAAAGTAATTCTACTACAATTACAAGTACTTTGCATTCCCATATGTTACCGGATGAGGGTCTCGTTGTTTTTCCAAAAGGCAATAAAACCGTCAGGAATTGGCAGTCAACAGTCTTTTACGCTCAGTGTACGAATGTTTAAAGCTGTCAGCGTGGCGTGTTGCCATGTGGAGCGCACTGGAAACGAACGAATTGTAAATATGTTGGTTGGTTCAGTGAAAGTTAAGGTCGTTGGTAGGTCGAACAGATGGCGGCATGTTTTACGGTTCATTGGTTATGATTGCTGTTCCTAAAAAAATTTATTTTTTCTTCCTTATTTGTTAACATGATTGGCTGTTGAAACAAACATTTTTACCCGACTAAAGAAAATTTTTGAAGCATTTTCGCAGATTTGCTGACAAAAAAGCTGGTTAAACGAAATACAAATCGTTTCATGCATCTGCCAAGTCCTTAAATTAAAAGGCAATGGCAGTTTATATATTCTTAACAGATTTTATTAAGTATCCCTAAAGTCACTTTTTTATAGTGTTGTAATTTTACTCCAACTTACTTAAATGTATATAGTATATACTATATACATATATGGTTTTAATATGATCATAAAAGATTTGAAATCTAAGCGTTTTGTGACAAACATTCCATTCCTGGAATATGTAGCTCAATTTGTCGTTTTGGTTAAGTTATTAACAAAAGTAATGTTCCAAGGCCAGAAAGTCTACTTTGTAATCCGATTCGAATATGAAACTTGACGCATTCTATTAAATTGGAGAAACGAAATGGATTAATTTAGAAAATATCATTCTCTCCGTGTATGAAAGAAAATATATGCTGAAGTAAATTGGTAATAATGAAACAGGTTACGCAGCAAAAAGAAACGCTTTCGATTTTTCAAATATACAGTGGCGAACAGTGAAATCCGGACAAACAAAAAAAATTGAATAAAATCCTTTAGGATCTAAATTTCTTATCGATTCAAAAAACGTGCAAGGATCAGAAAAGCAAAAAATTTTTAATGAAAATATTTTGCTGTAGGTCGAAAAACCACTCCATAAACATCTATTTTTAGCAAAAAAAAGTGAAATATGTCCTTTATTGATAAAAAAAGTGTTTGGTAAAATGTTGTTAAATTTTATTTTTATAGAACTAATTCTAAAATATTTACAGCAGAAATTTTAAGAACTAATATTAAGGATTGAAAAAAAACAGTTATCATTATTTTTTTGTTCCTCCCTTCGCTTTTATGACCGCCATAACTCGCTGCGGCATGGAAAAGATCAAATTTTTCAAAAGATCTTGCGAAATGCCTTCGTACCAAACATTTTGAATTATTCTGTCTAACTCGCGTAAATAAGTGGACTTGTGGCTTCCTACCTGCACCTTAATGTGCCAAAGATTCTCAATGGGGCTAAGATCGGGACTATTGCCTGACCACGATTAAGTTGAAATGCCAAGTTCATTCAAGTTATTCTTTACCTGTAAAAAAAGAAGAAGAAAAAAGATAAATGTTGTGGGTTATTATAAAGTACAAAATAAGGATTTACAAAACACTAATGTTTACCAATTGCGCTCAATGACAAGGCGCAGAATCATCTCGAAAAATCACGTTGTCCACACGCGAAAAATGCTCTTCAATAGAAGGTTCCAAGTTTTCTATCATGATGTTTTTATAGTTGGCTGCTTTGACAGTTCCTTTAATCAAGGCCAGTTGTCCAACTTGGTAATAAGAAAAGCATCCCCAGACCATTCTACTAATCTGTTGCCTAAATGTTCTTTGGATGCACCCGTCGCTATAACGCTCTCCAGTTTTTCGGCGCACGTCCAGCATTCCATCGGAGCAGGATATGTGGAACTTTGATTCATCTGAGAAGATCACAATCTGCCAATCGGATACAGATCACATTTTGTGCTGGTTGGCTCAATCCAAGCGTTTCCGACGCCTTTGATTGGTCAAATAAGGCTTTTTAGCTAGACGATGTGCAGATAAACCAGCATCATGGAGCCGTCGTCACACAGTCATTGGAGAAATTTTTATTGCTCCACATTCAGCAAACTATTTTCAAATTTCTACAGCCGTTTTGGAGCGATTTTTAAGACTAATATTTTTTCGATCATCGATCATCAGCTTCTGTAGTCTTTTTTCGCGCTTCTGATCCTTCCTTTCGACCCAGATTTAGAATACTTTTTTAAAAAGTCGGCTTTTGAGAACTTACTCAAGCCTGCTCTAGCAGAAATTTTCCGTATCGTTAATCTATCGCATCAAAACGCCAAAATCTCGTGCATATCCACTTCGTTCTTTTTTTTATGATTTGGCATCATTTCCAACACAACAACACAAGAATGATTAAAAACTAAAAGCATAGCTTCTATTTATACTAAGATATTGTCCTGCCTTTAAAACAAAGCCCTACCTACGCCATACCTGTAAAAAAATGCCATACCTAGAAAACAAAGAGGTTGACGGGATCTTAAAAACCTTCTTTTTAAATTTATTTGTTTGTCCAGATTTCACTGTTCGCCACTGTATTTTCAATTTCTTTTGATTTATTTTACCTTGTTTGAAATTTTTCGACTTCATCCCAGCAAACATTCTGATTCTTTTTAGAGTCAGATATGAATCATAATTCTGAGCTTATACACTCATTATGAGTTCATAAAAGAGTCAGAAATGTGTGTATTTCCGTTCCGGGAGGGCACACAGAAATGAGTCAGAAATTAGACTCATATTAGAGTCTGATATGAAACGGTTCTGAGTCTGAAATATAAATGTTTTCACTCTTTTTGGACACATATGTTACTCATGATTCAAAGTTTTTAAGAGTCAAAAATTAGACTCATATTAGAGTCTTAAATTTGAAACTATTCTGAGCCAAAAATATCAATATTTTGACTATTTTTGGACACATATGGGACTCATAATTCAGAGTTATTTCGGTCTGCAAAAAAACAAGCTTCCATTAAAGAGATAAAAAATTCTTTTCATTTTGATAATTGTCTACTATCATTTTTTATTACAATCAGTTCAGTGTTTTTTGCACCAAAGCGTTACAATTGTTTAAAAAAATTTCATGTAAGCAATTTTATAGAAAGAGTACAGATCTCAGCAATTGTGTTTAACAAAATTGATACAATGAGGTCAGAACTTTAACCACCTTTAAATAATATATATCATTAAAACATATTGGCTATCAGAATCGTAGTACTGCAAGTATTGTGTCCTTGCTCGATCAAGATCAGTATTTCTGATATTTCCACAATTTGGTAAAAGATTTTTATAAAGTTCAATTTCATGAGTCGTGATCTAATAAATAAATGTTATGAAATGAGCGCTTTACAGTAAGATACATATATTTATGACAGATTTCCTACCTTTAATATTTATTTTTAGACTTTTTTTTAGTGGGTGGTTCTTGCATATATCAGCGACTTATGGCTTTTATTCATACTATGTTTTTTTGCAAAATTTTAAACATATTGTGAAGAGAAATGAAATATTTATTCGAAAAAAGATAAATTTTTCTTTTTGTAAATTTTTTTTGTATTTATTTGTTTATTTATTTGCAACTATAGTAACAGTTTCAGAATTTTTGAACCAAATCAGAGTCAGAAAAGAGTCATAGGTCAGCGTATTTGTTACTCTTTTGAAGTTCAAAATTTATGAAATATAAGGGAGTCAGAAAAGAGTCAAAATATGTGCGAGGTTAGCAACTAGTTTTAGGCTCATGTTTTTATCAAAAATATGAATCATTTCAGACTCACAAAATCTGAACATTCAGAAAATTGTTTGAAGGGATAAATTTTTTTCCACATACATAGGTACCTACATATTTCGATAATCTCAACATTTTTAAATTTTTTTTTCGATTTTTTCAATCTAGTATTTAAAATTTTCCCAAAATTTTTCGAGTTATTAAGCGTTTTTCGTTTTTTCCAACCGAAATATCTGACATTTTTCGACTTTCTATAACATATTTGGTTGCAAGTTGAATAGCTAATTATGTACCGTAAATCATTTCGCTATTAGTCAAACCACTGTTGAGCTACAATTTTCCATAATATATTAAAATTTTAGGAACTAATGTAAAAAAATATTTTTTATCAATGCAAGTATCAATACTACGGAACAAACATTTGAAACATAAAATGTGACAAAAACTAAAAATCTCAAATTTTATAATTCATAAAAGAGGGCATTACTCTCCCCCCAAGGATCTAATACTAGTTATTATTCAAAACATCAAATCAATAAAACCATCTAACAGAGTGGAATTATAATTCTCCCTCTTTCCCCCAAGGTTTAGGTCAAGTGACGCCACTGCTTGGACTAAATAGTACACTTTGTTTTTCTTAATTCTTTTTATGTACAACGGTATTTTTAATTTATACTGTGCAAACAAGTTTTAATTTAAAACAAATTATTTATTTTATACGAATTAACTTCATCTTTAATATTTATGTGTTAAATGTTTTCGTTGCTATTTTTGTTGTACGTGATTGCTGTATTAAATAGAGTGTGCTCTTTTATAGTTAATTTATCATTAAGTACATTGTCATAATTATATTTTATTTTTTTATATATTTCAAATTCTTCAAATGTATTTAATTTGTTACTTTTTGGAAATCTATGCAACACTCTAAGATCGTTTTGAAATTGTCGAATTTGTTTCCTTCGTTAATTATCTTTAGAGCATAATTGGGTGTTATGTTTTCAATGTTGTTAGTGTTTTAGATGTTCTTTGTATCTTCTTAGGATGCTCCTGCATGTTTGTAATGTGTGGAATTTATCACAAGTTTTGCATTTCATTTTATTTACTTCGCTTTCATGCTCTATTTTATGTATGTTTTTATAATAAGCTTTTATTATGTTTGTCAAATTATTATTAGTTTTGTACGATATTTTATAATCATATTATTTAATTCTACAAAAAAAACTTACTCCGTTTAAGGAAAAATGCCTAAATGTAAGGAAAAAATGTCCTTCAATACAAGCTAAAGCCATGGGTTCCTCAAAATAAGTAAGTTGGATTCCTTAGTACAAGTAAATGTTGCTGCTTTGAAATAAGAAAAAGGCTACTCAATATGAGGACAAGGTTATTAAACTGAGGAAAATTTTACTTTTTCTAAGGATGAAGGTATCCTTAAATGAAAGAAATTTACTTAAAATAAATTCGTTGATTTCAAAAAAAATTTGTTAGTTTTCTTATTTGTTGGTTACTTATTGTCAGTCATTCTTATTTTAATTGTATAATACGTTTTCAAAACTTCAAAGGAGAATTTAATTTTTTTTTACCTGTCACCAGATCAGAGAATTGAACCTGTGTTCTGCGCCATGCCACTGATCAAAGATGCTCATCTTACCCAACTCAGCCACCGACAGCATTTTTAAGACATACTAAAATGATGTTGTTAAACTGCGCATGTAACAACCATTGTCCGATCAGGGAAGCTTCGGTTCACATCCCGGCGACGACATAATTTTTTTTTTTTTTAAATTTTTTTATTTAAAAAACAAGTAAAGAACTATAAATATATAGACCAGCGATTCTTAAACTGTGGTCCGCGGACCCCTGGGGGTCCGCGAAACAATTTTGACATCAATAAGTCTACACCGAAAAAAAAGACCGTACTAAATTTGAAGAACTGCCTTCCTCCGATTTAATATAAAAATTTTCCTTAATCTAAGTTATTTTTCCTCATATTGATGAAAATATCGTTTCATTTAGTAATCGAGTCCTTTGAAATGAGTTCATGTTTCATTAAAGCAAGTCAAAGCTCTTCCTCAAATATAGAGTTAGTGGTTTTAGTAAAATTTTCCTTTGAAATAGTAAATTTTTCTTTGGAAAGAATTTTTGAGGACAACTTGTTCCTCATTTGAGTAAAAATTTCCTCAATCTAATGGAATGTTTTGTTTAAGGAAAATCGTACTCAGTTTTAGTTAGTTTCTTCAAAAAATTTACTATAACGTAGGAAAATTTTCCTTAATAAATGAGTGGCAACACTCGCTGAAATTAATATCTATTCTTCTCGTAAGTATTCTGTTTTCGCCTATATATTTATAGTTCTCTACTTGTTTTTTAAATAAAAAAATAAAAAAGTTAAAAAAAAAAAAATTATGTCGTCGCCGGGATTTGAACCGAAGCTTCCCTGATCAGACAATGGTTGTTACATGCGCAGTTTAACTACATCATTTTAGTATGTCTTAAAAATGCTGTCGGTGGCTGAGTTGGGTAAGATGAACATCTTTGAACAGTGGTATGGCGCTGAGAACACAGGTTCAATTCTCTGATCGGGTGACGACAGGTAAAAAAAAGTTTAAGTTCTTCTTTGAAGTTTTAAAAACGTATTACAATTAAAATAAGAATGACTGACAACAAGTAACCAACAAATAAGAAAATAGAGGAAATAGAAAACTAACAATTTTTTTTTGAAATCAACGAATTTATTTTAAGTAAATTTCTTTCATTTAAGGATACCTTCATCCTTAGAAAAAGTAAAATTTTCCTCAGTTTTATAACCTTGTCCTCACATTGAGTAAACTTTTCCTTATTTCAAAACAGCAACATTTACTTGTACTAAGGAATCCAACTTACTTATTTTGAGGAACCCATGGCTTTAGCTCGTATTGAAGGACATTTTTTCCTTACATTTAGGCATTTTTCCTTAAACGGAGTAAGTTTTTTTTTCGGTGTACATCATCAAACTTTTCGCTTTATTCAAATAACTCATTTACTAAAAATTCTACATGGCCATTGCCGGGATGCCCAGTACCTAACTGTTTCCACTCTTCCCACTGTTTGACAACATCATCAAATTTTGTAAATTTTAATGAGCCTACAAGGTGCAGCTTCAAATAAATTTAAAGTTGAAGATAAAATAGAAGCGATTATAAAAAAATCGAATTATGGTCAAAACGCACTCAAAAATGTGTGTATGAGTCTTTTCCAACACTGAGCGATTTTATAGAATTTTCTAATAAAGAGATCTTTATTGAAACGTGGCTGCTTTTTCTCGAACATTTAATGCCTCTTAAAACCAGCTTCCTGAAGTATTTTCCCTGTCTTGATACTGGCACCGACTGGATCAGGGTTCCTATCAATATAGATGTTAGTAATGCTAAGCAATTATCGACATTAGAGCAAGATATGCTCGTGGATATCTCTTGCGATACTTTGACACTTAAGTTCAATAAAATTGAACTAACTAACTTTTAGTTACTCCTAAAATCCGATTACCCTGCACTTGCAAATAAGGGGCCGTTCAAGCATTACGTTACGCAATTTTTGAAGATTTTGACCCCCCGCCCCTTCCCTTTAACGTTACGGTATCACCCAAGTGACCATGTTTACCTAAAAGTCACAATTATGTTGCGTAATGTACCGGAAAGTCATTTTAGCGACTTTTGTTATGTTTTAGACGCGTTTGCGATAATAATAAATAAAACAAGAGATTTTTAACTCGCAGTGTAACGCGTTTTCGCCCCCCCCCCCCTAAGTGTGATACGTAATACTTGAACGGCACCTAAGGCCCTCCAAAACTTGATTCCGTTTTGTACGACGTATTTGTTTGAAGAGGCTTTTTCGGTACTATTATATATAAAATCAAAGTATAGAAACTAGCTTAATGTAGAGGCAGACCTGAAAATAAAATTTTCGAATATAGAGCCCGACATCGTGAATTTGGTTGCAAGGAAACAACATCATCCATCTCATTAAGTAAAAACTTCTACAGAATGACCAGTAAATAATTTTCTGCAACAATTCTTTTCCTCGGTTGTCTGTTATAGTTTCCTTGAAAGCTTTCAAGAGAGCTTCCTTGACTTTGTTCCATTTATACATATATGTTTGTCCAGGCCCGTATTTACCATACAGGCAGAGTAGGCACATGCCTAGGGCGGCAAGAATTAAAGGGCGGCAAATATTGGCGGAAACTTTGAATAAATTTTTTATTCGTTGGAATTGTATTTCCCGCCTATTTCGTTGGCACGCGTGTCAACACTGTAAGTGAAAAATGCCATTATAACTGAACATTGGTGATCGATTATAATCTCAAAAATAACAAAATATTGTATTGTGCTCTAGAAACCTATGTACTTAGTTGGAAATTAATTAAAGGTGCATTTTATAGATTGAAAAATTTCTCGTACAAAATTATTTCACCATTGAAGAAGTTTTGAGGGAGGGGCGGCAAATTTCTAAATCCGGGCCTGTGTATGTCACTTGGAATTATTTTCCTGGATATTTAATTTCAGAGTCTAAATTAATCTATATATATTGGAAGAGAACATACATTAAGTGTTTTGTGATAACTTTTATGTGGACTCATAAACATACTTACAAATTTTTCTCCACCGGCCTGTTTCAAAAATAGCCAATTGTTAAAAACTTCAGAAAGTTGACGCATTGCTTAATCTCTTGACATCTTAAATAGAAAGTTTTATTCCAATAAAAAATAGCATCTTCTTCACTATTAAGCATTATTTTCATTTTAAACTTCAACAAATCCTGCCCATCAAGATCTGGCATAGTAGGTTCAGAAACATGATGGTAACTATCAAAAAGTTTTTATTCATGTTATTTTTTTTAAGTTTGGAAAATATCACGCTGATTGCCCGTGCTTTGGTGCCAACAATTGCGTAAGCTAGGGATGGCCAGCTGCGGTGGCCAAAAGTCGACAGCGCGCTGACGTTTACAACAAACATTTCGCGCTAGTATGTGTACAAATGTGTGAAGAAATTCCAGATAAAAAAAAAAATGAAAATAAATGTGTTTTTTTGTATTTTCCACGAATAGAAAAAATGACCCAGTAGAAATTCGTGCATCACTGATGTTAATAAATGTTGGCATATAAAATAATTGTATTTTTATTTAACAACAAAAAGAAAACATTTCATAAATCTTATACATATTATGTATACATATGTATGTTATTCATATTATATATATACATATTATGTATACATATGTATGTTATATTAACAGAGTCTACTTAAAATAAGAATTTCAATATCTGGTTCAATATTCAATCGGTGACTATTTTTCCATGAAATTGAATTTTTTTACAACAATTGAATAATATTTCAATAATACATGCTTAAAAAATTGCTTTTCGCATAAATAATATTTTTGTTTGCATTTGTTTTGTTTTTGGACGTTTGATTTCGACTGGGTATCTCGCATATTCAATTTTCATCCGAATCAGCGCATAGAAATCAGCAACTGCATGGCGGGCCGAATGATGGCCCGAAACGGGCAATGTGACCGCGGGAGGGTAAATGGCCAACACTAGCGTAAGCGATTCGCTTGACACCTTTATAGAAAATCGTGTTGGATATGAAGATATCTGCAGCACTGATTATTTTTCCCATCATCAAATTGAAGAAATCGCATGAGCACCTTGTCAAATACCTCGCTTCATTTCAAATGCCAATTCTTAACGCGCTGGTGGTATTGCTAAGCGTCATCTTGCAAAGTCGGATGAGCTTTGCAGGGATGCCGAAACCAGATGTGGCAGCGTAAAAGTGATCCTTTATCGTACTATCGAATGCAGCTTTAAGGTCAACGTATAGGGGGTGGGTATCGATCTGCTTTTCTGGTTTCTTCTTCAGGACTTGGCGTAGTGTGAATGGTGGACTTGACAGGTCCAAAATCGCACTGGTAAGTTCCAATCAGCTCGTTGACGATGGGCTTTAATCTTTCACAAAGTATGCTTGACAGAACCTTATAAGCTATACTAAGTACTTAGACTTCAACCTCGATAGTAGGCAACGATTTTGGAATCGTCCTTTGTAGTCCTTCTCAGGACTTAGTCATGGTCAGGCGGCGTAACATCAACACCGTCTTCTGCGACAGGGTTGTTGGTATTACCTTCTCTATCGGCGGAAATGTTAACGTCGTCGCCAGCCAATAGGTTCGAGAAGTGATTCTTTCATACTGCCATTTGCATTAGCCAACTAAGTGTGTAAAGTTTTTGTTGAGTTCGAGTACACCAATGAATTAAATATTTATCTTAGTTTTGTCATCAGCTAATATAATTCTATTCCTTTTTCACTCTGAGGTATATTTATTCCATATTTGTTCTTAGCTATTGCATCCCACTTTTGCGCAAGCTTCTTATTCGAACTAGGGCTGGGAAAAATCGGTAAGGAAAACTATCGATAGTTAACGATAGTTTTCAAGAAACTATCGATAGTATCGATAAAACATCGGTAACTGCTCCCACCTAAATGTCAAACGTAATAAGCAATTCTATAACAAAATTCAAGAGAATATAAATACTTCATGTATATTTATTATGACTCAGTTACTTTTAAAAAACAAATTCACACATCACAGCTTCAAATATTCAAAGTTTTGTCGGAGGAAGACAAGTTTTTCGGCCATTTCTGGCGCAAGGGATGCTTTTTTTTCGGAAATCGTATTTCCGGCAGTCGAGTTTACTCGCTCCGATGGCACAGATGAGGTGGGTACAATAAGGTACTTGAGTGCGATTTTTTTTAGGGGATCATACAAAGCGTAATCGCTCCAAAACTGAATTATATCGGTGTCTAGTGATGCAAGAGTTTCTTCCATATATGCATTAAGATGCACAATGGCTTGTGCTGATCCGGGAATTTTTGGTTTTGCTGGGCCTCCCCGAAATTCGTCCAAAAATTTAAAACGACCTGCAAAAGAGCAATAAGTTAGAATAATAAATTTTTACATTGAATTTCAGAACAAAAAAAGATTGAAATTTTAGTATGTCAAACAATGCAGTATGCTTATCAAGAATATATACATATGTTGGCGGCGGAAACGCCTTCTTTAAAAAAAATTGGTCAAAATTTCAGAAAAATCGTCCAAAAATCTCCAAAATTATAGGTTGAATTTCAAAAGTTTTCGGAACTTTATTAAAGGCCATGGAATTGTCTTTCTTATGGCACCAATATTTTTGATATCCATACAGGGGTTCTCAACTTATGATAAATTTTACAAAAGCTATATCCGGAACTTTCGATGGCTATATCTCCGAAACTGGATCCGAGCGACACTTTTTTTTCATATTTCTTATTTATTTTTAGCCCTCTTTTACCCCTAAGAAACAAAATAAAATTGGAGAATGTCAGCTAAAGTAAAGTTAAGCCAAAATTCCATATTCGTCTTATAAAATAGTGAAGAAAAACCTACCAAGTTCTTTTTCACGCTTGGATTCTTCCGTATTGTCGCAATTGCCAGTCTCTTCACTGCTACTATTAGCACTCATGACTTCGATTTCTCCATTGGCGTTACTTAATTCTAGTGGGTGGCGACGTTTTAGGTGGTCCATAAAATTTGTGGTATTGCCCTGACACATGACGATTTCCTTGCAGTGATTCACTTGGCAAGTGCCGCTTTTGCCGTCGCTGGCTTGTTTAAAAAATTGCCAAACAATCGACCTTTTAACACGCTTTCGAAATCTGTAAAAGGATACAAAGTTTAAGTTTGAGACAATTCGTGAAAATAACGCTTACTGAGTTGGGCAGGTTCCAACGGGCTTCGTTACCCCGTCTTTCATCTGAGATATCCCAAGTTCGGCATGGCTTTCCATTTTATATTTTAATTTTCAAATCATAATTTTCTTTAACTCTTTATTTAAATACTTTTTTTATTTTTACAAAAAAACAAAGGGAACAAAAGAAAATTCACTTTTTTCAAATTGTCGATAAAAAAAGAAATGGTCGTTACCGATAGGGTTACCAGATGACATACTTTAGTAGCACATTTACTACTTTTGCCTTGTTTTGCTACTTTGCTACTTTTCGGTGAAATGTGCTACTTTTGAACTCTTCAACAAAAAGTAAAGGATCCTTATTTTTATTTTTTTTGCTGACCAAAAATAATACATATGTATATTTAAACCTGTGCGCCATGTAGAGGACTAAAAGTGAGGACCTTTTTTTTTAAAAAAAAAAAAAAACTCGAACTTTTTTGCAAAAATTTTTAATTTTTTCAGATGTGCTACTTTTCCAACCGGTAACCTTAGTTACCGATGTTATCAATAACAACAAAAAACTATCGATAGTTAACGATGTCGCCAACTATCGATAGTCTATCGATAGTTACCGATGTTTTCCCAGCCCTAATTCGAACCAATCTTGTTCTAAGCGTGTCATATAGATTTGATTTGGCTGTTTTTTTTAGTTAAATAAAAATAGAAAATGATTTTTATTTCTTTGGTTTTGTTATTCAAATCTATGAAGTATATTATGCTTGCACAATAAGTATATATCAGTGATGAACTCCCACCTAAAACAAAGTTCATTAACTCCTTTCACCATTTTTAAGATTAATTTTTTGGCGTCTCATTTTTTCCATCGTGTCCTGTACATCAATTTTTTGAAGGATGGTTACTACTACTTATATTAATAAATTTTGTAAGAAAAAAATTATTATTATTATTATTTTATTCATTATTCTCTTAATATCTTATTACAGAAGAAATAAAAATAATTAAACACTTCATTAATAATATAAAATATAAATTCTTATATTTTCATACGAAAATAGTTATAATGTCACGTTACTGATGTTAATACCTCTAATAATTAAATTATGTGTGGGGTGAAAGAATTACCATAGAAGTAAAAAAAAGTTATAACTATCAAAAACAAATTTGCAATGAAAGAAAATTAAAAATATTTCAAAATAAATATTGAAAACAACAAAAAGATGCTAAGCTAAGTATATAAATATATAATCTCATAGATAGAAGTAAATATTATGGATGAAATTTCAATCTTTCAATCTGAGTGGAATCGAAGGTGAAGAGCCATAGCCTTACTTTTTTCAAGAAAAAGGATAACGACCTTATACTGCGTACAGTTACTGAAAGGTTTCTGAATAGAGTAGTACGAAATGTTGGAACTAAAACACGGCTTATAGAAAATAAGCTCCTCTTTTCTACGATTTTTTCAGAATTAATCAGAAGCAAATTATTATATTCGAGCATAATGTACATTTTGTATGTTCAATAAATCACAATTTTTATTGAACAAATAAATATGATATGTATATTTAATACGTTTTTCTGTATTATGTAATGACATTTAAAATACATTCATGCAATATAATTTTAGTTAAGCATCTGTTCACTTTGATGTAGATTTCCTTTGAGGATGAATTAACCTCGTATGTTAAAAAAATCATTATTTCACGTAACTACTTGCTAATTTCATTTCATATCTTTGAGGTTTTACGTTTATTTATTTTATGTAATTGTTATAAAAATTATTATTATTATACATTATCCCTTTTTAATTGTTTATTCACATAACAGAATAATGACTGCAAATGATCCATTTAATCTCACAGTGACCAAGCCAAAGCCATAATACGCACAAATGAACACGTATTTTATACAAATGTACGTCCACATACAGTCAAAGCTGAATAAAAAACACTTTCACACCATTTTTATTCCTATTAAAATCTCATCATACTCAGTGGCGGATACAAAGGGGGGAGGGCTATGGGGGGTGTAGCCCCCCCTGGGACTCGCCGAAAAATATTTCGATACAAGAACGTTTCAGAAAACCCAAAATCGTTAAATGCAAAAATCTTTCTTTTTCATATTTTTAAGGTATAGGATGAAAAGCCATTCTCTTAAAAATCTCAAATATCTTGTCAAATCGGACAAGAAATGTAAAAGTTATTCAAAAATCAATGAAAAATTTAATTTCCATATTTACATGCATTCCCGTGTATAGGCTATTGACCAAGGCCGTATCCAGGATATTATTTCGGGGGGGAGGGGTTTGAATTTGAAATTTTTGAATATCAATTTTTGCAATCTCTTCAATTTTTCAAACCGATGACCTTTTTTTTAGGTAACTCACTTCAAATTTTTCAAACACTATACTATTTGAATACATACATACATACATATCGCTCACTTACTTCAAGACTGACATAACTCAAAAAACCTAAAGTGGGAAAAAACGCATTTAAAGTTTACAATAAGTTACTTTTTATGTGAAATTGATGAAAAGTTTGTCTACATAAACTCTTCTCACAAGGTAAGATTATAAGATATCAGGCCCGTGCGCAAGGGGGGGGGGGAGTTCTAACCTCCCCCATTGGAAATTTTTTTACATAGACTTTTATTGACAATATGTTCTTACTTAAATGAAAAACCAAAAAGACTCACATAAGTATGTATAGAAAAAGGTATACTAAATGATACACTTAAAAATTTACTTATGAACATATGTATATACTTTTCAAATGATGCCCAGTTTGTTGAGATCAGTTAAAAGGTTTGCAGCTTATACTCGTAGTAATTTTTAGAAAATTTATCCGCAACTTCCGATATTTCACAAACCAGTTCCAAGCGAAAGTTGTCGTTTAAATATTCTGTTTTTCATTAAAAACAAAAACCTCATTTTGGGTGAAGAATAGAAGAATAAGAAATTCAAAGTGTTGGTAAGGTTATCTTGCTTCAAAATTTTTCCCAACTAATACTTCCTGAAAGCTTTTTTGCAATTAATTTTTTGATTCACAAAAATGTTTCTCAAAAATTTGATACATATGTACTTTCATATTGAAATTCCCGCCATAATTTTGGAAAATGTGAGTTCTAATTGTATTAATTTTATGATATTTTCCAAAGTTATGTCGGGAATTTCGGCATGAAAGTACAAATTGGATCTCTTTTTTCACTTTTTCTATAAGAAAAAAGACTTCCAGAAATTAAAACATTTCGGATATTATAATTACCCGAAAAACAAATTGGTTCTAATTTGTGAGTGTTCACTGTAATTAGATTTTTTTTAATAAAAAAATAAATGAATATTTTAATTGTTTTTTTAAATTAAAAATTTCTTTTAATTAGTGCCTAAATATTAAAACCCGGTTTTCCGGGGAATATCATTGAAATATTCTCGTTTCCCAGGATTCATTATTTTCCGGGAAATGAGAAACCCTATGAGTGAGCGTTATGTACATATACAGTTTGTCACAAAACCGCTCATAAAAAAAATTGTTATGGTTTTAAGGTTGAATTTTTTTTGCAGAAAAAAGTTTTATAAAATCGTTTACAGAAAACTTGCTAATCCTTTATTCTAGCTAAAAAAGTCAAAACTAAATTATTATATATGTTCATTAACTTGGGTAGTTATTTTCATACTTATTTTATAGTGAACAGTTTTGGTACTTAATCAACTAAAAACATTTTAAATTATTTTATATATTCTATGGGGCCGCTTTTGGCTGTCATTATGAGTTGTTTTATTTTGGACATACTCGTTATCAATTCGTCTAGTATTTGAGTACTGATCTCCAACCACTGTCCATTGGCGACCTCCCATAACCAGATCATACTGAAAACTGGCATTTCAATGAAAAAAATCAGATTTAGAAATTTGTTCAGAAGTTGTAAACACTTATTTGTTCTTTTAAAAAGGCTTAGTTGTCAAGTTGTGGACTTCCAAAAATTGACGTAATATGAAGAATGGATTTTTCGGAAGCGTTATTTCGAACTTAAAAAATTTTCGATAATATATTAAACATTGTCGTTGCTACAGGAAATTTACTGCTCTTTTCAAATATAAAATCAGATTTGAAATTTGATTTTTTTTCTTGTGGAAAACCGGAAGAATTTCTCAGAATTTAAATAATTTCGACATATTTTATTTTTAGCTTAGATATATGAATTGAAGTGCATACGTGCCGCACTTTGTATGGGACCTGGCACTTTCTTAAGTACTTACTATTATTTATACATACATATATCTTCTTAACTAGTAACGATCACGTTAAAATTTTTTTGTGAAACATCTAAGCCATTTTTTTTAAATAAATATTAAAAAAATATTATTTCGAAAATATTGAAAATTTGATTTGAAATTATTACTTTCAGTTTTCTATACATAAAAATACTTAAAATTCCAATTTGACTAAAAAGTTAAGAAGAGCTTTTAAAGCAATATTGCTTATATTTTATTATAAATTCCTTGATTCCAATAACAGCGTTCAAAACAGACGGTCCTTAAACTTCCCCAATTCTTCAGAAGCCCATAAATCGGTAATTAAGCCTCATACGAAAAAAAAATTGTGTGTACACACTTATGTCTACCAGATGTATAACTAACAGGAATATAAACAAATTTCACGACCTCACTTTATTTTCCGCTTCGCCCCGATTTCAATTACAAATTTAGGGCTTGTTCAGAAAAGTTCAAGCTTCAAAACGACGAATAATGTCATTTGATGTCGCTTCCCTTTGCTGAGATAATACTTCAGTAACGGAATTTAATTAGCGCATTGTATATACATATATTAGAATTGACACACAAGAATATATTATTAATACAGTAAAATACGTAAAAATTCAGTGGCATTTTAGTCAATTTGACGTGTGAGGTTTATTTATGTCTTGTTTTTTTTCGTAAATATTATCGTCAGTATTTTGCCCCCTTTCGTCCATATTCACATAGGTTTCTTGGGTTTTTTCATAAATATTTTAGGTTGCCCTGCTTATAACAATCAACATTTTAATTTTTCAAGTTAAATTTGCTTATCCCACATACTGAAAGCACTAAAACATAAAGAGTGAAATAAATGGTTTTATTGTTTAACAAAAAAAAAAAGCTCACAAGCTTTCCTTCAAAATGGTGACCCGTAAAAGTTGTTTTTGATGAAAATTGACTGAAATATAGTCAAAAATGGACTGTAACTCAGTCATAGAATACTCAACATTTTAGTTTCTTTTTCTTTAAACAAAACAGATATTTTCCATTTATTAGTTCAATTTGGACTGTAACAAAAAATATGAGCTGACTAAAAATAACTGCTCGAGAATTATGAAATAACTGTCTGTACGAGTACGTGTATAAAGAAAATATTACGAATGTTAAAGTAATAAACAATGATACTACCCTCTTTAGCAAGGCATTACAAGTAGGGCAAAAAATACAAATTAAATTATTACATTTAAATATCAAACACCTACTTTTGTGTGATTTTACCACAGTTTTACCTTTATACCATAAAAGTTTTAATTTTTACACACAAAAACTATTCAAATTTGTATATACTAGTATATATGGTCTTAGATATAAAAAAAAACTTTAATTTTTCGATTTTTTAAATAGGGGTTTAACTTATTTTGTTGGAAAATGAAATTTTTTGACTTTATAAAATGCCATTTCGGTAAAATTTTATTCCCTAAAAGTAATCTAATAATGTGTATCTACCAAAAATGTATAGATGCCTGTTTAAGGTTTTTCCTTCATCATTTTATTTGGACTTAAGGCCTTTAGTAATTAAATATAGCATAACCGTCTAACAAAAGTCCAGCAATCGACTACGACTTTTTAAAACGTTTCAAATCCACCTCAATTTCACTTTGTCGTATAAGTGAAATTCACGACAGGCCTGATAATTAAAAAAATAAAAAACGGACAAATTTGCACCGTTTTCAAAAGCCCAAGCCTAAATCTAATAATACTTTTGGATTTATCATTTTTAGGGTACAATTGAACATATACTACCCTTATTTGGATCATATGATTTCAGCATTAAAATCAAATTTCCTGTGTAAGTTTTTGAGCATTTTCCCCTTAGAAGGTTTGTTAGCGGTAAATCACTCGAATGTGTCAGTTGACAAAATCATGGAGGTTGCTCTCACTTACGAAAGTGATTGACCATTATCAACGAATCGTTCTTCCCAAGTATCACAATTCTACTGCAAATATTTTCCACGATTCCAGTGACTTCGGCAACACAAGAACGAAGCTTTTTTTTATTACCCGAGATACAGATTTTATGCTAACTTTATCATCCCTTGCAATTCTTTTGAAGGTACTATATTGCAGGTTATTTAAAAAAATTTATAATTTTCTTCACGCTCTTCTATTTTGCTGCTCATGTCTTCGCAAAATAATATATGAGAATGCAAAGTGATATGAAATAGTTTTTGACATGATTTTCTAAGCTAACCTGAACTAATTAATTTTTTTTTATGAAAGAAGTTATAAGCAAAAACGTGAGCTCTAATTCCTTATGACACGCTCTTTAGTTGTATAACTAACCGGAATGTAAACAAATTTCACGACCTCACTTTATTTTCATTCTCGACTTTACACAAAATGTCACATATGCCAAAAAATATAAATATTGCTTGTTGAAAAATTCAATCAATGTGTGTTTTCATTAAAAAAATGTCAGGCCCCCACTGAAGAAAATCCTAGATCCGCCACTGATCATACTCAACCTCTTTCAGCATGAGGAGGTATTCACAAGTACGGAACATATAATAAGTCAAATCCATATATGAATTCATTACCTGTAATTTCATTATCCAGTATAGACTGTACATATTATTCATTTGCGTTAATACGTTACTGCTTGTATGTTTGTTATGGCTTATATGGTTTGTGAATGTGAAAATCATTGAACAATGAAGTTCAGAATATTAAACAGAAATATGCAATTAAAGAAAAACTTACAAAAAAAAAGGAAAAGTTAACAGAAACACAAATTAAAATATGGACAGCTGGTGTTTGTTTGACTCGACTAATATTCAAGTAGATAGTAGCAACATATTTTAAAGCATATACAAATGCTGCATACTATATATACGAGTTCATATAATACAGATATACATAGTACGTAATATGTTCATGAACATGTTCAATTTTTGTTATTAACTCTTTATATACTTTACGACAAAAAATCATTAAAATATGATATCGGATCCATACGTGATTTCTACACCCTACAATCAGGGTGTATTCACTTCGTCATTTCGTTTCTAAGGCATAGAACGAGGATTAACGGTTGTAGAATAGTATTTATATTCTTAAATAACGTCACCACCTGAGTCGATTTAGCAGTACCGGTCTATCTGTCTGTTTGTTTGTGTAAATTCCGATTACTAGCAAGATAAGTGATCAATTTCGGTACCCAGGCTACAACTTCAAACAAGGGTGTTGGGATTGAAATCGGATGAAATTGGTTGACCAACACGCCTACTGCCCATACAAATAAACCATTCAAAAAGAGAATTTTTAAAAGAGAGCAAGGCACTTCCCATACAAGCAGAAGTTTCAAAGAACTTAACAAAAGCTATTTAAGTAAATGTTGCCAAATTAAATGTGGGTACCTTTAGTCAATGTGGTGGAAGAGAAATCTTCTTAATTAAAATTTAAGTCTTTCGCTACTTAGCATAGCTTGAAACGTTCATTTTTTATCTTTTAGCATACAGATAACGTTTCGGCATTAATATATTCAGATATGCAGTTTTTTGTCATCTACTAATACACAATTACCTAAAAATAATATGAGCTTTTTTGAACACAATTAAAAACTTCTTTTTTTTAAACAATAATATTGGTCGAAAAAGTTTTATCGCATTTTTTTCTATCTTCTACGTGATGGCCTAATCACTCAAAAAAGTTTCAGCCCATTTAAAAAGACTCCCAGAGTAATGATAGATGAAATGACCCCTTTAGCAAATTTTGCTGACTGTAAACTTTTTTGTAATTTACTCCTTCATGTTCATGTCGAAAAAGTACATTCGGCATCTAACAAGTGCACTTCAAGTCTCCATTCAGTGCCTTTCCACAAAACTCAAATGCCATCACTAATGTGTATGAGTACAAACATACTTTATTATCGGCTTTTTGGCATATTATTTTGATAAGTTCATTGCATCGAGTACATATTTATTATTTTACCTATTACACGTTACTCATACGACATGTTGATTCGATGTCTACTGAAGCCGCAAGCTTCGCAAATGTCCACGAAAAATGCCAGCTCTGCCCCAGGAGCACAAATTATGAGACCTAGCTACCTAACATAGAATTATATCTTAAATTTTAATACGGCTTTCAAGACTACAAATCATCAACAAATTATCTTAAAACATATGCACAATCGATCAGAATTTTTGGTGAAATACGCCCCAAGAGATAAGTAATGAAAAAATAATAACAGCCAATATTTGGGAACTGTTTCATTTTCAATTCATTCGTTCTTTTTTGATGTTATTTCATTATGAAATAAAATGAACCCCAATGAAATTTCAGTTAAAGCTTATTTCATTCAATCCCTCTTGGTGATTATTTGATTTTAATTGGCTGTTATTTCGTTTGACTATAAATGCTATTTTTGACAAATTTTTGTTCAACAGCGGCATCGCTATCCACAGTAATTATACATAAAAGTTTAGGTTTACATTGTTATTTGACTCTTCCCTCAACTAATTCGCTTATAACGTGTGCGCAGAGCTATAAAATTTGAATCTCATGTCGGATATGCACTGTCTATTTTAAGTATTTTTAATACTCAGAAATGAAAGATCAGTACTAAGCTACTCATGAGGTTACACGTCCCACATTGAAGTCTCAAATTATTCCGATATATGCGATGGTCATAAGAGATGGAGGAAACTTTATAACTGCTGTACCAACATTTATTGTGTTATATTGCTCCCACAACATGGAGCCACGTGTAGGTAGTCATTCAACGGCATTAATTCAACGTAGCACATTTGCTATGCAAATAATTCGGTTTGTGTGGTTGCCAGTGATCACAATGTACGGATGCAAATAAATTTATCGTATGTATGAGTATATGGTGTTTTATTATTTTCTTATTTTAATCTGAATTCAAACGAGCGTACGTACCCAGTGGGCAATTGAGCAAAGCCTCTCCTAGAGAAGGCCTAAAAATTAACTTTTCACGCATATGTAGGTATGACTCTACATTTGAGCGGTTCAAAAATTTTTTTGATGTGTCAACGGATTAATATAGTCTTGTATGTATGTATGTATGTAACATATGTAAATAAGCCTCTAAAGGATTTTCGTTAATATTGAAAATGTGACACAAGGCCCAAATCTTAGGAAAATTTATGACATAAAGCCCAAATGAAAACAAAAAAAAACAAAATAATCGAAAAATGACATAATGCTCAAATTTCTTGTGAAGAAATTTGTTGTTGGCGAATTTGGGCTCTATGACTTTCAATTTGGGCGTTATGACTTCCAGTTTGGGCATTATGACATTTTGTCTTAAAACTGATATGACATTCCTCAGAGTGTGAAAAAACATTTTATGCTTCTTTAATCTATCATTTTTGCTTGTTGCTATATATTAAGAGAAATTACAGTTTTAAAAACAGCTAATTCCGTTTAGAGTTTTGCATTTTAATGACGAAAAATAGCATCTTGCTTGGTAAACAATAGTTTAAATTTTTTGTTTGTTGAGCGTGGTGCTTAGCTCTGATTGCTATTGAAAATGAATTTTGAGACATTTGAGTGCTTAAGTGGAAAAAGATTTTGTTCAAATTTGATTTATTTAATTAATGAAAAGCAGTTAAAGTCCAACAACAATAACTTTTATGAGAAATTACAGTGGCACGGGCCGCTTCGCCGCGGATCAGTCTATAATATATCCAACACCTAGTTCGCTAGCCACTGTATTTTTACATAAGAGTAGGGGTAAGTGGGCGGCCTGCGGCCGCAGCTCAGGGTTTAAAACTCCCAAAAATCCAACACCGGCTTCGCGGCTGCTTCGCCGCGGATCAGTCTATATATATCTAACACCAGCTCCGTTGGCCATAGCAAAATTCCAAAATTTTTTCATTTGGGCAATATGCCCACTTATTTGGGTGTTATGAGACTTTTTTCCAAAGTTTTGGGCACTATGTCTATTGTTTGGCGTAATGACATTACTTCATTTGGGCATTGTGACAAATCCATGGCGGCGTAATACCCAAAAATGTCATAGAGCCCAAAGTTTAAGTCGAAAATGTCACAATGCCCAAATAATTCCGCAACAATAATTTATATGGAAAATGTTTGGGCGTTATGTCGCAATGCGATATGGGCGTTATGATTTTGGGCGCTATGATGCAGCGCCAAGTTTTTCTTTTTTTTACAATAAAATTGAAAAATGTCCGAAAAAAATTAAAAAATCCCGCTTTTCTACTTCAAAGATGCATAATCGCACCATATTAAGTATTTTACCGCCGATTTTGTGGTACATCATTTTGAATGTATTTTTATTTGCTTAAAAAAATGCCGTAAACTACAAATCATTATCTTTTTTCAAAACCAATTTATCTGCATTTTTCTAAATTACGAAACCTGACATTCTTCGAATCGGAATCGACAAATATACAAATTAAGGTCTTTCAATTTTTTTTTGCTTCAAATAGCTCTTATCAATCGAGAAATATGATTCCGGGAGTAGTTTGTCTACATATTTTTTTTTTTTCTTACAAAGAAATTGAAGATTGAGCGGAGAAAAATGAAAAAATGTCGATTTTCTACTTTAAAGTTGCAAAATTGCCCCATACCATTTTACCACCGATCCCGTGGAACATAATTTTTAATGCATTTTTATTTCCTTAAAAGAATGGCGTAAACCGCATATAATTTTCATATTTCAAAACAAAGATATCTGCATTTTTCTAAATGAACTTAATAATTTCTTAATTAATTTTTCTACGATTTTCAAAAATTTCAAAATATGAGGATATTTCCATATATGTACATGTACATATGTATGTTCTTATGTATGTGTCGATTTTACATAAAAATGCTATATTTCCCGTTTTCTTTCAAACGTCTTGAAATAAGTTCTTATTTTCCCTTTGCTATTAATAAGAAGCGGACTTATCAGGCATCTCCTTTCACATGGTACAAGCGAGTACGGAAGGATTACTTTGTGGTTGCTTTATATAAAAGGGAATTCAGAACACTTGCCTACCTCAGAGAATGGCTATGATAGTTCTTTTTACTATTACCCATCTTTGCCTACCGGGTATATACAAATACACGTACTTCAGCATTTATGTATAAACATACGCACACATGCATACTTGCATAAGTAAAAACTATTTGAAAAGAGATGATTGAGCACATAAGCGCCATTGATCCGTTCCCACTCAGCATAAAATGGGAAAATAAAAACTGCCATAAAATCAGTAAACGATGAACTGTTTATGACATGTGAATGGGTCAGGGAACGAACTAAGCCCAACGATATGAACATACATACATACTTATTTTAAGCTGTATGGCTTTAACTGTTACCCTGTACCTACAGTGGGAAGCAAAACTGTCCGGATGTTTTTAATTTTTTGATTAAAAGCTTCGTATCAAAAACGGTTGAAAGTTTTAAAACTTTTTATTCAGTGCTTTTGTATGCTCTATAACTTATTTCATAAATTGCATCGGAAACAAATTAAATTCCGAATTCCATAGAAAGAAAAAACTCAAAATATAATTCATAGTCCATAAGGACAGTTTTGCTCCCATATGATTTGAGCGAGACTTAGTACCATTACTTGTTCAATTATTAATTTGAATATTTTTGTCTACCTGATTTTTTTTTCATATGCATTGATTAGTTGGGGTCAAAATTTTAAACTTTGGTGAGCCTACGTTGTAAAAATTTGTGAATCAATAAAAAATGAGAGAAGATCCGGTTGATATTGAAAAAAAACGTCGTAAATCTGATTGAAAAATGACTTTCAAGCCCTGAAATAGCAGAGAAATTTAGTATTTACAAAACTACGATGAATTCAATTAGAATAATCAGAAAAGTCTGTTAATCAAGGAAGTCAGAGGGACGGCTAAGATTGCTTTCCAATGGTAACGCCCGATTCATGGAACATTTGAATCGTCCCAAAAATGTCGGAACACTAGAAAAAGCTGGAAATGCTATTACAGAACCTGTAAGTAAGTGGATTGCAAGACGAGCAGTGAAAAAAATAGGTCTGAACCAGCTTTGTCAGATAAAAATGTTGGTAGCCACTCAATGTTGTACAATGACCACAAAGTCTGGACACAGGAAGATCGGATAGGTGTTTCTGAATCCCCTTCTGGGGATACCAATAATATTTCTTTCAATCATATCGATAACGGTAAATTTTCATTTCGTCACTCCTATCTTCCTGGGTTCAGTCTTTGTGGTCAGTGCAGAACTTTAGGTGGCTACTAACATTTTTATCTGACAAAGCTGGTTCTTTTCTCTTATCAAATGCGATCAGACCTATTTTTTCACTTATCACTTATTATCACCTAAAAACAAAGAATTTATTAAATTTTAATAAATTGTCACATTAGAATTTTTATATATTTCATATTGTAATAAATGATTCCCGCTTTATAATTTTTAAAAAGTAGTTATAGAAAAATTATTTCAGGATTATTAATTTTTAATATATTGAATTTTACATCTCTTTTGTGTTTAATTTGTACTCTGCTTGAGTTCTCAACATGTTCATGCAAAAAAATAAATATATAAGGCTTGCCAAACTCTTACTAATTGGCTTTGAAGTAATTTGTTGAACAGAATTGAGACGGGGTCGGGAAAGCGGCAACGGAAACTCGCTCGCCGTCCCAATTTTGTTCAACACACAAAAAATTTTAAAAATAAATTTCTGTTATTATTATTTCATCATAAAAACTTTATAATGTACTTTTTAAAAAATAGTACAGTCCTTTTAAAATATAATAAATTATTGCAGAAATTTTAAAATCTACTTTATAAAAATTAAAAACTTGCATTCGAAAAATTAATGCCTGCTTGATGCAATTTTTATATTACGCTTAGTAATTTTTAATAGACACTCGAACCGTTTCTAAATTACTAAATTACCTACTAATTTTTCTTAAATTTTGATTAATATTTACAATAATTTCGAGTTTCGTTTTTTCCGTGTAGTAGTACTAAGTCTCGCTCAAATCATATGGGAGCAAAACTGTCCTTATGGACTATGAATTATATTTTGAGTTTTTTCTTTCTATGGAATTCAGAATTTAATTTGTTTCTGATGCAATTTATGAAATAAGGTATAGAGCATACAAAAGCACTGAAAAAAAATTTTAAAACTTTCAACCGTTTTTGATACGAAGCTTTTAATCAAAAAATTAAAAACATCCGCTTCCCACTGTACACACGAATTTGGTAAATATGAAAAAGTTATGCTAGAAGGCTGATAAAAAACTACAAATTATTTAAAACAAAAATATTAATTTTATCATGTCAGTCTACCTGGATATTCAAAAATTTATTAAGAGGTAACACCTAGTCATTCGATACAAGATTGTGTTTTATTAATTTATTTTTGCAAATAATCAATCCTCTTTTTCCGAAAAATATCTATTTTATTATTGAAACTTTCAGCGATTTCTGCTTTTTATACCCTTTTCTTATTTCGTTTGCGGGGCATAGAAAGGGGCGTGGCAGGCATTGAAAATTATATATATACGTCACCACCTGAGTAGATTTATCTATACCTATCCGTCTGGTTGTGTGTCTGTCTGTCTGTTGAAATCCAATCAGGTAACACCTTCTAACAAGCTTCTTGGGATTGAAAATCGATTCACAAACACACCTACTGCCCATACCTTATGTATATGTATGTGCATTTCCACAGAAATTGTCATTTTAGCCGATCCCGTTTTCGATTTTTTTTTTTTTTTTGGAGCATATTCTTCAGCCATGATTTTTCTTGAAGCTAAGACTGTCTTGAATTAATATTCAAGGTCGAACAATTAAAATTCTCATAGCTATTTTCTTAAATTGCGTTTGACGTCAGAAATATGTGTAACTTTTCATGTTTTTTAAAATTGTAAATTTATTTGGTTTTGCGCTGTAGTTAAAATACTATTGATATGGAAGAAAAGTTATGTAAAACTTTTTTATTCTACGTAAAAATGCAATATATCCGGTTCTATTGCACCTCTTGATCCCTACTCGGACTCATTTTCTCGTTTTTACGTACAATAAAAAGGTTTATATGGACATTTTCATGGGTCCCGTTCGGCCGTCGAACACATTTGAAGTAAAAAATAAGTCAAAACAAAACGGATTTTGAAGGAAGGATGTGCTCCAAAAAAAAAAAAAAAATGGAAAACGTGGCTGGCTAAAATAACAATTTCTGTGGAAAAGCACATATGTATGTACCTATTTAAGCCAAAACCTATTTCGAAAAAGGGTGCTACGATTTTGATAAAACTTCCTGAGCTATGCTAAAGTTTCAAAGGCTCTTACAGGGGCGTGGCGCAGCTCTAAGAAATTTGGTAAACGTAAGCAAATCATACATATCTTGAACTGTGCAAAAGTGGGCGAATATGAAAAAGTGGACGTGGCATTTTGTAACAATTGAAAATTTTAATTCTATATAGCTCGAAATTGGCACATACGATCTTCATAAAAATATTAGAGATGGTACTGAAAGAGACTGAAAGCAGTCATTATTTTTATTTTTTTTTTTAGCTATTCCAAAGTTTTGTTATTTTGAGTAGCTGGAGTTAAAAGTACCGAGAATTAACAGATGACCTGCCTAGAAAAGTAGTATACTCTAAAAATTATATTTTTTCTCTAAGTTTAAAAAAGTTGCTACCAAAAAAAAAAAGGTTCTCACTTAAGACTTGAAAAATATATACCAAAATTACATACTTTTCACTTTCCATTCCAAAATTTCCCCTTACAGATTCTAATTTTTATTTACTAAAAAAGAAGGTCCTTACTTTTGTCTTTCAAAAACCCTAGCAAAATGTGATAAATTTCACGACTATTTCGCCGCCCCCTTACCTTATACAGTATTGGCCAAAACTTAAACACCTCCTCAGAAAATTTTTTTTAAATCATAATTTTTTTGTGAAAACGACGTTTTTGAACCGTGTTGTCAATTTATTATATATATTTATACCTTTATTATTGACAGATAAAAATTTTAAAAATTCAGCGTCTCATAAATAAAAAGTTATTATCAAAGGAACATATGTATTAAGCCAGAAAACTTAACGGAAAACTAAAGCACGCCCTTTTTTATGGTAAATAAAAATCTAAGGGGTGATTTTGGAATTTTGTCCTGGTGGAACCTCCACATAAATGGCATCTCTTCATCGGTATATGGCAGCATCACATCTTTTAGTATCTCACCGTACAAGGAGCGGTCCCTAATTTCATCAATTCTATGAATTGGTCCATGACCAAAGAAGAAACCGCAGACCATTACATTTCCACCTCCGTTTTTTACAACGGCTTTGCAATACCTAGGATTCAATCTATCGCCATTTGCTTTGCATATAAGCCTTTTCCACGTTCACCTCATGTTGAGTGTCCAAAAATGGAACACTATGTTCTTTTCTGACAAATCCAAGTACAACCTGAAAGATTCGGATGGAATAAGGCGTTAGTAGGCAGCTATGGCGGAATTTTTTGTTTTTCGTGCGAGCGATTCGTGGAGCATGCGATTTTTTTTTGCAAAATCTGCACTAACTTGGGCTAAATTATCTAAGATGTTCCTAAAATGTATATAAAGTTCTCTTTAATTTATATAGTTCTTAACTTTATGTTCTATGAGGTTTTGTTGTATTTTTGTTAATAAAGACTGTTTTTTATTTATTTCTTAGCTTTTTTGCAAGAGTCTATAGGGTGATGGCACATAAGGTCGGCCACCCCCAGTTGTCGGCCACTTTGGCACAAAGTGTAGCATAATAGTAAACATTTTCATCGTACACCAATGAAAAAAATATTTTTCATAGAGTTAACGATTTTTTCCTTAGTTAGCAAAAAATTGGTACAATCAAGCTGTTACTCTCTTCGTTAAAAATGTTAGTTTGCGGGAGGTTTTTGAAAGCGTCAAAAACGAGTGATCTTTTAAAAAAAATCGATGTGTTTTCGGAAAACAAAAAAAATTGTGTAAAGCAGTGATTGCCAAAGTGTGTTCCGTGGAACCCTGCACGGAAAAAACGAAACTCGAAATTATTGTAAATATTAATCAAAATTTAAGAAAAATTAGTAGGTAATTTAGTAATTTAGAAACGTTTCGAGTGTCTATTAAAAATTACTAAGCGTAATATAAAAATTGCATCAAGAAGGCATTAATTTTTCGAATGCAAGTTTTTAATTTTTACAAAGTAGATTTTAAAATTTCTGCAATAATTTATTATATTTTAAAAGGACTGTACTATTTTTTAAAAAGCACATTATAAAGTTTTTATGATGAAATAATAATAACTGAAATTTATTTTTAAAATTGTTTGTGTGTTGAACAAAATTGGGACGACCAGCAAGTTTCTGTTGCCGCTATCCCGACCCCGTCCCAATTGTGTTCAACACATTACTTCCAAGCCAATTAGTATGAGTTTGGGAAGCCTTATATATTTATTTTTTTGCATGAACATGTTGAGAACTCAAACAGAGTACAAATTAAACACAAAAGAGATGTAAAATTCAATATAATAAAAATTAATAATCCTGAAATAATTTTTCTGTAACTACTTTTTAAAATTTATAAAGCGGGAATCATTTATTACAATATGAAATATATAAAAATTCTAATGTGACAATTTATTAAAATTTATTAAATTCTTTGTAAAATTTCAAAGTTTTTAGGTGATAATTAAAAGGAAGAAAATAATTTTTAATATGCACTTATTAAAAAATGTAAAATAAAAATATTTACAAACTAGAATAGAATTTTTAATAAGAATTTTCTATTTATTACTATAAAAGAGTAATATTAGTTTTCAGATTTTAATTTTTATAATCTCCTATTAATTTTTAATAAAATTTGAGTTGGTGTTTTTTCCGTGTGGGCTTTCACGAAAATATTTAGGGGTTCCGCGTGACAAATTCAAAAGGAAAAAAATACAATATTGGATTTCAGCTGGGGAGCAAAATAACTTCGAGTGTTTCCAGCCGCTTAGTGATTTTCTCGAAGAATCTAAAGTGGATTTAGATATGAAAATCCGTAATAGTATAAAAACACATCTGTCCAGTTTACAGCAATTACTTAGTGATTTCTTTTCAAACCTAGAGAATCATCATTCAAAGAGTACAAAATCCTTTCACAATTAAAAGAAAAACCAAAAGGATTTCATTACATGAATTATGAAAATTTCATTGAATTGAGTTCGGATACACAATTAGAAGCCAAATTTAGAACAGTTTCAATAACAATATTCTGGGCAGATGTATTCGATTAATATCCAAATTTATAAAAACAGGCTATTCGAACTCTATTGCCGTCTGCAACCACTTAAGTATTTGTGTGAAGATGGGTTTTCAAAACAATTTCGACGAAAACCAAATATCGTAACAAACTTGATGCTGCACCAGATATGCGAGTTCAGTTATCAAACATAACGCCCAATTTTAAGAGAATCATGGAATCAAAGAATCAGGTGTATTCTTCACATGAAAGTTTTTTTTCATTTATTTAGTTTATGTTTTGTATTTTGATTATTTCTATGATGAATTGTTTTTTTTTAAGTTTTGTTGAATTCAATAAAATCTAAAACACTAAAATAATAATTGTCTCATTTAATATCAGATTATGAATTTTGAAAAGTCGTGGCAACAAATTTGGGGGTTCCACGACCAATATAGTTTGGGAACCACTGGTGTAAAGCATTGAAATTAAGTGAATTTTGTGCTCTGTTTTAGGTAATTAATAGTCTATTTTAACTATTTTTGACTAAAAATATAAAAAATATGTGTTGATTACTAATTACAGAGGGGGCCGACCATAGAAGACAATATTTTGTGAAATTCTAAGCTCGGCCACCCTTGGCCGACTACTGAAGAATATGATTTTTTTATCTTTTTCATAAAATCAGTAGTCAGCCATTGATGTTAAAACATATAAAATAGGTACCTAGTAACGAATTAATGCTTGTGACTAGGACTAAAGTCATTGAAAAATAAGTGATTTAGTAAAAAAACGTGCTTTTCATCAGTATATACTGATGATTGATATATGGCCCTAGCTTTGGAGAAAATTCGAATTGATCAAGGTGAAAAAGAATAGCTGCCGCAACATTTGGGTCCCTAGAGCCACTTTGCAAGAAGAATGGGGCCAGAGACTGTTTTAAGCTTAACTGAAATAAAAAACGTCTTGTTAAGCCTAAACCAAAATAGACGTGACGAGTCGTAATGAGTAAGTTCGAGTATATGGAAACCAATGTTAACAACCAAAATGAACAAACGCAACAGATCGAAAGTGAACGAAACTTTTCGACGAGACGTGTTGTTTCTTAAGAACCGAACTTCAAAGCACAAATATTTTCAAAGTAAAATTCAACAATAAATTGTTCCTGTGAGGATTTATTAATTTATTTGCAATGCGATTGCAAAACAGTTGAATTTTTCACTTCGTTGGTTAACGTAACATTTTGGGTTAAATGTCAAAACAGACGTAACGAGTGCAAACGTTCATTCAGCTGCTATCCTCTCGTCACGTCTATTTTGGTTAAGGCTTTAAGTGGTTAACCGACTTAGGCTTTGATCACAAAAGTCATCTAATACTATCAGTCAATGGCGAAAAGTACTAATTAAAGAAGGAATGGCGGTTACAAAAGTAAGCTTTTGTGTAATTTTAAAGCTAGTTTTGGATAGTTCCGATTGTACAAATGACTTTAGGATATGTGAAATCTACCCATTTGACGCAAATTTTATTGATTACACCAAATGCATTCAGAGTGACCTCGAAAATCTGCAAAAACAATCTTGCCGAAGTCAATTTTTGTTGAAAAAAGCTTTAGCATTGGTCAAGGAAGAGCTGATAGAAATAAATATTGATTTTGATCTTATACTGGATGTTATAAAAAAGTTTGAGCAAGCCCACCAGGGTAGAACTGACTCAAACACAACTATTACTGGCACCGACATTATAGATGATACTGGTAAATTGACCAGATGGGCTTATCTCAAAGAAATTCATAATCGTGATTCATATAGCATCGGAAAGCTTAAGAAATTACGCATCTAATGAGCTACTATCTTAGTTGAAACTTATAAAAAATCTCCTAAGAAAATGTCCTCTATCCTAATTTTACATGTATTTCATCACATTGACATAAACAACACATCAATTATCTCGAAACGCGTTTTTTTGAGATGCGCCCTTTTCGCTTCTGATGGCAATATACCACCATCAACAGAATCTATCAATAATCTAGAATTCATCTATCAGCCCAAAAGCCAATCTGAACTTTCTGCTGATCGTACTACTCCCTAAACAGGAACAGAATATATTGAATTTAGAGAAGCTTATAAAAATATGGTACCAGAAGTTGTGGCCGACTACTAGAACTTTTTTGGCCGAACTTAGGAGAAGAGGGCGCCGACTACTCAAGAATCACGTTTTTTCTCAGTTTTCAACGAATAAAAATGGTATTTTTCAAAACTACATAAATCAGGCATTCAGAAGCACACAATATCTTATAAATAACCTTAATAACCGATTTTTGGTAGCCATTTGAACTTAAAAAAAAAGTTAAGTGGCCGACTACTACTGCCATCACCCTATTTTTTTTTTTTTTTTGAATATTGAAGTAATTTTGTTTTTCTTTAATTTTAATAATAAAAAGTAATAAACTGCCGCAGGTGTTTCATTAAAATCAAATTATCATATTGCCTATTACAATAAAACACATTTACTTTAATGCTATCTATTTGGTAAATAGGTTTTAGAGCCACTTTTATACTCTGGTATGTCGTACCCTGCCACATGCTCCTTGTAACATTTTGTCACCACACTCTCGCCGGGTTAATACAAGCTAAGTCAGTATATTGGCAAAACTCAATGAACGGTGTGGCACAGCTCACAATATAATTATTACAATGCAATAAGAGAACTAACAGCGCGGTTGTTATAAAATTTAATATAGCAGGTAAACTAGCTAAAGGCATTATAAAAATTTGGCGTATTAGTAGGTACCTGTGAGCGTGGCACCTCCCTTACGAGCAAAAAAAGTTTAATGTACGATATTTTTAATATTTTTTTAATGCTTTTAATCGAAAGCTGAGTTTTTTTTTACATAAAAAAAAAGTTATTTGAAATATAACAACTTTGTGATTTTTCACCAGGAAAATTAAAAATTTCGGAAAATCTGACAAAACCATTGGAAAGCTGAGGAAAAAATACTTCGAAATGATGTGTCGGAAATTTTTTTTAGGTACATTTATGTACCACCAGCACGAGTTGAAAACAACAGAATTAAGCGCTCGCGCGACGCGCTAGGGCATTTGACGTATATCTCCTCATATACGTGTTTCCTTATTTTGTATGGAGAATAATGTTACGTCAGTTTCTACAAAAATCTAAGGAATTCAATCATAAGTTATATTTATATTAACATTATTTAATAGATTTCTGGCACGTACATATTCATCCCTATACTTTCCTGCCAATATTTCAATAACAATTCGATTTCAACGAAATAAAGATAAGATTGAACCTACTGCGGCTGCCACTCTGGCCCACATTTCGTTCGTCCTGCACCGAAAAAAAAACTTACTCCGTTTAAGGAAAAATGCCTAAATGTAAGGAAAAAATGTCCTTCAATACGAGCTAAAGCCATGGGTTCCTCAAAATAAGTAAGTTGGATTCCTTAGTACAAGTAAATGTTGCTGTTTTGAAATAAGGAAAAGTTTACTCAATGTGAGGACAAGGTTATAAAACTGAGGAAAATTTTACTTTTTCTAAGGATGAAGGTATCCTTAAATGAAAGAAATTTACTTAAAATAAATTCGTTGATTTCAAAAAAAAATTGTTAGTTTTCTATTTCCTCTATTTTCTTATTTGTTGGTTACTTGTTGTCAGTCATTCTTATTTTAATTGTAATACGTTTTTAAAACTTCAAAGAAGAACTTAAACTTTTTTTTACCTGTCGTCACCCGATCAGAGAATTGAACCTGTGTTCTCAGCGCCATACCACTGTTCAAAGATGTTCATCTTACCCAACTCAGCCACCGACAGTATTTTTAAGACATACTAAAATGATGTTGTTAAACTGCGCATGTAACAACCATTGTCTGATCACGGAAGCTTCGGTTCAAATCCCGGCGACGACATAATTTTTTTTTTTTTAACTTTTTTATTTTTTTATTTAAAAAACAAGTAGAGAACTATAAATATATAGGCGAAAACAGAATACTTACGAGAAGAATAGATATTAATTTCAGCGAGTGTTGCCACTCATTTATTAAGGAAAATTTTCCTACGTTATAGTAAATTTTTTGAAGAAACTAACTAAAACTGAGTACGATTTTCCTTAAACAAAACATTCCATTAGATTGAGGAAGTTTTTACTCAAATGAGGAACAAGTTGTCCTCAAAAATTCTTTCAAAGAAAAATTTACTATTTCAAAGGAAAATTTTACTAAAACCACTAACTCTATATTTGAGGAAGAGCTTTGACTTGCTTTAATGAAACATGAACTCATTTCAAAGGACTCAATTACTAAATGAAACGATATTTTCATCAATATGAGGAAAAATAACTTAGATTAAGGAAAATTTTTATATTAAATCGGAGGAAGGCAGTTCTTCAAATTTAGTACGGTCTTTTTTTTCGGTGTGATTTATTAATTTACAACCAAGATGCTACAGAATGCTCACCTGTTAGTAGTCCATATCAAACAAGCAACAAACGTAAGAATGCAGATCAGTGATGGCATTTTAATTAAAATTGCACTTTTTCAGTACATTCGCGCTTTGAATTGTTTGTTAAAAAATGGACTGATTTTTAGTGAAGCAGAATACTTTCAACACATTTTCAATATATGTACTATACACATACATATGTATGTACATTTTTGATAATAACTAAGTTTCAGGCGATCATGTGTTTTAACGCCATTAGACCCTTTTCTTAGTGGTTATATTTAATTTACAATTACAATTTATTTGGCCTAAAACAATTCTTGTACAATAAGACTTAATCTTCTATAGTACATCGACCAATACAAAAAACATATCTCGCATCATTGTTAAATGCGACGAGGAGTTTTTATCGAGATTGTGAATCTAGCTTACTAAAAATAACATCAAAATAGGAAATACTTATAAGGTAAAACAAATTTAAGTTCTTAAGTACCTTACGGTTCCGTGTATCTGTCCTACGATTTTATTGATGTGATCCGTAGACGTTCGTTTATAATTCAAAACAATGCCAAAATTTCGCAACTTATATACAAACTCTAGCTATACAGGGCCAATAAATAAAGGTGGATTAAGATAAAGTCTATGATAATGCTGACCCACGATTGAACCACTAAAAGATAATACATGCAATTATGCGAAAACCTGATGAAAACTTTCAACAATAGAATGACCATTTGTAAGTAGAGTCCAGGCGGAAATTTGTCAGGTATTGTGTTCCACTACTAACCTCAGAAATGAAACTTTAGATAAAAATAAAAATATAATTTGGTTGGTGACCGAAATAACACCTCTTTGTCCTATTTAAGTATAATGAGATAACGTTTGAACTATTTTATTATGCCGACTTACTTATCCTTTCGTTTCTACATAAAATAGGTTGCTCTTGTGTTATTATTGTTAATTGAAATGCTATGACGGGTTGTTAAATAATATATAACTAAGAACTTGTTAATTGTTATCTGACTAATGTGCTTCACAACTTTACATGTTTATTTAATCTATACTATTATATAAAAAAGGTAAAGTTTGTTTGTTGTTAGTCGTGGTCCGTTTCATACAACAAATGAAAAATACTATATCTGTACCTACCTGTACCAAATTGTGAAATTTTGCACATGGCCTCAATTGTCTGCAGTAAGGATTTCGTATAATGTAGGCTGGGTAGTAAAGCTAGTAGACATACTTTATGCACATACATAAAAATACTATATTTTGTACTCCTTAGACTCAGTTTGGCTCAGAAACAACATTCATCTCTCTGATCTCGTGTCATATTTATATGACCTTAGCAATAATGACGACGGCGGCAACAATGACGACCACAAGACGCTCTGAGCGCGCGTCGTATGCAATCTGTATTCAGATAACTCATGTCGCACACCACCGGATTTCATCGCCCTACGACGACTCGACAGCATGACGGCAAGAAACGTGTCGAATGTCTAACGATGCAACACCTCGTAATAAGCGAGATTTCTCTTGGAAGGAAATAATGAAAACTGGAATGCCAGAGACTCATTTTGCCCGTTTGCAATTTTCTATTCACACTCGTACTCATGTGGAAGGTACGTGCACAACAAGACGGTGCCGTGCAGTGCTGCCTCTTTCCGAGCAGGTGAAAACAAACACAAGAAGAGCACTCAAGAATGATAACAAGTGCTAGTGCGAGCACCAGTGCCATGCATCACGAATGTTGTGTGTAAATTGTAAGGAATGTTTATGCACCGTCTTCCGTTCTGTTTGCCGCGGCTGCTCTTCGTGCTGGTGCGGCACGCCACATGCCTGATGCTGATGCTGGTGCTGATGGTTCTAGCATCGTCATAATAAAGCCTGTCTAATTCTCGTATTTGTGATATTCGTCACATCGCAGTGTGTGGAAAGTTTCAAATTTTCAATATTAAAAATTTTTGCTACAGATAACACCTGCGCACAAAGAAAACTTTTTGCTCGCATATTTTTTCTTTTATGTACAGGTGCTGCAGCAACCAGTTAATATTTCCTATTTTTTACAATCTTCATCAACCATAAATTGCATTTTTTAGGTCGATTTGTATAGATACGAACGTAAGAGTAGGTGAGTATACACCAAACACAAGCGTTGTTAGTATATTCCTATGTACATACCTTGCAGATATTTACAAGAATGTTATGGTAAATCAGCTGTTAGTCTTGGTTTAGTATAATTTAAATTTATATGATTGTGTTTTATTTTATAGGTAAGAAGTTTAGTTAAGTAGTTTGTTAGTTGGTTTAATTTTCTTTCCTGTGTTTAAATCTTAATTTGACGAATCGCTCAATCATCTGCTAGTAAAACGATAAGGTGCCGCGTGCTAAGAGTGATGAGAAAAAGAAAAATATCCTACTCTTCTAAGGAGGGGGCACGAAGGCCTAATTTTGTTCCCGCCGTATTTAGCCCATGAGTAATAGCTAAAAATATACGGTAGTTGATTTTCCCTCATCCACATCCTAAATATAACATTTATATTTTTCTCCTTGTTTGAAAGTCCTGATGGTAGGTGGGTAAAGCTATATTTTTGATCAACAATATTTTAAAGTCATCACAACAGATGTCTTTAATTTTTTGAAGTATAGTAACATACAGCGGTCAAAAAAAGTATTCGACATTGACTGAATTTTTTAGAAATCCTGCTACAACGGCAAAACGGAACGAAAAAATTTGAAACAAATAATTGAACTTTCAGCAGATAACATATTTTTATTCATTTTTGTTGTTTTTAAACCAAAAAATTTCATACAAAATAACAAAAAAGCAATTCTAGTGCGAAACAACTTAAAATAGGTCAAAAAAAGTATTCGACATTTATGCAACACTTCTGTGCAGCACTTCAATATTGGCAAAAATAAAACGGTGAAATCCCGTTACTTTATTTCCTATGAAAAAGTAAGCGTTTGGTTTCATGTCGTGAAGTGTTTTATTGAGTGAACTTTTAATTGTGTCAAAATGGGTCGTAAGCTAAAAGAAGTTTCAGATGAAGTTAAAGTTTTGATCATTAAACATTTTAGAAGTGGATTAACGGAAAAAGAAATTAGCGAAATCGTTAATAGGCCAAGAGGCACAATTCATTATATTATAAAAAAGTGGAAAGAAACAAAAACGGTGGAAAACAAGCCGAGATCTGGTCGACCCAAAGCACTTTCCGTAGCGGATAATCGTTGGCTAGTACGCCAAGTTCAGAAAAATCCAAAAACGAATGCAACGATTCTCTGCAATAACGTTAAGGAATATTTAGGAGTGGAGGTTACTCCACAGTCGATTCGAAATTCCCTTAAAATTCATGGTTATAGAGGAAGAACAGCACGGAAGAAGTCATTTGTGAACAAAATTAATAGAATTAAAAGGCTTAAATTTGCAAGAGCGTATGTAAAAGAACCAGAATCGTTTTGGACGAATGTAATTTTTGCAGACGAGAGCAAATTCAACCTTTTTGGATGCGATGGCAAGGTAATTGTTTATAGAAAACCAAATACGGAGCTTGAAGAACGCAATACAGTTGCTACTGTTAAACATGGAGGTGGCGGTTTAATGGTTTGGGGATGTATGGCGGCATCAGGTGCGGGAAATATTGAAATAATAAATGGAACAATGGATCACAAATACTACATCGACATATTGAAGAGGAACTTGCAGGATAGTGCAGACAAACTGGGCATTGGTAACGATTTTCAATATTATCAGGATAACGATCCAAAGCATTCTGCGTTAAATACTAAGCTTTGGATGTTATATAATTGCCCAAAAGTAATAAAAACACCTCCACAAAGTCCAGACATAAACCCCATCGAACATCTTTGGGAACATTTGGAACTAAAATTGAGAAAACGCAGTTTCTCAAACAAAACACAAATGCAGCAGATTTTATTGGAAGAATGGGCCAATATATTTCCAGCTATTACATCAAAATTAGTTCAATCAATGCAAAGGCGTTTGAAAGAAGTAATTAGACGTGGAGGACGCATAACAAAATATTAAACATATTATTTATAATATTTTTGATATCTTAACTTAAAACTATTACATAAATGTCGAATACTTTTTTTGACCTATTTTAAGTTGTTTCGCACTAGAATTGCTTTTTTGTTATTTTGTATGAAATTTTTTGGTTTAAAAACAACAAAAATGAATAAAAATATGTTATCTGCTGAAAGTTCAATTATTTGTTTCAAATTTTTTCGTTCCGTTTTGCCGTTGTAGCAGGATTTCTAAAAAATTCAGTCAATGTCGAATACTTTTTTTGACCGCTGTATATAATTTTTTTTATGTCATCGAAAAATATTATTTGTTTGAACTTTTTTTCAGCATTGCGATATAAGTAGATGTGCAAGGTAGACTTTTCCTGTTATTCACATATCTGAATTTCATATTGTTAAATGAAATTTTCTGAAATCAATCGAAAATCGGTATAAATCCGCCAATGCTGGCTTAAGCACAATTTTTATTACGTTTAATATTTAAAGTGAAAGAAAATAAAACCGAATTTAAAGAATACATGGTATTGGCTAGTAGATCTGCAAATATGCAGGTAAAAAGATGTCAAAAATATTATAAAGTTTTTGCAGGAATGGACTAATACTAACAATAGCCATAGCATTAATCAGGAATTACAACTTACTATAGGGAAATAAATCTATACTGCGTTAGAAGTAGGTATTGGTACTTCTCATCAGAGCTGTGTCAAGATGTTTCAGGTGATGTACTTTACGCTTGAGCAACGTTGGGAAATAGTCAAAATTCACTTGCAAAATAGTGAATCTTCTGCCGAAACTGTGGGAAAATTACGTCCTAAGTTCGGTACACTGAGAAAACGATTTGCTTAAATATAACAAACGTATATTTCATATAGAGAAATGAAATATATATTTTAGTCAAACATATTGTATTTGGATCAAATAGTAGTATATGCTGGTTGAATCACATTATGTTAGACTCAATCAAATATTTTATTGCTCTATATGAAATATGTAAATGTTTGTTATATTCAAACAAATAGTGGTCTCAGTTTCGGAATGAACGCAATTTGTGAATCAACTTGTTAGACGTGTGCGCGAACCTAGATCTTTATTGGATAAAACAACACGTTCTTGTACGTAGCGCACAGCCGATAGCATTGCTACTGTTGCTCAGAGTGTGCAAGAACAACCAAGAACATCAAATCACCATCGGTCTCAGGAATTGAACATTTCACGCTCTTTTTTGTTGCAAATTTTACATAAAGACCTTGATATAGACCGCACAAAGCTAAATTAGTATAGGAGCTAGGGCCACATGACCATCCGCAATGTTAACGATTCGCTTATTGGGCAGTGGAATGCTTAGAAAAAGATGTAAATTTTTACAGAAAATTAATATTTTTTGCGAAGCCCATGTCCACCTCGATGGTTACGGAAATAAGCAACATTGTTGAGAAGCCAATACACCCTCAACAAGCAACTGTTTGGTGTGGTTTCTGGATTGGCGGTATCATTGGGCCATTTTTCTTTGATGTGAATGGTGAGCGCTATCACACAAGGCCATTTTCGAAGAAATGGACTTGGACAATATTTGGCTTCAACAGGATGGTGCACCTTGTTACACAAGCCATGCAACAATCAACCTTTTGCATTTGCGTTATCAGCCGTTTTGGTTATGTGTATGGGCCACCATCGTTAAAGATAAGTGTTATGCTAACAATTAATAAACGATTGAGACTCTGAAGAGCGAAACAAGTGCAGACTTTTCTCTAAGGCATTGTACCGCAAAGCTTGTGCCGCGGCACACTGGTCTACAGTGGTCATCAGATGGTGTGCCACGGAAAAAAGTCAAGGTTTTGTGCAGATATTACACAGACCAGTACTTCAGTGACCATAATTTTGAATGGTACAATTGCATTTGTACAGACGGCGCAGCAGCTAAGACAGGAAAAATTAGGAGATTTGTAACCAGAGCTTCTGAAAAAAACCCTAATATTAAAATGTACATTGTTTTTTACACAGGGAAGCACTGATGACGAAGTCTCTGCCTGATGAATTATTGTCTGTCCTACAAGAAGTTATTAAAATTGTCAATTACAACAAGTCGCGACCGCTGAACTCTCGTCTGTTTAATGCAGTGTGTCAGGAAGTGGGAGCAGTGTCATCAGTCACTTCTGTTTCATACAAACGTATGATGGCTTTCTCGCGGAAAAGTGCTATCTCGGATCTAAAAAGAAGAATAGGTAGTAAAACTTCCACATCTGGCGGACATATTCGCTCATTTAAATGCGCAGAATAGAAAAATACAAGGCAGGAATTCTAATATTTTAACGTCTTCGAACAAAATTGAAAGCTGTTAATGGTAGTAATATCATGGCTGCCGATTCAGATAAAAATGTGCAGGCTTTGATAGTGAAACACTTTTTTTTTTTCTTTATTATGTAGCAGAAAAAATTAACTGTTATTTTCCTAAGTCTGACTTGCAATCTATGAACTGGGTACGAAATCCATACTCGGATAACATTTCCCTTTTACACTTACCGATAACGGAGTTAAAAATTGATCGGACATCAGAGCTAAAATTTTTCGAATCAGAGCTAGCACATTTTTGGCTGCATATAAAAAATGAGAATCCAGTGCTTTCAAAGCGTGCTGTTGCAATTCTATTACTATTTGCCACAACCTACTTATGCGAGTTGGGATTTTCAATTCTTACTGCTATTAAATCGAAAAAAAGAGAACGCCTGAGGACGATCAATGAAGAGATGAGAGTAGCCTTATCAACGATTGCTCCAAATTTTGATCGCCTGTGCTCAGTTAAACAGGCTCACATTTCTCAGTAAACATGTTTTCATATGAGGTATATTGATTTTAGTAATAAATAAATATTAAATAAACATTGCTTTTTCCTTTGGTGTACCTCTAAAATTTCTTGATTTGATAGGTGTACCTTGAACATAAAAAGTTTGCTCTAAGGTAACAGCTCTAATAAGGTCAAGCAGCACGTTTGCATCAATGATAATTGCATCACAGTTATGGGTTTCAACATTATTACATTAAACTTTCAGTCGTTTGGCAAATAAAAATATTTCTGTAAATTTTTACAAATTGATCAATGCTATTTTCATTCAACAAACATGACAAAGATAACAAATAGAAGAATTTATTCTGGTGACATACCCCAGCAGGTTTTTGGGGCCATGCATTACCAGTTATAATCAATGGTTTCGTACATTATACTTAGATGGAGAACACATGCACGATTTGGTAATCGAATTAATGATCTATGAACAAATTATCAAAGTTTCTACGTTCATAAAATTCAAAATTATTATGAAAATTTTTACTTCGATTTTGACGTTAATTATTTACGTATCAGAAATATTTAGTTAATTACGCAATAAATAAGTTTCGCGTGTAATCAATATAATATTTAATTTTATATTGTTCAGTAATAGGCACTTTAAAATACAGTTAGAAAGAAATTCGATTAATTGAGGTGATGAAAGTGAAAGTAAAGAAAGCAGTCAAGAAGATGCATTCAGCAAAGAAAACTTGAATATAGATTTAGAAGAGCCAGTGAATGAAATCATTTTATTACAGGAGTTGCAGCATCAAACACAAAGTATCTAGGAAATGTTTCGATGATCTCTTAAAAATATTAATATCGCACGATATATGTACCCCTGTAAAAAACATCTCAAAGCATGTTGGTACAAAAATATAGGTACTAAACAAAAACTGTTACTATTGGAACATACGTTCATTTTGGATTAGAAAGGCAGCTCCTAAAATTATCAAGTTTCTTGAAAAACAGAAACGAAGTAATAGTTGATATCGGTATAGATGGACTTCCTCTATATAGAAGTTTAAGATTAACCTTGTGGCCAAACTTTTTCCACAGCTTAATAACAAAGTTATGTTGATAGGAACTTACTTCGGTAAAAAGAAGCCATGTTTGGTGAATAATTTCTTGCATGATTTTGTTGCAGAAATGATTAGATTAAAAAATGGGGAATTATAGGTTGTAGTCGAACTTTAAAAGTTGAAATTCGAAGTTTCACTTGTGATCCCCCGCTTGATCATTCATAAATCAAACAGTTGGTCACACATCACTTCATGGATGCAGTAAATGCCAGAAAATGGACAGAAAAACAAATACTACTATCTGCTGCATTGCGCATCGATGATGGCTTCAAGGGAATAGCATGTGGCGAATATCATGTAAACTGCCTGGACACGAAATTGTCACTTGGTGAAGTTGGAATTAAAATAGTGACTCAATTCCCACTAGATCCTATGCATCTTCTAGACATGGGAGTGTGCAAAAAATGCTTCTTTGCTTAATGTTTGGAAAGGTACAGTATAAGCTTAAGTCTTACCAAATAAAAATTGTAAAAGATAAATTAATTTCCTACAGTCTTCATATTCAAAAAGAATTTGCAAGGAAGAATAGAAGCTTGGAAGGAAGATATAGATAGAAGTCAACAGAATTTCGGCTCTTTGTCCTTTATACTGGCATAGTCGCATTAAAAAATATTGCAGATGATAATGTATTTTATTATTTTACATTATTACATTGTGCATATAGGCAGTTGTCTACAGAGAATATTTACAAATAAAACACAAATGCGGCGTCTAAAATGATTAAGTATTTCGTTGAACTATTCCCGGACATATGTATTAAAATATGTATATTCTGCAAAAAAAGTTTCTTACAACGTTTATTCTCTTCTGCATTTAACAAAATGTGTAGAAGAAATATAATTTATTGTATAAACACATTTTTTACATATGAGTTTGAAAATTTTATGAAGCATTTAAAACGTTTAGTGAAAAAGTCATCCCAAATATTGGAGCAGATTAATAATAAAATTTATAACGATACTTTAGTTAAAGAAGAGAAATCGTTGGCTATAAAAGAAAATAAGTATGCCCAAATAACTTCTTTAACATCTTCAAAATATTCTCTAAACTTAAAAACTTCTGGTAATTACTGTTTTGCTGAACCAGGTTTTGGAATGAGTATAACCGGGTTTTTGAAACAAAACGATAAAATTCTTATTTCGCGTAAAAGGTTCCTTAACTGTAGAAGTTACTTTAGTGAACCATGCGACTTTCTTACCAGTCTTAGCATTTTTGCTTCTGATTCAGAAAGTACAGTGGAAGAAATATTTGAAGGAAATTTTGTATTTTTTAAATTGTTGTGCCTGCCGTCAGGTTCAGCATTTTGGTATAATCCTATTTTGCGCACAAGCGCTGATTAACATATAGTCCAGGAGGTGGCGTTGCATTTTTTATGTTCATTTCATCCCGTTTAATTTTTTTGTAATTGATAGTTTAAATGTGCGTAATATTCGAATTCTCGTAACCATAGTTAACTTCGTTAATCGCTAATCCGTTACTAACAAAGTTAACTTCGTTAAACGTTAAAGCGTTACATTTCAGAAGGTTTAACGCAAGTTAACGTTAATCGTTAATCCGTTAAGATGTGATAAATATTGAATTTTTATTTATTTATTTATTTACAAGAAATATTATAAATAACGATATTACTAAAAAATGAATTTTCTATATCGTTGCGTTAGTGATTATTTCATAAAAACTATTGGTTTGGACTCTGTTGGTTAGGAACAAAAAAAATACATGTATAATTGGAGTGTGTAATTTAGTCATCTGGCATAATGTGGATATTTATGAACATTAATATGTTGAAGTTCTCGTCTGAAAGCGCTGCTCGTATTTAATAAATAGATTTATGAAAATCTGTTCGCCGAGGATACCGCATTGTTGAATAAGTCATTAGATTTCATGTCTAGCCACATTTTGAAGATATTTTAAGCTTCACTCTTTAAAGATTTGTAGCTCTCAGGTTTTTCTTATGACTTAGTGACAGAATTGAAAAAGTGATGAGTAATCACCGTCGTTGTTACTCACGTTGCTGCCTCCGCCAATTAAACTATATGTCCTTCCAACTATCGGCAGCTCCTTGTAACGTTTCCAGCCATATCGATCGAAACTTCGGGTGAAATGCCGCGACAAGTTGGCACTGTCCGTCGTCCAGTAGTGGTCCAAACCTTTTCTCTATGCCATTTAATAAGGCATTGGCTAAAGCTGTGCAATTTACTATGCCTTTAGACTCTATATTTTTTAATTTAAAGACAGTTTTTATGCAATAAATGTAAAACAATTTGTCTTAGATCAACCTAAACAAAGATGAAAGACAAAGATATTCAGGAGCGAAAGAAGAAAAAAAGTGTTACAGTGTTTCACAAGAAAATTCGTTCACATGTTCAAACACTTCAGTTAATTTCATACAAAAGTCTTGTGCTCTGCCTTTAATTATATCTCATATTTTTGTTTCATTAGTATTAGGATAGAGATGCAATCCAAATCAATTTCTCAACAGGAATGGTTAGTTTGTTCATAATTTTGCTTAATATTATTAAGAGAACGTTTCTACTTTCTTAACTGGGCTAACGATTAACGGACTTGGGGAAATTTAACGGAAGTTAACGAGTTCGTTAACGTTTTTCAAAGTTAACTTAAAAGTTAATCCCTTCAGTCGAAATGTGAACTTCGTTTATTAACGATTAACGTATTAACTAGTTAATGCCCAGCTATGCTCATAACATATTACTTCCTGAAAGAAATAATTCAAAATAGTAATCAAACTGGATGAAACGATTATGTCATTTGCAACGCTGCCTCCCAGACTAATAAAATTTAACCCAAACAAAAGATAACCTTTACAACTGCAACAGCGTTTCAAAATCAAAATGAATTACCACGTAATTTCAAATTAGTTTTATATAAAAAATTGCTTAATACCGTCTATGTACGGTATTCCAAAAAATGAAAAGTTGTGATATTGCATGAGGGGATTGAAACAATTTTTGCCTACATACTCTAAATTGTAAAAAAAAATTTCCCTTCACTAACTTTTGATTGCAATAATTTCTTCTCATAAAAAAAGATTCGGCTTTCATAAATATTATACAAATTATTATTATTATTTTTCAAAATCCGCCAAGTCCCTATATTTCAGTTTCAAAACCCGCCAAGTCGAAAAGTTTTTTATAATAGTCCTTATAGATTAGGTCATAAAATGTAATGAAAAATCAGGATTTTAATAGCTTTTGATAACTATTTTAATATATCAATCAATCAGTTTTTACTATAGTTAAATTTAGTGGAATACATTTTTTGCGTTTTTCTCCTTACGCAAAGTATGGACTTGGCGGGTTTTACATCTCAGCTCTTATTACATAGTTTAAGTGGCGGAGGCAGCAACGCGAGTAACTACGACGATGATGAGGAAGACTTTTTCAATTCTGCCACTCAATTTTAAGAAAAATGTAAGACCCATAACATATGGCTAGACATGAAATCAATAGACTTATTTAACGATGCGGCATTCCTTGGGGAACAGATATTAATAAATCTGTTTATTAAATATAGTACTACTATACCCTCAAGCATTGGAGTTGACCGTATTTTTTCCACGGGCAAAGATTAATTAACGCCAAAACAAGCTTCGCTTTCAGACGAAAACTTCAACATATTATTGCTCATGAAGGGGAATATCCACATTATGTCAGATGACTAAATTAAACACTCCAATTATACACTAGCTATGGAATAGTGACATATGGAGATTATTCATATTTGTATTTCAAAACGCTGGGACCATTTATTTTGTAAGATTTGATAAAAACTTGCGTGAGCCAAAAAATTAAGGGGATGGGAGGAGGGTAAATGGCGTTTCATCAAGGTCAAAGTTTAAAAATTTTGAGATTTTCATACAAATTAGCTGCTCACGAGTAGCCCATAGAGCGATAGGGTGTATGACCGACCCTCAATAATATTGCATGATCAACATTTTTTTCAAACACACTTATCTCCTCTCTCCACCCCTTTAGAGGGATTCCATACAAAAGTGGTGTTTTTATGAAATGTACTCCCAACGTTCCCAATGCTACCGGGGTGGCCCTAAAAGGTTCAAGTGTATGCAGACTCCCCCTTAATTTATTCAGAATATACTAACCCCCTATCTCAACCCCTTAAGGGATTCGCCATACAAAATTGAATTTCTTACGGAATTTGGCGTCACTAAATGCTTGATTTAATTATCAATCCCCATTAATTTTACACCCCTATAATATTTTTTATCAATTTAACCCTTTCTGCTCCCCCTAAAAGGTTTCCTTAACAATTAAACGTAAAAACCACTTTGAAACAAATTAACCTAATAAATATTTCGAAGAGTGTCGAAGAGAACAATAAGCCACAAAAGGCAAAATAAAGTACATTACCCCTGACCTAGTATCTGTTTTGGAAAGATGTAAAATATGAGACGTAGCAGCAGTTCGAGTACTGTTTTCAGTTCCGCGGTCGTTCGAGGGAATAAATTATAGATCGTGCATCCCTTCGAGAGTGCCCTTCACAAAATCCAGAAGAGATCGCTGAATGCATAAAAGAAAACCAACCACAAAATTATACTCTTATGTTCTCCTTTTTTCTTCAGCTCCTTTTCTGGTTTGCACCCATTCCCATACAAAACCCTTAATTCCCATTCTGGTCAACTTAAAATCATCCGCAAATTGGGAAACTCCTAGAAAAGTTAGCATCTCTCTTATGATATATAATTTTTTAGTTGCCTGAAGCGAAATATTCCAATGTGCACTGGGACGGAAAAAGGCTGCTGGACTTGCTAAGTACGTTGGGAGTACATTTAATAAAAACACCACTTTTGTATGGAAACCACTTGAAGGGGTGGAGAGAGGGAATAAGTGTGTTTGAAAAAAATATTGAGCATGCAATATTATTGAGAGTCGGTCATACAACTTATCGCTCTATGGATTAAAATTTTATTGTGGATTTGTATTAATACTTATGATAAAGAAATGACATGAGTTGAATACCTGTTAACCCAAATTTGAGGTCAGGAGATTTTTTTCCCCAAAATGAAAATGTCAATTTTTCTTTCATTATTACCAAGCCACTCTACGGTACTATTTTCAAAGCAAATAACAACAGCAACATTCCAAATTACTTTCTGCAAATCCTGCTTGCATTTTGAATACTTTTTTTCGTCGTTATTTTCGTAATAACATTTTATTATGGGAAATATATAAAAACATTGTACAACATCAATTGCCTGCTGGGATACTATACTATACTATTTTACATGCATACATACATATGTCTGTTTTATTACACTAATTTTATGAATTTGCTTTGAATAATAATTGTTTTTAATTAACCCTTAAAAATTAGTTAACTTTAACTGAATTAATATATTAACTATAAAAAGTTTAAAATATTCCATTTTTTTTATATAATGATTTTGTTTTAGCGACAATAAGCACGCATTTATAATCACCCTAATGATGAGTTGCAATGCAATTGGTGAAATATATAATATAAAAAATAAAAATTAAAAACAATAATAATAATTTTTTTTTTATTTTTTGATGTGCTTATCGACCTTCTGAAGTAATATTTTGATTGTTTTATGTCACGGCCAAAGCCCAAAAAACAATTAAAATTTTTTTTTTATATGAAAACAAATGAGTAGAACATCTACACTTGCTCACAAAATTGAGCTACAGGCAGTGGCGTCAATTCCATAGTGCTGGGGAGGGCATTGGCCCCCCCAAGGATCTTATACTAGATATTATTCAATACAACAATTCAATAAAACCATCTAATAGTGGTGGAATTATAATTCTGCCCCCCCCCCAAGGTTTTGTGAAGTGACGCTCCTGGCTACAGGCTTCATTAAAACACATTATTGTTTGTTTTGGAAAAAAAAAATGATTTTATTAAAAAAAAAATGCAGTTCGAAACGTAGACATTTCATTCATAATAATAAGTAATAAAATAAAAACTTAATTCACAAATAAACTTTTTTCTTATAGCAAAATAAAAAAATATACTTAATATTAAGGCACAAAATTGAGCATACATATGAAAGAAAATAAATAAATAGCATTCTAAATCCTGCCAAAATACTACAAAATCAATGCAATCTCAAGCTCTAGTATTTTGTACTGCCTCCTTGAGCATTTACGATAGCTTGCAACCGGCGGGGCATAGATTTTACCAGTTTTTCTGTGAAATATGACGGAATACTGATCCAAACTTCTTTGATTTCTGATTTAAGCACTTTTTTGTTCGAACAATGCCTTTCTCTTGGTCTCATTTTAACTTCATGCCATAAATGCTCGATTGGGATAAGATCGGGCGATTGCGGAAGAGTTTTAAGTTGCTTCGGGGCATTATATATCAAGCATTCGCGCACTAAATGAGATGTGTGCTTCGGATCGTTATCCTGTTGAATGTAATAATTCCCAGGTAACTTCATCCTACATACTACCTACATACCTACATCACTTTGTCCATCTCACTTTCAAAGAGCTCACAATTTCCTGGTAAAAAAAAAGTTATTTCAGTTCAACAGTTATTGTTGAATTAAACAATGTTCGTTATTTGGAATAGTGAACATTTTTAGCGTTCTTAACATAGAGACATCAATGGAAAAACTCCAATTTGAAAAACTGTTCATTAAAATGGAAATCTGTTATATCGTTATCAGTGATGGCATTTTCGGTACATTTGCGTCATGAAAAATCGTTGTCAGTACATTCGACAAGTTTTCAGTACATTCGGTACATTTGGAGCATTTTCAGTACATTCGCCAAATTTTTAGCACATTTTCAGTACATTTTCGGTAAATTTGGACAACTTATAATATTTACCTTTATTTTGTTTTTTAGTAAATGAATATAACCGCAATGAGTAGATTTATAGTAATTACCTGTATATAATATAATTACCCTATTATATTAATTACGCTTTTTTTAGTAAATGAAAATAATTGCGCAATGTATAGATTAATTAATTTAATGTGAAATATATCAATTTAATGTGAAATATATCTAATTTTGCTAGGGTTTTTAAGATGGGAAAAGTGAGGACCTTTTGTTTGATAGTAGATTTTAGAACAATTTCGAGCATTTTAAGAAAATTGGATGTTGAAGACAAAATAGTACATTCGGGCTCTAAAAAGTACATTTGAAGTCTCGATTCAGTACATTTTCACAAAACCCAAATGCCATCACTGATCGTTATACGTTATATTGGACGAATGCTGTACTATACTTCTTGAAAAAATTTTTTTTTTTCAATTCTTTTACTCATACCTCATTGAAAACAACAATATAATTATATGTTAAAACATAAAAGAAAAGTTTATGGAACATAAAGGAAAACAATAGCCATTTCATGGTGTCAAATAATTATTTGCAAAATCCAAGGAACATATGAAGAAACTCAAAAACTTATAAGAAAAAGTTCAACACTTGTTGTTTCCACCACGAACACCAATCACGACTTGTAGATTTCTTGGAATAGACGCAATAAGTTTTTGTAAATCATGTCCTTCCGGTATCTTTCAGTTCACTTTCTTTTAATAACACTTATTTGAGCGTTTTTATTTGTTGGAGCCCGTTTTGGAACCTTTTTTTGAAGTGTGTCCATTAAATTTCAATTGGGTTCATCATATCGGGACCTTGGGCTGATATGCTCATCACTTTACTGCAATTATGCAGCACCCAGGAGCTGCACAAGAGTGATTTGGGCTTAAGATCATTGTCTTGATTTGTATCTTAACTTTTCGGCCTTTTGAGTGTCAGTGAAGCCGAAATTCTGAGCCCTTTTCTTCAATTCGTTTTAAACAGTGTATAAGTAGTACTCCTTCGTCATGCTATCTGTAAAAACTCTCAATTCATTAACGCCTTCCTATGGTACGAGTATGTATCCCCATACCATAAAGGGCAACTTTCCACACTTAACAGTGGGTGTTATAATTTTCTACTGCAGGGTCAATGGGGTATTACATAGAGAGACGTAATTTTCTGTAGCAAGATTAAAACCATGTAATATTATCACGATGGTTCTACTAAAACTTGACGGAGACCGAACACATATTAATGGATAAGTCTTGTATTAAATGCTGTACTATCAATGGTACAAAGGAGCTTAGATATTAGATTAGATTTGAGATAAGACCCCAGAGAATTATTCAATCTTCTTGAAATTTGGCATCTATATCTTTAACATCACTGAGACTCGGGGCGTAACCAAAGTCATATCAAAATTACTTCTTTGAAAAAATGAAACACCCTAATGACTAAATTTGTGTAGTTTTTTCAATTCATATAAGTTTTGAGCTCTTTGGTATTTTGACCCACAAGAAATTACCTTCTGGTAACGGCTACTGATTTCGTTTCCAATTTTTCCGAACAGTTTCCAGTGTAACAAATTTCAATGGGAGTTATTTGAAAAGTAAAAGAAACAACTCATTCAGTAAGCCTCTGACTTAGCATCACCCCTTAGTTGTAGAAATCTCTGTCTTCATTCTTTTTTGTTGATAGATATTTCACTTTTAGGACAAGGCTAATAAGTCTTCAAATTTCTGTGTGTTTGACGTCCTTAAATCCAAAATAAACTTTTTTTGCTACGATTTAGTTTTTAGTGGCAAATAAAGCTAATAATCCATAAAATTGTGAATGACTGTTGCCTTGCATGGTCATCGCTCGCCAATTCGCACTTTCACAATTCCAAGTATAATCAGATAATTCTGGATTTTAGATACCTATTTATATATACGAGTACGAGTATATGCGCATGAAAATACTTAAATTACATTACAAAAATTTTAAGGTGAGAAAACTTTTTGAATAACATATTTTTTATTAAAAAGTGGCAATGGTGGCAACTGTGCTTACTGGTTGCTATATCCGGTGCAGGTGGGAACGCTCCCGGAACAAACAATGCGCCATTGCTGTTTTCGGTCGCGTATGGATTACGCTCTCGACGGCTTCCAATGCACGTCACAGACCCTGTTTTGCACCGTTCTGTTCTGCTTAACAGAACGAATCCATAAATTTTCAAAAAGTTTCACCTGCAAATTTATTATTTGGTACTCTTGAAATATGTGTAAAAGTAACATAGATTAATGGCTTGTTTTTGTTTGCATGAAAAGCTACGAGATGTGGCGGCACCGCGCGCCAAGAGCGCAGGATGCATTAAAGGTAGAATTGTGTGCTGCTTGATGCGGGTGGTATGGGGCTGCGTGATTACGGAATTTGTGACTGTGGCCCAAAGCATTGTACACAACCGAGATACATAGCCATTCACGTTTGTTCAGAGCTCTCATGAGGGCGGATTAAACCAGCTGCAGAATACCAAAGTTGCAGCTATGCCAGTGCAGTTTTTATGTGAGAGGATGGTGCCAATTGTGGGTAGCAGGTGGTTATGGCTGTTGAAGCTTCACTCATGCATTGTCTGGCGTATAGGGAAAACAATTATATGCGCAAAAGTTAGTTCAGATATTTGGCACAAACCCAAAGTTTACAAGGGTGGAACTGATTTTCCAACAAACATGGTGTCGGGTTTATTATTCAAACTTTTGGATGCTAGTTGACGCGTTTGTGTGTAAGCATTTTTTACAGAGTTCCATGCAACTTTTTTCCCACAAGTTTTCCTTTTTATTGCCAGCTATTGGCCATCAGACCCATAAGCCTTTTACTCGTCGCACTCACACTTTACTTATTGATTTTATGATGCCTTGACGGACACGTACGTGTTTCTCCCAGCTATGCCCATGTTTTCAATTAGTAAAGGTAAGCCGTGCATGTGCATGAGCACATTTTGAGAGGTTCACAGAAATACATGTAGGTACACCGAAAAAAAGACCGTACTAAATTTGAAGAACTGCCTTCCTCCGATTTAGTGTAAAAATTTTCCTTAATCTAAGTTATTTTTCCTCATATGGATGAAAATATCGTCTCATTTAGTAATTGAGTCCTTTGAAATGAGTTCATGTTTCATTAAAGCAAGTCAAAGCTCTTCCTCAAATATAGAGTTTGTGGTTTTAGTAAAACTTTCCTTTGAAATAGTAAATTTTTCTTTGGGAAGAATTTTTGAGGACAACTTGTTCCTCATTTGAGTAAAAACTTCCTCAATCTAATGGAATGTTTTGTTTAAGGAAAATCGTACTCAGTTTTAGTTAGTTTCTTCAAAAAATTTACTATAACGTAGGAAAATTTTCCTTAATAAATGAGTGGCAACACTCGCTGCTTTATTCGCTGAAATTAATATCTATTCTTCTCGTAAGTATTCTGTTTTTTCCTATATAATTATAGTTCTCTACTTGTTTTTTAAATAAAAAAATAAAAAAAATTAAAAAAAAAAAATTATGTCGTCGCCGGGATTTGAACCGAAGCTTTCCTGATCAGACAATGGTTGTTACATGCGCAGTTTAACAACATCATTTTAGTATGTCTTAAAAATGCTGTCGGTGGCTGAGTTGAGTAAGATGAGCATCTTTGAGCGGTGGCATGGCGCAGAACACAGGTTCAATTCTCTGATCGGGTTACAGGTAAAAAAAAATTTAAGTTCTTCTTTGAAGTTTTAAAAACGTATTACAATTAAAATAAGAATGACTGACAATAAGTAACCAACAAATAAGGAAATAAAAAATTAACAAATTTTTTTTGAAATCAACGAATTTATTTTAAGTAAATTTCTGTCATTTAAGGATACCTTCATCCTTAGAAAAAGTAAAATTTTCCTCAGTTTTTTAACCTTGTCCTCACATTGAGTAAACTTTTCCTTATTTCAAAGCAGCAACATTTACTTGTACTAAGGAATCCAACTCACTTATTTTGAGGAACCCATGGCTTTAGCTCGTATTGAAGGGCATTTTTTCCTTACATTTAGGCATTTTTCCTTAAACGAAGTAAGTTTTTTTTTCGGTGTATATACCACTTACTTTTTCCATTATTATTTAATTCAAGCATGCGGCACTCTAACAACCAAAAAAGTATATGTACGTAGGTTTCGAAAGTTGCACTGTGAGAAAATGATGTCGCAACCATAATGATTTCGGCGCATAATCTCAATCATTTTTATGACTTAGGCTTAACGTCAACATCAGCTTTTGAAGATATGATTAACAAAGCCAAAAGTGCCTAAAATCAACTTGAATATGCGCATTAATCTCTACTTAAATGTTATACTAAGAAAATAGTAAGTGATTGTAAGTGACAAATATTCTGACAAGCTTTACAGCTGGGAGACGTTATAACTGAAAAATCGTCGTCAGTACATTCGACAAGTTTTTAGTATGTACATTTGGCCCATTTTCAGTTCATTTTGGGAACATTTAAGCTTTAATTGAATGAAACTGAATGAAACTTTGAAAAGTACATTAGTATTAAGTAGTAAAATTTTCACTTTAGTACTTTAGGGTTAAACATTGTTTGAAATGAAATATTTCAAAAACTATGAGAAATAGAATAAGAATTATTTTTCTTTCAAGCAGGTTTAACAGTTGCAAGAAGGTAAATCAAAGAGTAATCCTGATGTAAGTAGAGCTCATAATATAAATATTTAGTGGTGGCTCATTGAAATAGTTAGACATTTTCGTCTATATCTCGTAAAGGAAAACTCTTACATGAACGGGACCACTTCCCCTAGAAAGGGCATAAGATTTTTCATTAAAAAGTATCTTATAATATTTTATTTGAAGATAAGAATTAGCTTTCAGAGTTAGGTTTACAAGTATTTTATAGATTGAGAAAAAAGTTGTTGTTTTTTTTTTGTAAAAAATTGTATGCTCTTTCCAGTGGGTTTAGGCTTTACTTTCACGAGATATAAACGAAACTATAGCAGAATATTATCCCACATGTAATTCACATGGTAAACTAAAAGGATCAATGAGACACCAGTAAATATCAATATTATAAGCTCTCCTGCACCAGAATTTTTCATGTAGCTGCAACTTTTAAGCCTGTTTCAAAGAAAACAAAATTTCAAACACCTAAGTATTCATGCTTACTCAAATAATAAATTTCTTAAGCTATTAACATTTTGGACATCATGGACGATATATGTACATACATAAGTGGCCGATACAGATTTTGAGCGTTTGAATCCGATTTTGGTGCCTGTTTTGTCCAACGACAGTTGGTGATTAATTCTTAAAAAAAACATGTGTGCAGTTCACACGCGGAAAAAGTGAAACTCCGATAGAATGAGATGAAAATGTTTTATTAAAATGATAAAAGTTGACGGGATCTAGAATAGGTACAGCAAGGCTTTGATTAACCAATCGTCCACGCAATAAACATAAAATAAGCTTATGCGCAGGCCCGGATTTACCTTAGAGGCACACTAGGCCAGTGCCTAGGGCGGCAAATATTGGGAACTTTTAAAATTTTCGCCCCCTAAATTACCTAAAAAATGTTGATAAGCAAAAAAGAAGGTCCTCACTTTTGATATTAGTAAAATTTTTTTTTTAATATTCGCCAATCAATCAGGGCGGCAATTTGTAAATGGCCTAAGACCGGCAAATTTTTAAATCCGGGCCAGCTTATGTGACAGCATTTGATTCAAAGCTCTTTGAACGCACGAAGTGTGTCGACTATTGCACGATTTCCGATCGGAACTCGGTAAAACGAATTAAGCTGTCACATAAACATAGTAATAGAAAGCAATCAACGTAATTTTCCTCGCTATAGAAAGGCTTTGGTAATTGATCACTGCATTGCTTGACAAAATTGAAAAAGTAGAAAATCTTTCCACGCTTATATCTCAGCTTTTGGTAACCCGATCTAAAAGCTGATAGTTTCAGCGCACTCTGCTTGATGAGTACTTTAATTTGATATATAATTTGTTGCTATTGATATTCTAGATCCTACTTAAAAAAGCGTTTCATGATTTCATGTTTTCGTTTCAAATTTTGCGTTGTGTTACAAATTTTTCAAATGACCCCCACTAAAGAAGTTTCACTTCAAAAAGTTGAGTCCTGCACTGTATCCTTCAATTTTTAAACATTACTTTATTGCAATCGTGGTCCAAACAGATTTCAGGTCGTAGGTAGAGTTCAAGTTATTTTTGAATCAAAACTTTCTACTTGTAACTGGTGCCTTTTTTAAAAACAAAAAAAATTTGTCAAATCGCAAATTGGCTTTAAATGTCCGAACTCTCTTTAGTTTTTATTTACTTATAAACTGTCATAACAAGGTTAAATACACAATACAGTTTTAGCAAAGCTTAAAAAAATTATCTGAGTTGGTCCATAGTAATAGAATTTTGAGACTCGAATGATCATTTGTTTGGCATCGTTTGAACAATTATTTCATGAAGCTTAAAGAAGATTTAAAAATGTTTAAAGGCATATGACCGCTGCGACTACTTCTAACGAAGCGCGTTGTGAAATTTCAATTTTTGGCTTTTTTTTTTTTGTATGCAACTAAAGCCTCATGTCAGCAATAACTCAAGTTATTTTGATTTTCAAAACGGATATCATTATTGGTTTATCTAAATATGGGGCCGTTCAAGTACAGTAGGTAACGGATATAAGCACAATTCATTTAAGAAATGAACGCTTATAAGAAACATTTTCGAAAGCACCACGTTTTTTCCCAATGTTTTGAGGTAAAAAACAATCTATATAAGAAACTTCTTATAAGAAAAAAACGCATAAAAGAAAGTTTTTTCCAAGCACCAATATGAAAAATCTTAAGAAAAAAATAACGCTTATAAGAAATTTTTTTAAAACGTAATTTTCGTTCTTTGGTCAAAATTGAAAATACGCGCCTTCTTTGTCATCGTTTTTCGATCAACGATTGCAGTTGCTGAACGCACTTATTACTCACTGCTGATTTTTGTGCGACTCGGATATACGAAATAAAGTTTCTTATATCAGTAGTACGTATATAGGAAATTTTTTTCTTATATACGTGGTACTTCTATAAGAAAAAACTGATATAAGAAAGAAATTTCCGGGATTTTTTGACTTTCTTATATCCGTTACGTACTGTATTACGTAACGCACTTAGGGGGGCGGGTTCGAACAAACGCGTTACGCTGCGAGTTAAAAATCTCTTGTTTTATTTATTATTATCGCAAACGCGACTAAAACATAACAAAAGTCGCTAAAATGACTTTCCGGTACATTGCGCAACATAATTGTGACTCTAAGGTAAACATCGTCACTTGGGTGATACCGTAACGCTTTAGGAGAGGGGGGAGGGGGCAAAAATCTTCAAAAAATTGCGTTACGTAATACTTGAACGGCTCCTATTCTATCAATAAAAAATTAAAAGCCGTCAAGCAGGGTTGAAAAGTTGAAAATTAGGAATTAATGGCCTTCCAAAAAAATTGTTTAACAATGTTGCACCTTTTTTATTTTTTCTAGTCACAAAATTTATTTTTGTATGCATGTTTTTTTTTTTCTTGTATAAAAAGAACTTTACGCCAATTAACGGCCATTAACGTCTTTTAATAGATAAGAAAGTTGTACGCGTTAAGATAAGATGGCCTCTTTTAATATTTTTCATTGTCTCTAATCAAATAAAAGTAAATTAGTATAGTTTATTTATTATCCGTCTCTTTATAGGCAGGTTAATTTCTATGGCTCCAAGGGCGGATCCAGCGGGGGGCGATCGCCCCCCCTAAGGACGGCAAGGGAAGAAATGATTTTGAACATTTTTTAAAATATATAACTTTTATTATATATAAATTATAAAACAAAAACATTTGTCAATTATTTATTATTTTAACGCACATACTAGGGTCATTCTATACCATTTGGACATGCTAGGTAGTCGCGTTTTATTTAAAAAAGCAGAAAAAATATTTATTCTGTTATTGTATAATGTTAAAACAAATTGAACTCAAAAAGATCATCGAATTTTAAGAAAATGACACGAGAAAAAATTAGATTATAGTGATTTTATTTGATATAGGAGTAGCGTCACCTCCTCGATCTGTTTGGGTTTGAATTGGGCTTCAAGATTAAACTGCAGTCTGGTCCAACAATTTCTCGAGCAGGTTCTATTGGGGTTACTTGGGGTGACTTGGTTTAATTGAGTTTGTATATTTTATTATTTAAAAATTGCACGAGCTAGATCTATGGGTTTACTTCGGGTAATTTGGATCACTCAGGGGAGGGGGGTTACTTGGGTTACTTGAGGTTGCTCAAGTTACGTTGTTGTTTTTAATTAATACAAGTTTCTTAACTTTTTTTATTCTTATGTTCGCCCCCCCTAAAATTTTTTTCTGGATCCGCCCCTGTATGGCTCGTCGTTACAACAAATGTGAGATTTGGAAATAAATAGCTTTTTGAATAAATCCGTTTTGAAAAGAGACTTAACCGTGTTTGCAATTGAAATTTACTGAAAAGTGCACTGTTTGATAACACTAGTTTACACTAAAAAAGTTTCATTGATAAGAAGTTACTTTTCTTATGTACTTTTTTTTGCTGAATTCGGAAATGAAAATAAAAATTTTTTGAATGACACAGTTTTCGAGATATTGTGTTTTTTCATTTTTTCGACCTTCTTTCACTTTAAAATGCATATCTTTAGCTCTAAATGTCCTATTTAATCGTGCTCAGTATAAAATTAAAGGTATTTAAATGACAAAGAAACGTGTATAAGTACATATTCCAGATTTTAAATAAAATCAAATTTTACATTTGATTCTGTGGCCATGGGAAAAATAGAAATAAAATAAACAAAAATAACTTTGCTTCATGCTCCTTGAGCTGATACTTTTACGCAAAATTTAAGTTATATCAAAACAAGATCGATAATAAAATGGGAACGTTAACTCAACAAAACAAATTAAAAAATTATTTTACTTAAATATTCATAATTGCAAGAATAGAATGAAAAACTGAACATTTTTTTATGCGAATTGCTAATTGCACAACCAATTTTATTTTTCATTTTCAATTTACAATATCAAACTTCAATTATTTTTTCACAGCTATTAATATTTTATTTATTTTCTTCTTACTTTCAGAATTGTTAATTGTAATTTAATTGAACACAAATTTTCAGCATTTCTAGCTCGCGATATGAATTTAAAGTGAAAAGAGGTCGAACAAATTAAAAAACGCAATAATTCCAAAGCGGTACCATAAAAAAAAAAATTATTTTCATTTCCGAATTCAGCGCGAAAAAGCACATTCAATCGCGTCTAACGTTGCCATTTTATTATCGATCTTTTGGTATATCTTAATTTTTGAGTAAAAGTATCAGCTCAACGAACATGAAGCATAATTATTTTTGTTTATTTTATTTCTATTTTTCCATGGCCACTGAATCAAATGTAACATTTGATTTTTTTTTAAATCTGGTCTGTTTTCATCGATTGAACCGATTACTCAATGGAATATGTAATTATACACGATTCTTTATCATTTTAATACTTTTAATTTGACGCTAAGCACGGTTAAATTGGACATTTAGAGCTCGAGATATGAATTTTAAAGTGAAAGAAGGTCGAAAAAATGAAAAAACCACGATATCTCCAATTCTGTGCCATTCAAAAAATTTTTATTTTCATTTCCGAATTCAGCAGGAAAAAGTACTTTTAGTAACTTTTTATCAATGGAACAAATAAAAAAAATCATTTTGTAAACTAGTGTAATTGGTAAATACTCATTGAATATTGAGTTATAGTTCCTTTCCCACCTATCTGTTATCCGCAAAGGGATCGGATCAGAATAAAAAAATTTTGGAATTAACAATTTCTTTTATATGGAGAAAAGTGGCAATTGAAGTTATTTAAAGTATTTGTTCTATAATTTTCGACCGCTTCAGAGAAGCTGTTTTTAAAATTGTCAATATTATTTGAAATATATGAATCAAAATTCTGAAACAAACTGTTTTTTAGCTCTTTTATCCAATTAATAACATAATCTGTTTGATTTTGAGCAAATCCCAGGCTCATTATGTTTTTAACAAAGTTGCACACACTTTTATCCAATAGGCATTGTGTTCTTAAGTATAAAACTTGATATGGGCTGATTAAGAGTTGTAGAGTTTTCAATAATATCGTCTGATTGAGGGCTAATGGGAATAGAGCACGAAATGTTACAATTTTGTGTTAACGTATTGACATCAATGGTATTTAAGCGTGTACTTAAGAGCATGTCTCCTTAAGCCACTGTTCGGGGAAAGTTCTTTTATGCAAAACTTAGAACTCATACATTTACTCTATTCTTATATGGTATATAACTACGGTAAGCATCCGTCCTGTATTTCCCGAGACTTTCCAGTATTTCAGTATGGTGCACCGACTTTTTTTTCTTTTTCTTTTTCGCAAATTGTACAAATTTTTTTTTGTCCGAAAAATATGGTCTCCATGTTACATTTATTGAAAATGTTTGAGCAAATATAGCACATCAAATTCATTTTGACGATATACATATGTATGTATGTATAAAAAAGCTGTTTGAAATATTTTAATTAATTTTCATTCAATGTTTCATCGAACATAAAACTCATTTATTTATCATTAATTTTTGGTATAAATTTTAAAAATATTTCATCGCTCCTTGCCAAGTCAACCAAAAATGCATTTGGAAAAAAATACAAAAAACATTTATGAAGAGAAGAACTAAACTGGATATTAAAAATGAAAAATACTAGATAACACATTAAATGCGTTTTGCATACAGAATTGTGCTGGTAGAGATATTATTTTGCTGTCAACGACTATCATAAATTGGCTTATTGCCAATTTGTTAGCGCTCTTTGCAATGAGGAAAGGTGAAGCAACTTCATATTCGTCTGTTGGTTTCACCACATAAAATAGAAAAGAAAGGGTAATTCAAAATAAGATAATAAGATAATCTAAATAAAAATACGTGTCATTGCTTACAATTTCCAATCTGATAATGAAGCCTTGAAAATTTGGCCTAAATAAGTTTTTGCCTCTGACGCCAGCACCTAGGGTTGCCAAGGCGCTTTTACGCGGGCCCCGATGTAGACCACGTACGAATTGGAAAATTTCGTAAAAAGCCGTTAATTGGAGGGGGGAAAGGGGTTATCTTTTTCTCTCAAAAATTTTGGTTTTTCTTTTGGAAGGCCGTTAATTTGTCTATTTAAACTTGGCAGCCCTGCCTGTAGCTGTACAAGGTATGATAGCAATATCACACTCACCATAAACATCCTTCGTTACAGCGGAAAAACTTTTGCCACAAGAATCTTATTTGATTTTTTGGGATAACGAAGATCAAAATCAAAGAGAATCTATAACGAAGTTATTTGAATAAACTTTAAAAACTGGTTGCAGTTTTATGTCAAAAAAAAAAAAAATAATGGTTGAAACTGATTAAATTATCGGACTGTTGTCTAATATTAAACCAAATGTAGTATACTGCTGAAGCATTGCTTGTGTACCAGTTCCGGTTCCACAAAGAAAAATGGAAATATTTTCTTTATGTTGATGGAATATCGACACAACACTTTTCTTGCTGATAAGGTTTGACACGGTTAATCTTGAAGAGCAATCCTTTGCAAAAGTAGTACACAATTTTAAAAAAAATTCAATATCGTGCTGCTGCAGGATTTTGTGATCTTTGTCCTCTGCATATGTAGATTGTGTTTTAGATTGAATATATGTAAGTCTTTTTCTTTAGAATTGAAATTTTTCAATCTTTCAGATAGATAGCCTGTATTTGTTGCTGGGTCATAAAAAATATTTTTTGACTCGTGGACGCCTTTATAACAAGAAAACATATATAACTTTGACAGCAAAAATGCTGAGAGTATCATTATCATAAATTTGCCAATGCTGAACTGTTAAAGCATATACATTTTTTCGTAAAAATAGTACCGTTTAACTGTAATTAGTGCGAGCGCGCGTTTTTAGAAGTGTTAAAAAATGACTGGAAATAACTGCAAAATCCCCTGATCTCAATCCACTTGAGAACCTTTGGGAAATTGTTGACAGAAAAATAAATAGACAAAATTGTAAAAATCAAGATTTCCTATTTGAACAAACAAAGATAACCTGGTATAATCGACATAATCAGCAACCTAACAGCAATTATCAAATCAAATGAATTTTCTACAAAATATCAACATTATTTTTTTTAATTTTTTTTATTTATAAATAACTCATAAGAAATGTGCTTTTGTTTTGTTGCAGCAATCTTGAAGGCGCTCGCTGCTCTTTTTAATATCGTATTTTTTTAATTAAAAATAACTTTTAATAAAAATAAGTTTTTTCTAATTTATATTGGTAACTCAACAAAACAAATTAAAAAAACTATTTTACTTAAATATTCATAATTGCAAGAATAGAATGAAAAACTGAACTTTTTTTTAAGCGATTTGCTAATTGCACAAGCAATTTTATTTTTCAATTTCAACTTACAATATAAAACTTCAATTATTTTTTCACAGTTATTAATATTTTATTTATTTTCTTCTTACTTTCAGAATTGTTAATTGTAATTTAATTGAACACAAATTTTCAGTTGCAATGTACCAACCGTTTGGCATCGGCAATATTTTGCAGTATCACAAATATTTACTGTTAGCCGTATCGCATCGGTAAAATCCAATAAATAAAAATTGCAATTTTAAACAACCACTCACTTCTTTTATTAAATAAATTTAATTATTGACCAAATCCATCTCAAACCATGCAGTCGGAGTGACTTCAAATTGCGGAATTGGTTGCCGATTAAATATGTTGTTTTTCAAAGTAATTAAGGGAATATACCGTTCCCCTGATTTCATTAAAAATTATTTTTTGCGAAGTTATGCCCATTTAAAGTTTTAGTGTTAGAGCTTGAAAAACAGCTGAAAATTGGTTCAAAATAGTCACATTTTCATCTAAATCAAAATAATTAATTTTTGTCATTGATTCTAATAGAACTTCTCATTCTTTGTCAGAATCTTTAAGAAACTTTGAAAATTGTTGAAAACTGGCGGCGTTATGGCACTTTTTATGAAAAAAAACAAGGCTGATTTTTTCAAAAACCACAATGTTTTTTTCGCTTAAAATTTTATTGTGGATTTGTATTAATGTGATAGAAAAATGACATGAGTTTAATGCCTGTTAAACCACATTTGAGGTCAGGAGATTTTTTTCCCCAAAATGAAAATGTCAATTTTTTTTTCGTCATTGCCAAGCCACACTACGGTACTATTTTCAAAGCAAATAACAACAGCAACATTACAAATTACTTTTTGCAAGTCCTGCTTGGATTCTGCATACTTTTTTTCACCGTTATTTTCGAAATAACATTTTATCATAGGAAATAGTATATAAAAACATTGTAAACACATATAGCTTTTTCGCTGACAAAGTCAAGCAAACAAAATATTCAAAACCCACAGAAGTACAGTCAGCGAAATAGCTATATTTGCGTACAATGTTTTTATATATTTCCCATAATAAAATGCTATTACGAAAATAACGGCGAAAAAAAAGTATGCAGAATGCATGCAGGATTCGCAGAAAGTGATTTGGAATGTTGCTGTTGTTATTTGCTTTCAAAATAGTACCGTAGAGTGGCTTGGCAATGATGAAAAAAAAAATTGACATTTTCATTTTGGGGAAAAAAATCTCCTGACCTCAAATGTAGTTTAACAAGCATCAAACTCATGTCATTTCTCTCTCATATTAATACAAGTCCATAATAAAATTTTAAGCGTATAAAAGATTGGGGTTTTTGAAAAAATCAACCTTGTTATTTTTTCATAAAAAGTGCTATAATTCCGACTATTTTCAACAACTTTCAAAATTTATTAAAGATTTTGACAGAAAATCAGAAGTTCTATTAGAAACAAAAGACAAAAATTATTTATTTAGATTTGGATGAAAATGCGACTACTTTGAAACAGTTTTCAGCATTTTTTCAAGTTTTGACACTAAAACTTTAAATGGGCATAACTTCGTAAAAAATAATTTTCAATCAAATCAGGGGAATGGTATATTCCCTTAATTACTTTGAAAAACAACATATTTAATCGGCAACCAATTCCCCAATCTGAGTCACTCCGACTGCATGGTTTGAGATGGATTTGGTATATTTATTTTTTATTTCGTTGTCCTTTGCAAGATACTGCAACCTTTGTCACATTTATTTAGAAAATTTAAAATGAATTTTTCGCCTCTTTTCACATTGAAACAAAATTTATTAACCCGATTTTTCACCATGTTGACACTAAAGGTCTTTAACCCTTGTGTGCGTGACAAAAGCTGATGAGGACTCATATAATTCAGATGACGCGGAATATGATATTCCCCTATTTTGGGGCGGTTTTTGGCCATTTTAGGGGTGGGGTCAACTCCAAAAGAGTTTTAAACACCACCATCGTGTTCAGCATCCTCGAAAACGGGGGGTGGAGGTGGTCTGGTTGCTTCTTTAAGTATTTGTATTTTTTAAGTTTTTTTCCGACTCACAGAATCCACTATATGCCCATTATGCAGAGTTACAAATATGTAAATAAAAATTACGTCAAGAGCGATCCATTTTTTTACTCAACGGAATATTGTACTTTAATATTTTTAACATTTATAAATTTTTTTTCGTTTTTGATCGGACACGGAAGGCTGTTTTTCATTAACATTTAATAAATAAACATGTTTTAAACATTGAAAAATATATTATTTAAAATTGAAAAAAATTTCATTTATACTCTATTTCAATACAAATCAAACACTGTTAAATTTATAAAAATCGTCGAATCCGTTCAAAAGTTATAAGCTTTTGAAAATATTTTGTCCCCGAATTTCAATTGCCTATAACAACAACAAAAAAAATTTAAAAAAAAATAAATTCATATTTTATTTTCTAGCATATACCACTATCTAAATAACAACATTTTATTAAAAAATAAAAATATTTTTTTAAAAGTGGCCCAGTTCGTAAGTTCTGACCCAGTTGTAGAGTATGTGGAACTATAAAATATTTTGAGTTGAAAATGAAATGGGTACCCCGTCACACACAGAAGGGTTAAACAAACTGTAGCGTGCTTGAGTTGTACGTTGCACTCTACGACTCATCACAACACAGCATTAATTAGAAGAGAGCTTTGAGTCCGAACATTAAGTCTCTCTTGTAAAGCTTTGCTCGACTAAGCTCAGGGTTGTCGTGGGACAATGAACGGACTGACGAAAAAGAAAGAATTACTCAACTATCTACTACTCTACATATCATTTTCTTATTACCTATGCATTTTCATTTTTGGAGAAGGTGTTTTAACATTGCACAGGCTAAAGTTCTGCACACATTTCAACATTATGTTGCATTCTGAGATGTTGCTGAATACGAAAAGCGCACTGTAAGCAAACATTTGAGAATGCAATTGTTGTTTATATTAGTCGAGAGAGAATAATAAATAAATTCATGTTGCTAAACATAGCCAACAGAATGGTGCTGTATGGATATTGCCGATCTGCATGTGATTCCATATGTTATCAACAATATCCAGCAGATAATATGGTTGCTGTTACCAAAGCCAAATTAATAATTTAAAGATATTTCATCATTTTTATAAGAAATTAATAATTCAATTTTATTGTTTTTTTTTTGTCTTTTCACAAAATGATTAACACTGTAACTCAGTGTAATATTCAAAAATTCGATTTATGCTTTACGACAGTAAATACATATATATATAAATAGAGTTTATGAAAATTATATAAAAATGTGAAATATAAACTTACATATTTTTACAGAATCGACGATCTTGACATGTCAGGATGTGGATGCTTCCATTGATATGCTTTCAATTCATGCTAAATATATTATTAATTAAATATTTACTGTACGTATTTAGAAAACTATAAATATATAACTAGGCGATTATAATTACTCAATATATTGGTAAAATTTAAGTACATATTTCAAAACTTCTAAATTCAAATTTCCAATTACTTTAAACCATTAAATGAAAAACAAAAACTTTCAAATACTTGTATTAGTGATTTATGCATGAGCACATATCAACGTTGCCGCTTTTATAGCCATAACCTTGGATGTAATTTTAAAGGTAACCTTGATGATGCGAATCTCGATGTCCATATTTCAATGATGACAGAACTTCGATCTTTCTATCATAAATTCATAAATTTATTATCATCTTAAATAAAAAGAGGAGCAATTTTTGCTTTCTCTTTTTTCATTTATTTAAAAAAAAAAACTTCACTTGGCTATTAAATTCCAAACACTCCTTATGTGTATATTATAGGTTTATATCCAAACTTCGCGTATTTTTAATATATAAACTAATTAAGAACTTATTTTTTTTTATAAAAATTAAATTTACACTTGACAGCGCAAAACAACTTGTCAGCAGCCAGAATTAGAAAGAAAGAAACTGTGCTTGTCAACCTGCATATATACAGATTAAGTCATAATAACTGTATTCCACTACTTCCTTTCGAAGATCATGTTGAGGTTAAAAACTTATTACATTGTACATACATATGTACATACTGATCTTCTGATCATGCTTAGCATAATTTTGCCTGTACCTATGCATGGGCCTATTTCATTAAACACTATAAAAAATTAACTTAAAATAATAATAATTTGTGCTAAATTTTTAAATTTTAGTGACAATAAAAATAAAATAATGTAATTTGATTAAACTGAAAAATATTTTTGTTGTTGTAAATAAATATTTACGTAAATAATTTAACGAAAACAATGACACTACAAAACAGGAGACCAAATCCATTTAAAACCATGAAGTCGGACTGACTTCAAATTGCGAAATTGGCTGTCGATTATATATGTATGTTGTTTTTCAGAGAAAATAAGAGGACACGTATTCCCCGGATTTGATTGAAAAACATTTTTTTACGAAGTTATGCGCATTAAAAGTTTTGGTGTCATCCAAATCAAAATAATTAATTTATGTATTTTGATTCTGATAGAACTTCTTTTTCTCTGCCAGAATCTTTAAGAAATTTTAGAAATTGTTGAAAATTGGCTAAGTTATAGCGCTTTTTATGAAAAAAAAAACAAAGCTGATTTTCTCAAAAACCCCACCTTTTTTTACTGACAACGATTTTTCAGAACGCAAATGTACTGAAAATAGTACAAATGTAGCGAAAATGCCATCACTGGTACACATTGGAAATCAGCTGATCAGAGGTTACAGTATTTATAGAACATATTGTAAGCACCAAACCATATACCCAAATCAGCTGAATTACAACCTTTACGTTTGCTGAACGCATGGGATATTGGTTAAGCAAGGGTGCTAACCTAAAAGCTAACTGAATTCTCATTTCCGAATATAGTCTGTTCGTGAGTACCTGAATAGACGCGCGAATTAATTTTGAAAATGGGAATTTAGGAATGAAAAAACTTTATTTTATTTTAGCTTAGATCGCGTTTTTTAAGAACTTTCACTTATTTAAAAAAGCTAAGTACGATCTTTTAACGATTTAAAATCGAGTTTAATATCAAGAAAAAATAAATAATTAAAATTTCTTGCAGCGCCGTCGTTTCGAGGATTATTTGTCCTCTTCTTCAGGGCGTCAATTTATTAACTAAACAACATAATAAAATAAATATATATATATATAAATAACATAACAAAATAAATTTTGTTAACATAGTTTTTTTAGCAGAGTGCGAAAAGTTTTGTAATTGAAAGAAAAATGGAAATTGTGAGCTCTTTGAAAGTGAGATGGACAAAGTGATGTAGGTATGTAGGTAGTATGTAGGATGAAGTTACCTGGGAATTATTACTTTCAACAGGATAACGATCCGAAGCACACATCTCATTTAGTGCGCGAATGGTTGATATATAATGCCCCGAAGCAGCTTAACACTCCTCCGCAATCGCCCGATCTTATCCCAATCGAGCATTTATGGGATGAAGTTAAAATGAGACCAAGAGAAAGGCATTGTTCGAACAAAAAAATTGCTTAAATCAAAAATCAAAGAAGTTTGGATCAGTATTCCGTCATATTTCACAGAAAAACTGGTAAAATCTATGCCCCGCCGCACAGTGGCTTGCTTTTCAAAAAAGCGTTGCAAAAATCAATTTTAGTGTGGGTCTGTTTGACTAATTTGATCCTCGCATCGAATAGTGAAATGTCTAGAGGTGATAAATTTAAAATTTCAACCCACTCGGATAAGTAGTTTAGTTTTTACAGTTAGTCAAAGTGGAGACATTTTTGAAGTTTGCAAAAAATTATTTTTTTTTGGATAAAAATTTCATGTTTGAGCTGAAAAATTCAACAAATGCTGAGAGAAAAATATATATTTTTTTTTTGTAAAAGCATTATTGGTTTTAGTTAAACAAAAAAAAATTAGTCCACCATATTTTTTTTTTGTTTTTTTTTTTTGAAACACTGTTTTTATCGATGTTTTTGAGCTTTAATATGAGTTTAAAAATAAACTTCACAAAACTTCAAGCTGAGCTTCCACACAAATCATCATTGACTCTTCCTCAACATATCCCCAGAACAAACTAGGCACCGGTGTTTGCCCGTTTGGGTGCTAGAGCGATTTTTATCGACAAACCTGTGGATATAGCACCCTAAGTCCATACCCATATTAGAAATATTAATTCTTAAACCTTTAACTAGAAAACATTTAATTAGGTGTGAAATGCCTATTTCATTGGTCATAGTTCATAATTAAAACCGTTTAAATAAAACTGCAGCCACGCCCACTTTTTTTAATAGTGGGCGAACCATTGTGTTTTGGTTAAAAACTACCTCTTATAGTTTTGGAATTTATTATATACAATAAGACCCCAACTAAAAACTTTTCTGATTGCACTAATCCTGTTGAAGGTAAAATTCCTGAAATCTTAAAATTTACGTAAGGATTACAGGAACAGGTAAAAAGATGTCAAACGATTTGTGTAGAGAAAAACCAAACTTAAATTTTAGAATATGTAAAACGGCAGTTTACAGTTTTTTTTAATTTTTTGCTAAGAAGAGCATAATTATGAGTATGGAATTTCACCACTGCATGCAAGAATAAGGTGTATGGAATTCATTTGGAAACTGACGTATACAGTTCCAGAAGATAGTAACGATTTAAAGAAGTTTCTTGTAATCAAAGGGGAAATAGCTGATAGGAAGAAAAAAATTCAAGCTGCGTTTTATGCAGAAATTGGTTTGAAAGTTGATCAACCAAAACAAGGGTTTGGTAATACCAATGATGGAAACACTTCCAGAACATTTTTTGAAAAGGATGAAGTCACAGCGCGAATTACTGGAGTTGATAAAGAGAAAATTAAAAGGCTACAAGTCATATTAAATGTTTTATGCTGCAAGGAAAAATTTGACGCAAAAAAATATGGAGACAAGAACTGCTGCTTAAAAAATATCCGCATAAAAGACTTGCACCTACGGTTCACAAAATTCTGGCCCATGGTAAAAATATAATAGAGTTTCAGCCTTTACCAATTGGTGAACTATCAGAAGAAGCACAGGAATCCAAAAACAAAGATTACAAAAAATACAGATATCTCAACACGTGCAAGATAGCAAGAAATCGACAAAACCAGGACCTTTTTAACATATTGGCCGCCTCGTCTGACCCAATTATTACATCTCTAAGACACACCCTATCATCAAAAGAGCTGAAAGAATGTTACTCTCAAGAAATGTTAAGTCTATTATATAGCCATTCAGATACTGTTGATTATTTTGAACGAAATTAAATTGTTAATTTAAGTAATAAAAAAATATTTAGTTTATAAATAAAAATAAATATCTCACCAAAATTTAAATTTATTAAATTTTTTTCTCCACATTACAATATGTAAGAGGGCTTTGGGCCTGTTTATTGTATATATATATATATATATATAAGCATAACCATCAATAAGGGGAAAAAAAAATTAAAAATCCGCTTGGAATTTTTTTACAATTTTAGTTTTATATACTAAGCCCAAGCACATTTCTATCGCACTTTCCAGCAGTTTTCAATGTCTACTTGCGAAAAAAAAGCATAAATTAAATTTTAACATGCATAAGATATGTAATTTTTCCTCCCTACAAAAAACTCAACTTCAACAATCAATTGCGTCGGATTCTGAAAACCTATTTCAGCAAAATTTTCTACTGTATTAGCTATAAGGATTCCCTATCATATAAAAAAAAAAAATATCAAAAAATCTTTATTCGTTCAGAAGTTATGATTTTTGCAATCAAAAAGTCATATCGTGCCACTGTACGCCGGTTGCAAGCTATCGTAAATGCTCAAGGAGGCAGCACCAAATACTAGAGCTTGAGTTTGCATTGATTTTGTAGTATTTTGGCAGGATTTAGAATGCTATTTATTTATTAATTTTCTTTCATATATATATATAAAAATCAATCCAGGTAAAAAATTAAATTTCTTTTTTATCTAATATTTAATTTTTTTTAATTATTATTTCTTTTCTTAAACAGATATGCTGCCATTTGTCAAAAGGACTCTAAAAATGAAAAAGTTCAAATTGCAAAACTTCTAAAGCGAGCATCGAATATCTCTGTTGTCGATAAAAGTGATATATCCTACATTTCGATAAATCAAGTTCTAGATATATTGTCAACACCTACCGTTATTGTGCATGGATGTAGAATTAAATACAAGTTTCCATGCAAAGTACACGTTGGCAAGTAGACATTTTTAAAATAAATTTGTTAATCTTCTAAGTACATAATTTGGAAAAATACCTACGAAAAAAAGAATAATAGTTTATGTAGATTAAATTGGTTTTTTCACTTTTATAATTTTTATAAATGAACTGAATTAAAATGATTGATTTTAAAAGAAATAATTTGATTTTATTTGTCGTCGTCATTTCCCTGCCTAATAAGTCATTACCCTGGAGGACATATTTTTAAAATATCATATAACTCGGTTTAAAATTAAAATATGGATGTGTACTTTCGATAATTGAGTAGCTATTCTTAAAAGGATTAAAGCTATCTATTTGAAATACTTCATTCTACAAAAAAAGTGAATGCCAAAAATGATGTCGAAATTGGCCCGTAATATCAGATTCAGCCATGTATGCTCAATTTTGTGCCTTAAAATTAAGTATATTTTTTATTTTGCTATAAGAAAAAAGTTTATTTGTGAATTAAGTTTTTGTTTTGTTACTTATTATTGTGAATGAAATGTCTACGTTTCGAACTGCATTTTTTTTTAATAAAATGTGTATGTACGTTTTTTGCTTCTCCTGTATAAAACCAAGAAGTGTGGTTACAACTTTTTGGATGTTAGGTGAGGATATGCTAAGACAAAAGAAATCGCTTCAGCATTTTTTCTAATTCCATATAGTTTATAGTTTTTTAATGATATTACATATGGTCGTTCGTTTACAAACCGCACGAATTTCAGGAATAAAACATCGACTTCTTCAAATGCGATGAAAATTTTTTCCTGCATCTTCTAACAAATTCAGTTCACACATAGGATTTTGCTGAAAAAATTTTTGCGGAAGTTATTAAATATTTTCGACCGCAAGTCATGAATTTCAGCAGGAATCTAAGCGTGCGACGCGTCAAAATTTAATAACGAGTGTCAGATACTCGTTCCTTTGTTGGAGCATGTTTAAAAAAATTTAAATAGTTAAATTGTTATTATGTTTCATTTGTTGACAGTATAATTTTTTTTTTAATTTACTGCAAAAGCTAACGTTATGGACTATCAAATAAAAAAATCTGACATTGATCGGATCAGTAAAACTGGAGATAATAGACTTCAACTATGACTAGATTAAACAAAATCGAGACAATTATCGAAAGTTAATATGTGGATATTTTCAGCAAAATCCAAATAGGGTCAAGTAATTTTATGTATATGTTACCGGCCAAACTAGTTTTTAGGATAAACTATTTTTTCCTAGACCAAATTAGTTTATCCGATGCGTGTTAGGATAAACTAGTTTAGCCTAGGACGAACTAGTTTAGCCTAGGACGAACTAGTTTGGCCTGATAAGAAAATTTACCATTTCAGGACAAACTAGTTTGGCCTAGGATTAACTAGTTTTATCTAAATCAAATGTTTTGAGTTCATTTGCATAGTTCAGCTCCCACTAATGCTACTCTAATTTTATTGCTTCAATCCGTCAAAACCGATACCATAATTCAAGGATGCGCAGTCCATAACTCGTTTGGCTCTTCCAGCTCTTACAACAATATCAAAAAATTTTGAACTCACTTTGAGCTGGTTCCGTTATTCGAGCTTAATAATTTTGGTCCACAATCACCACATGTATTTTGTTCCTGTAATTTTTTCTTCAACGCATCGACTCGTTCAGCTCTTGCCGTTACTCAAGTTATATAATTTCGGTTTGCTATCGCCGCATGCTTTTGTTTTTGTACTTTTTTCGTCAAGTCACAGACACCTGCAATTCTTTGTTTTTGCTTTTGTCTTTTGTTTGAATGTAATTAGCTTGCCGTAGCTCAGTCTTGTTCTGTTAATGAAGCAACGCACATAAATTTGTATTCACATAAAATGAACTGCACTTCGAGAAAATATTTTGAAAAAAAGTGGGAATATGATTACATACTTATTTATAAAAAATAGCATTTTGGAAAAGCCTCAATGTCTTATATGCAAGCAAGTTTTAGCCAATATGAAGGCCAGTAATCTTAAATGGCATTATCAAGCTTTGCATTTGTCAAAGTATGCAAGTCTCCAAGGGGATTCAAGACGCAATTATATAGCTAGACTAAAGACATTGCTAGCTAGAGAAGATAATATAAATGAAAATGTGGATTTGCGAAGAAGTTTCTTAAACGCTTTTTGTATTGTAAGTTACAATATTGCAAAAGCACAGAAGCCATTAACCGAAGGCGAATTCTTGAAGTCGACTTGCGTAGACATGTTAAACTGCTTTGGTAGTCATAGAGAGAAAATGGCTGCATAGGTACAAGATATTCCTTTATCCCGTGACACTGTTACTCGAAGAATCAACTCAAATAAGAGAAGTATTAGCAGAGAATATAAGAATAAGTGAAACATTTTCGTTGGCGGTAAACCGGGGCACATTCGTATTTGGGGCACATTCGGCATTGCCGTTTTCGGTAAGAAAATCGATGTCTATGCCCATGGTTTATAATTTGAATGCAGCCTTAAACGATCGTCAGGGATGCCTTGTAGTTTGAGAGCTCTAGTTTATTGGGAAGAAAAGTTATAAGTGGTTGTGTGTTTTTTTGATCATTTGTGTGTTTTTGCATTTCAGGTGAGTAAGCGACTTTTTTTGTTAAATTTTGTTTAAATAAAAGAGAAATTTTGTGAAAAGTGACATTGAATATTAAATTTTAAGTTGAGCGTTTCAAACCTGCTCTATTGAACAAGAAAATTTGCGACATTGGGGCACATTCGGCATTTGTGGAAGGGGCACATTCGGATGGTGCCGGTGTGGGTGTAATTACAGAAAAATTTAGTGATTCGGCTTACAGCATAAGCTTTCTTCGAAGAGCTGACACCTCAAGTTGGGTATTTGTAAAACCCCAAATTGAAGACATATCCGTCGCACTTAAAAGTGAAATTGAAATGAAATTGCCTTATCCCACACACCGGGCATCAACATCTCGATGCCAAACAAAATATTGCTTTGACATAAATATGTATGTCCAAATACTACGTAAAGAAGTTTTTTATTTTCATAATTTCTACTACTTGCTTTATTTTCATGAATTATTTTTATATTATATTTTAGTTTATTTTATGAATTGATTTGTTTTCAAAATAAAAAAACAAGCATTTAAATGCAATTTATTCTTGTGTTTTGATCGAATAAGCTTCAATGCCGAAAGTGCCCCTAGCAAAAGCGAATGTGCCCCGAGTCGTGGTACATTCGGCGAAATGGCATTTTTGTTTAAATTAAAAAAAAGTACATGTTTTGGAAGTGGCATGAAAAATTTTAAATTTTTTTTCAGAGCTAAAACATTAAACTTTTATAAAGTGTTTAAAGTTTTTAAATATTTCAATAGGTTTTGTAAATATACAGTTAGGGACATAACTATTCGTACAAACCATTTTTCTCCAAAATTTTTAGAAGTTTTGAAAATTATTAAAAACTTTGAATGCAGTTTTATTTTAAATCTACTTTTATTTGATTTCTTAAAAAAAAACATAGTAATATTAAACACATTATTTAAAAAATAACAAAGTAAGCGAAATTCATTGAGACAAAAGTGTTCGTACAATAATAATATAATAATAATAAAACAAAAATAATAAAATAATTAATACTTTGTGGGCCCTCCGTTAGCATTAATTACGGCCTGGAGCCTTCTGGGCATCGAGCGTACTAGATTTTTAGTTGCATCTGGAGAAATTTCTCTCCAGGCGTCCTCCAAAGCAGTTTTAAGGGCTTCCCTGTTTTTGGCGTTCTTGGTAGCAACTTTACGTTTCAAAAGTTCCCAACAGTGCTCGATAGGGTTCAGGTCAGGTGATTGGGGAGGTGAATTTAACTGCCTTGGTGCATAATAAAGCAACCACTCCTTGACTGAACGCGCAGTATGTTTTGGGTCATTGTCTTGTTGGAATATCCAACGTTGGCCAAGACCCAAACTATCTACGGAAGCTTACAAATTGCCTTCTAATATACGTTTATATAGGTGCTGGTCCATTATACCATCTATGAAGACCAATCGTCCAACTCCTCTCGCTGACATTGCTCCCCACACCATAACACTTCCAGCACCGTGTTTGACTGTTGGTATCAAATTTTTTGGATCTAGAGCTGTATTTTTTTTGCGCTATACTTTTCCTCTGCCATCATTTCCGAACAGATTAACCTTTGTTTCATCAGTAAATAATACCGTCTCCCAAAATTCGTCATCCTTATCTAAATAACGCTTGGCAAACTCTAAACGAAGTTGCCGGTTTTTTTGGCTAATAAGAGGTTTTTTACGAGGTACTCTGCTTGCATATCCGCCGGAATGTAGAATTCTTCCTATAGTTTTCGGATTTACAGTTGTTCCGGTTGTATTAGAAAACTGTTCTGCTAATTCCCTACGGGTTGCTCTAGATGTTTTTTGGACCTCTTTCAAAATCATACGCGCATTTCGGCTGGAAACTTTTTTTGGCCGTCCTGTTCTGGGTGCATTTTCAACGGAACCAGTACTTTTGTATTTGTTTACAATATATTGAACCGTGGAATGTTGTAAATTGAATAAATCACCAATAATACGGAGCGGTTTTCCTTTTTGATGCTGTTCAATTATTAAATTTTTGATATCCAAACTCACTTCCTTACGTTTGCCCATTTTTAGCTTGTTTATTGCTTGGAACTTTGAAACGAACTAATAGAAAGGCGTCACAGCGATAATATAACGGTTCTTTATATGAAACGGTAAACAACTAAAATAGCAATGCACACTTAATTGAACGATCTACTGATTTAAAATACTGTACGAACACTTTTGTCTCAATGAATTTCGCTTACTTTGTTATTTTTTAAATAATGTGTTTAATATTACTATGTTTTCTTTTAAGAAATCAAATAAAAGTAGATTTAAAATAAAACTGCATTCAAAGTTCTTAATAATTTCAAAAACTTTTCAAAATTTTGGAGAAAAATGGTTTGTACGAATAGTTAGGTCCCTAACTGTAAAGGTTTAAACTTTTGTAGCCGAATGTACCCCGGTTCACCATACAGATGTGACAGATGTGGCTCACCTTATTGTTTTTGTCAGATACGTGGATAAAGATTTAAATATCGCTGAAGAGTTTTTAAATTTAGTGCCTTTATATGGTACAACGAGAGGAGAAGATATATTCCGAGCGTTAGAAATTTGTGCAAAACCAATTATAGGATTTGCGAAACTGAGTGCTATTTATACAGATGGAGCCGGAAATATGAGGGGAAAAGAAGTTGGACTTCGTGGTCAGTTGAAAAAGCACAATATTAACGTTCCGTTTTATCGTTGCTTGATACGCCAAGAAGTGTTGTGTGCGAAAACAATTGGGTTAAATGAAACCATGTCATTTGCAATACAAATCATTAATAAAATAAAAGGAGGACACAGTGCACTTACACACCGTAAATTTCGATCTATATTATTAGAACTGAATGCGTCTTACGGAGATCTTTCTTTATTCTCAGAGGTTCGTTGGCTTAGCAGAGAAAAATGCTTACAAAGACTCTTCACTTCGCAAAGAAATTCTTTTGTTTTTCAAAGAAAATATAAAAAATTCAGAAGATTTACAAGAAAAATTGAGAAACAACACGCTCATTAACACGCTCAATTTGCAATTACAGAAACCAAAACAAAGCATAGTCAATATGATATCAGCGATTACGGGGTTTAAAAAAATGTTTTCACTTTTAAAACGCGATATAGCCAAGCTCGGGAAATCTACAAAATTTTCCATCTTGTTTAATAATAAAGACAGAGGCTCCCGACTCAAAATTTCATCAATTCGCACACCAACTACAGGCAATGGAATCCGAATTCAGTACTCGTTTTAAATATTTTTCTAATATCGATGCTCTCTTAGATACAACATGTATCATTGAAAATCAAAATCCACGGTTTCTACTAGAGCTTTGTGATCTTCAGTGTGACTTGCAGCTGCTAGCTTTGCAGGATACCGAAGTAGCATTTTAGAAGAAAGTTCCCGCAGAAAAATATCCAAAATTGAAAGAAGCAGTTTTAAAATTGATGTCCATGTTTTCCAACACCTACGTTTGTGCCTTCTCCCACATGAATCATATTAAAAATAAACATCGAAGTCGACTCTCAAGTAATAAATTACTCAATGCGCTAATTATCGCACTTGATTCTAAAGGGATGGATCTAAAAAGTTTAGAGGACTAACGCTTACATCAGTCGAACAATTTATCCGCAAAAATTTATATAAAGTATTTATGTATATATTGTACTAATATTTTTTTTTTACAGTTTGCTTTAATTTATGAAAAATGAGAATAAAAAAAGTTACAATATTTTTGAGTTTTTTACCCAAACTGCTGTTGAGATTTTTGTTTTTGTTTTCCTTTGTTTGCATGGAATAATATTTCGTCAATACTAGGAATTTTTTCGCAAAATATTTTTCATTACTTGGGATTTATTCGTAAAGAGTTTTTTTTACCCAAATTGATGTTGTTGTAATCAGCTCTCGAAAAAATATTTGTGCGCATCTCTGCCATAATTGAAAAAACGCGATCCTATTTCACATACAGTTGTGTTCACGAAAATAGTAGTGTCATTGGGTCCTGGGTGTTTTACTATCAAATTAAATGATGAGTACAATTTTCATTTAAATTTTTGAAAAAATTGTAATGTATATTCATTTCCTTAGTATAACGTTTTAAAACTTATTGTTAGTCTCTTAAGAGAAGATTCAATAAAAAGAAATGAAGTTATAAAAAAAAAAAAAAATTCCACGAATATTTACAGTTTCTTTTGTTATAAGCTTTTATTTATTTTAACGCAATGGCTTAATCAAAATAAAATTCAAAAATAATGTTATTCACGAAAATAGTAGTGGTTACAAAAATTAAAAAAAAGCGACACAACTTAATTTAAACTACTTATGTATGTATGTAGATTATCTTATTTCAAAACCAAGTTAGGTATCTACATTTTTCTAAATTGGCAGACCTGGTATAATTCAACTATAGATTTTTCTAGGGTTTTCAAAAATTTCAAATTATGCCAGATATGTTAATTTAGAAAAATGTAGATATCTTGGTTTTGAAAAAAGATAATGATAGTTAGTTTGCGGTATTCTCGTAAGCAAATAAAAATACATGAAAAATATTGAACAACGGGATCGGTGGTAAAATAATATGGCCCGATATTGCAACTTGAAAGCAGAAAATCGGTATTTTTTGCTTTTTTTTTCGGTCAATTTTAATTTTTTTTTATAAGAAAACAAGAAGAAGAAGAAAAACTAATCACGGATTCAAGTTCCTCGATCGATAATAGCTGTTTAGAACAAAAAAAAAAATTGAATCAGCTTAATATGTATATATGTCAACGCCGAATCGAAGAATTGCAGGTTTTGAAATAAGATAGTGATATCCGGCTTACGGTATTCTCTTAAGCAAATAAAGGTACATTAAAAACAATGTACCATTAGATCGACGGTAAAATATTATATCAAGATTTTGCAACTTGAAAGTAGAAAATCGGCATTTTTTAATTTTTGTCCGGGCAATTTTAAATTTTTTTATAAGAAAAAAGGAAGAAGAAGAAAAACTAATCACGGATTCGAACTCCTCGATCGATAATAGTTCGAAAAGCATACCCACTTTGTTGCAAACTCTTAAGCTTACACCATTTTTTAAATCAATATTTTCGAAAATGGATAGGCAACTTAAAACAGGCGGCGGCAATCCACTTTTCAAAATTGATGAAAATACTTATGGGTTGTTTTGTCTAGACTTAAAGGGCTATTGTAATCCACTGACACATCGTGAAAAAATCAAAAAGTTTTTTTTTTGAGCCGCTCTAATGTACATGTTATAGATGTTTCTTTGGGTCTATTATTTCGTGATAAACCCTTTATTATTTATTACGACTTTGCATCGACGTGGAATAGAGTTAATAAGGTCCTTAAAACGCGCTTCACTGGAATTTCAGCCCAAGTCCCTTTAACCATTTGTCAAAGCTGTAATCTACTTGATGGCTTTGCTGTAGTTACGATTCGTTTGATATCTCCTCACAAATTTTCTATCCGATTAAGGTCCAGAGACTGACCTGGCCATGGCATCACGTCGATATTTTAAGATACAAACATTCAAAAGCTAGTTTACTAGTGTGTTTAGGATCGTTATCCTGTTGAATCGTCCATTTTAAATGCATTTCCCGACTGGCATACGGTAGCATTACATCCTTCAATACATTAACGTACACTGCTTTGTCTATAATGCCTTTGATCAAATGGATAGGGCCAACGCCAGTCTAGAAAAAGTAAGCCCATACTATAATGTTCTGTCTACCATGTTTAACCGTCTTGGTAGTGTATTTATTTATTTATTTGGACTGGTATTCTGTGTTTGGTTGGCATACTGTCTGGAGCCTGTTTCACAAAAAAAAAATGTTTTGCTCTCATCTAACTATAATACAAATTATATTCCATTAGTCGACGACGAATTGTCACAGCACTGGTCGACAGATTTGGCTGATTTTTAATCATTTTTGAGCATTTTTTGCACTTCATCTGTCGTCTACTAACGAAATCTGGCACTTACCACCACGGTTTTCAGGTTTCTTACAATAGATAATAACATTAAATATCAGGGGTAGTGCATCCAACCATATTTTTGCTTCCTTGAAGGTCTTGCCCTGATTCCTTAGCCTAATTATTGATTCTATCTTATCGATTCAGCAATTCCTTCCCACTAAAAAAAGGAAAAGTATGTACTTCGGTTGCAATAAATTCATATAAGCAAATTATTGAATTACTTAATTACACTTACTTATGGCGGTTTTCTAGAATTTTTAATTTTTTTCAACTAATTACTTAACGCACTACTATTTTAATGAACAGCAGATTTTTGGTGCAAATATGTAAATGCATCACAAAAAAGACCACACGAAACAAAAGTAAAGGTATTTTTTTGCTTTTCTGTTCTTTTTATTTAGTCCTACGAAAATTTTACTAAGGAGTTCAATTTGTAAGCCAAAATATTTTACAAAACAGATTTAAAAGTTACGTCCAGCAACACTACTATACTAATACTATACTATACTATACTATACTATACTATACTATACTATACTATACTATACTATACTATACTATACTATACTATACTATACTATACTATACTATACTATACTATACTATACTATACTATACTATACTATACTATACTATACTATACTATACTATACTATACTATACTATACTATACTATACTATACTATACTATACTATACTATACTATACTATACTATACTATACTATACTATACTATACTATACTATACTATACTATACTATACTATACTATACTATACTATACTATACTATACTATACTATACTATACTATACTATACTATACTATACTATACTATACTATACTATACTATACTATACTATACTATACTATAAAATATCAAACACCTAGTTTACTCGCTACAGTAGTTTTACATAAGAGTAGTGGTAAGTGGGCGGCCTGCGTCTTCGAATTTTACCAGAAGTTTTAACGCTCCATAATATTTTTAAAGGAGTTACCGACGGCTAATTCCTAGACTGATCCGCGACTGAAGACCGGCGCGAAGCCGGTGTTGGATTTTTAGAAGATTTAAATCCTGAGCTGTGGCCGTAGGCCGCCCACTTACCTCTACTCTTAGGTAAAATTATTGTGGCTAGCAAACTAGGTGTTGAATAAATCATAAAAGACCACCGGCTAAATCCAACGGAATTATGTTCAGAGTACCCCTGGTGAACTACCCCCGCAAGCCCCACCCCCTGTGAAAATGGAACGAAAAGTACATAAATACCCTCAAAACATCGATTTAGAAAAAACTAGTTAATCCTAGGCCAAACTAGTTTGTCCTGACATGGTAAATTTTTTTATCAGGACAAACTAGTTCGTCCTAGACTAAACTAGTTTATCCTAACATGCATCGGATAAACTAGTTTGGCCTAGGAAAAACTAGTCTGTCCTAAAAACTTGTTTGGCCGGTTATATATATAAGCTGTAAAAAAATGTTGGACGATTCTGAAATATCATGTCCAAACTGGTGTGCGGTTTGTAAAACAATGACCGATATGGATAACATCCAATTTTGTTCAAATTTTGACACATCAAATAACTTTAATAGGCACCACCACAGCCCAAATTTCAGCTGCCTAGGTGGTCGGCGTCATGAGAAAGAGCCATATTTTGGCCTGAAAGTAGCCGTTTTTAGTACGTTTAAAAAATTTTAGCTTTATATGCCCACAAATCCAAATTTGAAGTTATGAATATCAATTTTTTTGCTTATTATGTCATCTAATAATCATAAAAAAAATTTAAGCTTCTTGACTTTAAGACCTTTTTTTTGCGACCCGATTAACTGAAATAGTCCCATCTAAAATTTGAAAATGGTGCCCTAAATCGAAGTTTTAGATATAATATTTAAAACCGATTTTATTTTGTTTGGCTGTTTTTACCCTCTTAAATGAGATATAATGCAGTATTAAAGTTGACCAGGCTCAGAGATATTAGACATCAAAATCGGCTGCTTTCGTAAAAATAGCAGTTTTTGCAAACTTTAACCTAACAGTACTTTGGAACCGGCCTACCTAGGGAACTTAAATTAAGACTGTGACTTTGACTTTGACATGTCAAAATTTGAGTAAAAGAAGATATTTCGAATAGAATGCAATTTAATGAAAAAGTGTATATTAGGGTGATTCATATTTTTTTTATTTCAAACAGGTTGTAGCAGGTACACGATAGAAGAATTCTGGTGCAATTTGAGCTCATAATATTAATGTTTACTGGTGGCACATCGAGCTTTTTAATTTTCGATACGACTTATATGGGAAAGTATGCCTTATTAGACAGTTTCGGGTAAATTTCGTTAAAAAAAAAGTTTCACACGAACGACATCGAGAACAAATCGTATGGAAAAAAAAGTTTGATGAGCCACCAGTAAATATTAATATTATGAGCTCAAATTCCACCAGAATTCTTCTGTCATGTACCTGCTACTAATAGACCTGTTTGAAATAAAAAAAAAAAACTTCCTTTAGGAGGTGGGGGATGGTAGCGAAATCGGACAGAAGTGGACAATCAGTGAGGAGGGCGTTAAAATTTCAGAACTTTTGCGAACGTTTTTTATGTGCGAACCCAAAAGACTTTAAGACTTAAATCGTTGTGTGCCGAAATTTTTTAAACTCATATTTATGCTATGAAACATAAAGCAACATATGTATATAATCTACAGCAACCAATATCGCTTTAATAAAGAGGAAAAAAGATTGGTTCAGTTGAATCTTTTTTTAAGACTGTTAACATTATGAGTAGATGCTTGGCTGTAGTTTAATCCTTATTGCTTAAAATTGAATAATTAACACTCAGTTGCATACATGTTAGTCTAACCGCATCCTTAACCAGGATAAATGACATTGCTCTTTGCTGGCGTTTTGTGTCATCGAGGAAGCCGTACGGATGCAGGATGTATGTTGTAATAAATAAAGCAAACCTTTTGGCCACTACCACAAAAATCTTATTATGAAAGAATTTGATTTAGTTAGAAGCACTTTTCCGACTGGCAAAAGCCATGAATATACTGTCTCATTGGGGGAAAACTTTAGAAATCCAATTTGCAACTTGAAACTTGCAACTGCCACTAAAACCTTCATCTCGAAACTTTCTTACGCTTAGACTGACACTTCTCTGCTTCATGCTACCGACTGCGACCCGCCCAATTGCATATCAACGACAAAGGCGTCTTTTGGAAATTTTAATGCAAAATGTTTCTAGTGCAATTTAGATCAAATTAGTTTCGTATTCAAAGTCTGAATTAGTTTTTAATGGAATTGCCAAACATGTGCGTACGAAAACCGAGAAAAAGAAAAATTGTGCAATGAGCAGCGCATATTCACAAATCTCTGTTCGTAGACACATACGGTAGTGATTTTGGGCACAGTCAGTAGGAAATGACTCGACGATGACATCATGTGTCTTCTAGATACAGTATAAGCGTTTCGAAGAGATGGATTAACATCCTGATCGCTATTTTGTCCCTTAACCATTTCTACATCTTACCCTGTTAATGCTAAAAATACAATGTTAAAATGCTGATTTAAGGACCACTAGTGAGTTCCGGAAAACTCATTCTAAGAACTATAAGATAAATAAAATACTGTGTGAGAGAAATCCCATCTCAAAGCACACTTTGTTAAAAGAGTATGCAAAACTACATTTTGTAGCTTGTCGACACGAGTGTCATTGAATAGTTAAATTCGATTCAATAGGCAATATCAAACGGGCGTGTCGATAAGTTACGAAATACAAACTTATAGAACGTTTTTTACAAATTGACTATATGAATAGAATTATGGTATATATCCCTTCTGGATAGATCATTTATATTCAGCCAGAATGCATTTTTTTTATACCTATAACCAGTGGGTGCCGTGGCGTTTTCAGCAGGGTGTTCAACGTGTATGTGTTGTTTAAATATGAATTCCTATTCTTAGTTTTTTCCAGGACCACGATGGGGACGTGAGAGACTGAGGTCCCATTTTTATTTTTTTTTTCTTATTTTGCTTTTTTTATATTTTTGAAGTGAAACTTCTCTAGTGGGAGTCATTTGAAAAATTTGTAACGCAACGCAAAAATTTAAACGCAAAACTTGAAATCATGAAACGCTTTTTTTAAGTAGGATCTAGAATATCAATAGCAATAAATTACAGTCAAGGACTAAAGTTTAAATACACCCTTCAAATTTCACTTCTAAATAAAACTAAGCATTATAATAAAAATGTAGGTATGCAGTTTTTTTTTAGTCCATCAATAAGCTACAACAACAACAAAAAAATCTTTTTGTTGCCGCCTATTTTACGGTAAATTCATTAGAAGCAAAAAAAAGCTTGACAAAAGTTTAAATACAGAAGGAAAAAAGATCTTTCACACGTGCTTTTGCAGATTCTTACGAAACTAAATACAGTTACATATGTTGATTTTCTCATTTACGCATTTTTTTTCTGTATTAGTTGTGATTTGATCGTTGTCGGCAGTCTTAAAAAGCAAAATAATGGGCAAAGGAAAACAAATTCAATCTGCAGTTAAAGATTTAATTGTAAAACATTTTAAGGATGGCAAAACCTACAGAGATATTGGCAATATGCTGAATTTGTCGCGTGCAAGTGTGCAAAATATTATAAGAAAATATAAAACTTATAAATCAGTGGAAAACAGACCCAGAACTGGACGACCAAGGAAACTTTCTCTCGTTCACTGTTATAAATGCGACATAGTAAATTTTTTTTGTTTCTGTTTTTGTTTATTAATGAACTAAAAATAAACTGCATATTTAGATTTTTCTTGAAATGCTTAGTTTTATTTGGAAACGATTTTTGAGGGGTGTATTTAAACTTAAGTCTCTGACTGTATATGTCAAATTAAAGTACTCATCAAGCAGAGTGTGCTGAAACTATCAGCTTTGAGATCGGGTAACCAAAAGCTGATATATAAGCATGGAAAGATTTCCTATTTTTTTCAATTTTGTCAAGCAATGCAATTTTGTCAATTACCCAAGCCTTACTATAGCGAAGAAAATTACGTTGATTGCTTTCTATTACTATGTTTATGCGACAGCTTAGTTCGTTTTACCGAGTACCGATCGGAAATCGTGCAAGAGTCGACACACTTCGTGCGTTCAAAGAGCTTTGAATTTTGGTTTTATGCAGGTGTTCTGAATAATGGCATGGCTTACTCAATCAAATGTTGTCGCATAAGCTTATTTTATGTTTATTGCGTGGACGTAAATGCAATGAAAAAATAAAAACAAATAAACGCAATTAAATACTTAGAACAAAAAAAAAACCTTTAGAAAACTAAATTGCGATAGAATGTGACGAAAATGTTTATTAAAATGATAAAAATTGACGGCATCTAGTATATCTACAGCAGTAAATGATATATAAGATTAAATTACTCATCGAGCTGAGTGCACTAAAGCTTCGAGATTGCTTAATCAAATGCTGAGGCATAAGCGTGCAAAGATTTGTTATTTCTTAAATTTTTTCAAGTAATTAACTACCAAAGCCTTGCTGTACCTATTCTAGATCCCGTCAACTTTTATCATTTTAATAAAACATTTTCTTCTCATTCTTTCGCAGTTTCATTAAAGCCAGTTCCGACAATCTCTGTTCGCACTGAGTATTTCTCGAAGAAGTCTTTATCCGCTTGAGTGCAGAGAATGCTCTTTCAGCTAAGCTACTTGAAGTTGGAATTGTCAAAATTAAGGAATATAGCCATTTCTGTTGAAAAAGTATTAATTAGTTCAAAAAATTAAGAGCTGAGATCAAAACCCGCCAAGTCCAAATTTTGCGTAAGGAGAAAAACGAAAAAAATGTATACCACTGAATTCAACTATAGTAAAAACTGATTGATTGATCCATTGAAATAGTTGTCAAAAACTATTAAAATCCTGATTTTTCAATACATTTTATGAGCTAATTTATAAGGACTATTATAAAAAAACGGTTGGACTTGGCGGCTTTTGAAATTAAAAATTTGGACATGGCGGGTTTTGAAAGTGAACCTCGGGACTTGGCGGATTTTGAAAAATAATAATAGCAATTTGTATTTATGAAAGCCGAATCTTTTTTAATGAAAAATGGGATAGAGTATGTAGGCTTGTTTCCTCTTACATATCACACATTTTAATTTATTGGACTTGGCGGGTTTTGCATCTCAGCTCTTTAAATACATGTTTGTATCGCAACTCAAAACATTGTAAGTCTTCGCCACGTTTTGGAATTGGGTAGTCGCATTTTTTGCAGCAACAAAAAATGTTTCAAACTGCGACCTGGTGTTTGCAATTTTATTTTTTGTCACTTCAATTTGCTCGCAACAATATTGAATAGCGAAGTATTTTGCTTGTTCAATAAATTTAGAGCACACATCGCAGTTTTCTCTGTCAAACATTTCTAAACAGCGCTGCGCTGCATTGTCGAAATGAAACACGAAACACGACTCCGAGTTATTATGTGCGCTAATGTACTACGAACACAACGAACACAGTCTATTGCTTCCCAGTGTGCCACACGGATCCGTTTTGGATTCGTTTAAGATCCGCTTCTTCGTATTATTTATCCGAAACGGATTCCGATTCTAAGTAATACGATTCGAATGCGAAATCACGGGTGATTCGCCTCTAAACAGCGGGAAGGATCGTCCGCGTTGTTGGATCCGTTTCGAAGTCGAAACGGACTTCATATAAGGATCCGTTTCGGATTCGTTTTTTGTTAATAAGCGAATTCCGTTTCGGATCCGTTTCGGACTCGTTTTTCTACAACAAATAAAGCGTATTCGAGACGAACTTTAAAAAATTCTGTTACCGCAAACAAACATTTTTCGTTTTTGATTTTTTACTTTCCATCTATTTTTCTATTGCTGTTGTTGGTTGGTACTTATTGTTAATTTATTAATGTAATATGTAGTATTTAAAACTTCAAAGAAGAACTTAAATTTTTTTTACCTGCGGCGCCATGCCACTGTTCAAAGATGCTCATCTTACCCAACTCAGCTACCGACATCACTTTTAAGACATACTAAAATGATGTCGTTAAACTGCGCATGTAACAACCATTGTCTAATCAGGGAAGCTCCTGGTTCAAATTCCGGCGACGACATAAGTTTTTTTTTTATTATTTTTTAATTTTTTTAATTTTTTAATTTAAAAGTATTTAAAAAACAAAAAAAGAAGTAGAGAACTATATATATATCGGTCATTCTTTTAATAAACGCACACTTTGTTTTTTTTCACGTTTTTGAACATTTTTTGAAACGAAATATCTCAAAAACTATAAGAGATAGGATAAAAAACAATTTAATCATTTTTGTTAAGAAATACTATAACTTTATAAAAAAAAATTAAAAAAATTTAAATAAATTTGTTAAAGCATTAATTTTTTTTTTATTTAAGAAAAGGCTAAAACACCATTAACTAAATTAAACTATTTTTTCTCTAAATTTTTTTATGTGTTATTCCCCAATCAATCCTAAGAATGCATGTGCTTTCATATCGAAACTTCCGCCATAACTTTAAAAACTAAAAATTGTTTACTGATGACGCGCATGGTGCGTTTTTCAACATAAAATTCGACATAAAAATTTTTTTTTGTTTTTTTTTTGTAATGTTATTTGCAATCAATCCTAAGAATGTATCTGCATTCAAAATGAAATTCCCGACATAACTTTGGGAAATATGATACAATTCATACAATTAGACTGAAACGCGCCTTCATAAAACGCTCAAATTTTCCAAAGCTATGGCGAGAATTTTGAATTGAATGCAGATTCATTCTTAGGATTGATTGAAAATAACATTACAAAAAAAAAACAAAAAAAAAGTTTTTTGTCGAATTTTATGTTGAAAAAACATGGTGCGCGTCATCAGTTAAAAATTTGTAGTTTCCAAAGTTATGGCGGGAATTTCGATATGAAAGCACATGCATTCTTAGGATTGATTGGGGAATAACACATAAGAAAATCAAAAAAAAAACAAAAGGTGTTATATTGAAAATACTTTGAGAAAAAACTTTATAATTAAAAAAATTAATGTTTTAACAAAATTATTTAAATTTATTTAATTTTTTTTATAAAGTTATAGTATTTCTTAGCAAAAATGATTAAATGATTTTTTATCCTATCTCCTACAGTTTTCGAGATATTTCGTTTGAAAAAATGATCAAAAACGTCAAAAAAAACAATGTGTGCGTTTATTAAAAGAATGACCGATATAAAAAATTTTATTTTACCAAAATTTACTAAAAAAAAAGGTAATTTTGATAAATTATCCAAATGTACCAAAAATGTACTGAAAATTTACCTAATGTACTGAAAATAAACCAAATGTACCGAAGACGATTTTTTGAGACGCAAATGTTCCGACAAAAGTACAAATGTAACGAAAATGTCATCACTGATGTACATTAGGGTGGTTCAAAATGCAATACATGTTCCGATTTTTGGTGCTCAGGCCCGAAAATATATCTTTAGCCCATGGAGCTATTGTACCAAAATTTCAACCGAATCGAACCACGGGAAGGCGTGTCAGTGGGTCGATTTGTATGATTTTTGTGCATTTTCGAAACGATTTTTTAGTATTATTTCTTTTAATTAAAAAAAATATCAACTTCGAGGTATATTCGTGGTTATCATTTTTTACGGACTCAGTATGATGTGAAATATGTGTGAAAATTGTAAATCAGAAAAACGCCGCAAGTTTGAGTATTGATTCATTGATACGAATGTGAAAAATGCTAAAAAATCTGACATACTTCCACTTTGCCCGTTCGAAACCATACCTATTTTATATTTTTCGGCCATGGCTCTGTGCGCAATCGATTGGAAATCTTTTTTTACATCGAGAACGATATGTCAAAAAATTTTTATACCAACGATGCGATCTGGAGAAATATTTGATTAATAAAAGCAAGCATTTTCGTCATATGAAAATAAAGATTTTCAGTTTATTTTTGTTCAAGAAATGCTAACATTTCACATTTGTTCATTTTGTAGATTTTTTCCGGTTTTCGGCGGCCACTTTAAGTATTTTGTGAATCTGATTTACGTGGTCCCTTATCTGTTTGTTGAAATTTTGCACAAGAGCAATCGCTCTTTTTGCGGTGTCGTTCAGAATATGTAATTTTTGGCCCACAATCTTCGAACACTCGCACGATTCGTCATTTGGCCAGCAAATGTGGCCTTTTTCCAGAAAATCCATGTTGTGAATGACACCGCGGAAAGAGCAATTGGTCTTTGCAAAATTTCAACAAACAGATAATGAAGGACGAAGATCAGTTTAAAAAATTAGTTAAAGTGGCCGCCGAAAACCAAAAAAATCTACACATTGGACAAATGTGAGATATTAGCGTTTCTTGAACTAAATTAAACTAAAAATCATAGAGCAGTGGCCGTAAAATATAAAATAGGTATGGTTTCGAACGGGCAAAGTGGAAGTATGTCAGATTTTTTAGCATTTTTCACATTCGTATCAATGAATCAATACTCAAACTTGCGGCGATTTTCTGATTTACAATTTTCACACATATTTCACATCATACTGAGTCCATAAAAAATGATAGCCACGAATATACCTCGAAGTTGATATTTTTTTTAATTAAAAGAAATAATACTAAAAATCGTTTCGAAAATGCACAAAAATCATACAAATCGACCCACTGACACGCCTTTCCATGGTCCGATTCGGGTGAAATTTTGGTACAAGGGCTTCATAGGCTCAATGTATGTTTTCAGGTCTGAGCACCAGAAATTTGACGGCATTTAATTTTTCCATACGATTTTGAACCAGCCTAATGTACATACATTGTACGCTTAGGGGACAGAACTACATATGATATGATAAATATGGCATGTTGTAGCGTGCCAGTAGAAACGGTGTCAAATTATTGATTTGATATGTTTTAACAAATATGAAAACGTCTAATAGAGATTAAAAAAATGCATCGGGTTGTGGTTGGGTGTGCGGAGAACACCTGCGCACCTAAGAATAAACGCCACTGCCTATAACTTCTTCCTGGAAAAGACAATAATGGTCTGATAACTTGCAACAATTCCTAACTTTTCTAAAAAAAATATCATAACCTATTCGGCTATTTAGCTTGGAGCCGTCTGTGTAGAAATTAAGACAGCCCCTTCATTTCGAGATTCTTCCCTTCAAGTCGTTTCTTGATGGTATGTGAGCCTTAGAATTCCTCGTGAATGAGGTTGCCGGAACTTTATACGATAGGCAAATGTTCTCTTCCTCTTACGGACCAGCGTAAAGTTTCACTAAGTCCAATGGCGGTACATGCAGTCAACAGCTTACGTAATACTCATAGATCCTCTAAAATCTTTTATTATTAAGACTAATGTTGTAGAGCAGATGAAAGCATATAGATTCCATACCCGTAAATTTTCAATTTGACCAGATTTAACCCAATTTTCATTATTTTAAAATTTTTAACGACCATCTCCATTTTCGGAAAAATAAAATTTTTATTGAAAGTGTTAAATTAACACCCTAATAGTTGTCTCAATATTTGAGCTTCCTATCAAACCTGTAAACGGCGCGGACAGAGTTTATGTCCGATTTCGTTGAAATTTTACGAAAAAAGCGACTTGCTAGAACGTAGAAAAAGTTTGCCTTAGGTGCGAAGATATAGGGCTTTAGGTATTTTATTTGTATAGGAGATGCCACCCGCTGTTGTTAAACTACATCCACATTTTTCATCTAGCTGAAAATGCGGACAAAGTACACCCAAAGGGGAGTTTTTTTTTTTTGAAAAAAAAAAAAATGTAGGCATTTTAGCCTATGTTTTAGCATTGGATCCGAAGGGAATACTCCCAAAATTTCAGCTTTCTAGATCATACCTGTGAACGGCGCAATCAGTTTGTTTCCAATTTAATTGACGACTTTTTACTAAAACGTAAAAAAAATACCATAGGTGCGTTTTAAGTATTTTAGTAGTATGGGAGGTGTCACACCCTGATTACAAATCACGCCTACATTTTTCGAGTGGCTGAAAGTGAGCAATTTACATCTCAATACTAAATTTGAGGCTAATAGCATCCATAGGTTTCGAGATAGCGTTTAAGCGATTTTGTTATATTAGAGCTACCACGCCCCTTAATTAAATCCCGCTCACATTTGCAGGGTGTTAAGCGAAGACAGTATAGATACAAGTACCGAATTTTGAAACTGTGGCTGCCATAAGTATCAAGATATATGCTTTATTTGTAAGGGTAGTTCCCCACCCTGTTTTCAAACCATGCCCACATTCTTCAAGTGGCTAAGTGCAAACTAAATACTTCCATATTTTAAGCTTGTAGCTGCCATAGGTACCAAGATATAACACTTTAAATGGTTTTGTTGTACGAGAGGTGCCACACCCCGTTTTTGAAACCCGCCCACATTTAACAAAGTGGGCGGGTTTCAGGATAGAACCAACTGAATTTCATGCAAAAAATCTCTATAAATTGTGAATGCAGAAACAATAAATACTCCAACTTTTCAGAAATATAAAAGCACTTGTACTTAATGCACTACTTAGAGACTAAAAATCAATTCCCAATGCATTATAACTGTTCTTTTCTTTAATTTTTCCTAATCATGTATGGAATTCTTCTTTTTTTCTTGGTTCACCAGAATAGAACTACTTTTTAATTGCTCTATAAATAAAACAAAAATAAATTGTTTGTATTAAAAAATTGATTTTATTGTAATTGCTTCATCTGAATATTTATTTAAAAATGTATGCTTTTACCGTTATTCGCAATAACCAGGGCCGGATTTAAATTTTTGGTGCCCTAGGCTTTTAAAGAAAATGGTGCCCTAGTTTTTCATTTTATATTGATTTTTTATTTGAAGTAAAATATGTAGTTACGATTTTTACTATATAGGGGAGGGGGGGGGGGCTAGTGTGGACAACTATTGATTTTACTAGGGGCTAATGTGGACACCAATAGAAACTTGATAATTAAAACAGAAACTTAAAAAAAGAGGTCAAATTTATAATTTTTTTTTTTTTTTGAAGAAAATAATACAGTTCAATAAAAATTAAAAATTTACTTCTATCCCATGTTAAACTTGGAGAAATTCATTTCATATTTGATATTACTTGCAGATCGAGATGTTCCCAGCAATTGTTATGGTTGTGTCATCTTTGCCACTATTTAAAGCGAATGTGTCTTGGAGGTGAATTTTTTCTTTTAAGAGGTTCTTCCTTTGTCTTCTCAGGTGTTTCGGGCCATGTCCACAAGGGTGGTTCAAAATATTAAAGTTGCTCCGATCTTCGCTCCCCGGGCTCCAAAAGTTTCGTATTGGTACCAGTAAGAGCCATGTAAAATTTGGTCCATTTCAGAAAACATTTGATGGGCGTGCGACCGTTTTGAAAACTGGAAAATGGTCCTTAATCTATCGAAAATCAATAATATCTCCGCGAAGCTACCTCTTAGAGGCATCAAATATCTGACAAGGTCCTATTATTTTTTTTTCTTCAACATTTTTTCCGTACATACTTACCCCCTATCACCACCTCTTAGGGGGGCCCCCCTGCAAAAAAAAACATTCTTGTGAAATTATGAAATTGACTCCCCCCTCTCCTCAGACGCTTTTGGTGGGGTAAAATGTTAGACCATTTTCTATTATTTTTACTCTCCCAAACTTTTCTGTCGACACACCTACCCCCTATCTGCCACCCTTTTGGGGGCCCCTTTCAAAAACACAAAAAAAAAAATTTCGAAAAATAGCTCATACCTCCCCCGGAGTGACCCGTAGAGGCTTCCTATGTATCATCGGTTACGGTTACAGATACGGATGTTTTTTTTCGGATATCCGGTGGTTTCGGTTACGGATACGGATATCCATAACATCCCTAGTCTTAACATAATTTTTTACTTGTGGCTTACTTTCTGAGTTATTGAGCGAAACTTTTTTCTCACAACCAGACCCACCACGATTTTGGCGACTGACGCTTATTATTGACCAGGGCCGTTTTTAAGCATAGGCTGTATAGGCTGCAGCCTAGGGGCCCGCGCCACAAGGGGGCCCGCGCCATAAGAAAATCCGTTATAACATTTTAAATTTTGAGTTGAATAAAAAAGCTGCATCGATTTCTCTCAAACTGCTTCAATATCTCAGGCGTGTACAAGTATCTTAAATGGATATCATTTCATATTTGCATACGCTGTTAACCCTGACACCGTTCTCTCTTTTGACTTGCCACTTCTTATTAAACCAAACACTTTGTATGTGGTTTTCTATTGAATAAATATTTAATTAAAAAATGTCACTCGGATCTGGTATCGGTGATATAGCCATCGGAAGTTGTGGATATAGCTTTTGCTAAAATCATATGTAGTATGTCATAAATTTTAAAGTTTTATACACCATTATTGTAGGACAACAAATTATCATTCTTATGACAACCATATTTATACATCCATTCAGGGGCTCCCAACTTACAATGACTTAAACAAAAGTTATAACCGCAAATTCCGATAGCTATCTCTTTGAGCAACACTTTATTTAATTTTGTTTGCATTTGCCCCCTCCTACTACGAAAACAAAAACTGGGCGATAGATGCTAAAGTAAACTTCTTCCACAGAATTCTTTATCTTTTAAAAATAGATAGAATGGAATCAAAAATTTTTCAATTCCAAATTTTGATTCCATTTGTAAAATGAGTCTGATTCCAAAATTGTAGCTGTATTAGTAATTTCCGCTTCTTTGTAATTTTAATTTTTCTTAGACAATATTTCTTGAAAACAGCATTTAAAAGTTAATCAGTTTGTGATTTGTGATTTAAAGAGTATTAATGTTTTTTTTATGACGAAAACCTTTTACTCGTATAAGGAATAATACGCCTGATCCAAAACAAACAGAAATCATTTCTTTTTGATGCGTGATCATATTTAATGGCGGGTATGGAAAAACGGATATGTGCATTTCTACAGGAATCGTCATTTTAGCTGGCCTCGTTTTCGATTTTTTTTTTTTTTTGGAGCACATCCTTCAGACATGGTTTTCTTGCAGCTAAGACTGCCTTGAATTAATATTAAATCGAATTATTAAAATTCAGATAGCTACTTAATTGCATTTAAAGTAAGAAATATGTGTAACTTTTTAAGCCCGGTTCGCTTCAAGCAACAAGCGAACCGTGTACAGTTTTTGATGCTTTTAAGATCAAGTGAAATGTAATTTACTTTTAAAATATGCTGTGACAATTGTTTCTTATGTATTTTGAGTTGCTGAACACGATAACACCACTAAATTTTGCAAATATGCAAATTTTTTTGGGTTATTCACCATTTTTCATGGAAAAAATTCGATACAAAAAAAAACTATTTTTTTTGTCGACCTAAAAACTAGTGAAAAAAAAAACTTTTTTCATGTTCTTTTGTGGGCTTTAAAAGTTTTTTGGCTACAAAGTCCACAAAGACAAAAAAATAAAAAAATATTATGTTATTAATCATTTTCCATGGAAAAGAATTGAAAATATTAAAAAAAAATTCTTTTAGGCCTTAAAACGAGTGACAAATAATTTAATTTATAATTTTGTTTTATAGATTTTTAAGGTACTTTTGACTACAAAGCTCGCAAAAAAACCATAAATAAAAAAACTAATGAAAAATAATTTATATATATTTTTGTCTTATGGGCTTTAAAATTATTTTTGATTACAAAGCCCACAAAAAAATCAAAATAAAAAAATTTAAATTTTTAATGTCTTATTCACAATTTTTCATGGAACGTATTTTTATTAAAATTATCGGTAAAAGAGTTTACCTTAAAATGGCCATAAAACAAGTTAATGATCAGGACGATTTTGCGAATTATATTTTTGAATTCTCCGGACACTAAATAATAATAGTGCATTGACAGATATGGTTGACAATTTTTTCCGATCTTGATGTAGCTTGAAGCGAACCATGTTTAAAAAGTAACACATATTTCTTACTATAATTGCAATTAAAATAAATAGCTATCTGAATTTTAATAGTTTGACCTTGAATATTAATTCAAGACAGTCTTAGCTTCAAGAAAAACCATGTTTGAAGGATGTGTTCCAAAAAAAAAAAAAAAAAACGAAAACGAAGCCAGCTAAAATGCCGATTCCTGTGAAAATGCACATATGCTGAATCCTTACATCGCAGTGTGATCACACGACGCGCTAACGTTTACGATTGCTCACGCTACTTTTATATTTTTACCAAAGCTCCTGTACTACACTTCAAAAATATGGTCATAGATGTCCTGCAGGCTAAAAATTATTTGTATTTCGACTATATTGCTGGATTGAACTATTGGATTTAAAAAAAGTTTTGATAGCACCCAACGAAGGAGTGTATTTATTTCGGTATGCTCTTTTATTTTGGTAGCCATTTTTTTCGAATTTTAGAAAAGTGGGACCACTTCAGCATTACTTTATTCTTAGCGATTAATATTTCCGAAAACTTCAATCTGACCAATAAAATATATTTTACTTATCTTACATACTGAGATTGACAGTTGTTGTGGGCTGTCTGCAATTACAATTTCAGAGATAACAGCCCTTCCAAGTTTTTTTTTAAGTTTTGACAGTTATCTTTTAAAGGAAAAAATCTAATTTTCTTTATTTTTTACTCAAATTCCAAAAAATTAAAATTTCGCAAGGAAGTAATAGATAAGAATTCGTATTAAACCTGTTTTTTTTTGCTAGGTATTTAATAAAAATCCCCATGTGGGGGCCCGCACCAAATGTTCAGCCTAGGGGCCCGCACACACCTAGAGACGGCGCTGTTATTGACGCCTTACTTAAACTAACAATTGCAAAAAAAAATAATCGGGAGGAAATGACCTTCAAAAATGCTACGCTGCCTCACGTACTATAACTTTCAGATGTCAATATGTCATTCCATAATTAAGGAAAAAACCGAAACTCCACGAAATATACAACAAAATAAAATAAAACTGCTCGCACAAGACTTCATCACATTTGTAGGAATATTATCTGGTCCAGTGGAAAAACCATTTTTACATTTTTAGTGCTTTATTGACTAAGTCAACTCCAATTCTTGTTCATTAATACGCAAAAGACTATAGGGAATCATAAGTGAATGATGAATAGGTGGATTCGAAAATTTTGCAAACAAATTGGATATTTTATTATATTGGATGATTTTATACCATTATTGGACATCGGAAGAGGTGACGCAGATGATTTATGTTGAATGTTTATAGCTTTGTAAAAAATTTAAGGATTTTTCCTTATGTAAGGTTTGATATCTGACATGTAATTTAAGTAACTTACATTTTCAGTGAATTTACCGGCAATTTTGAATTCTTAATAATTTTTCAATTGATTTAAAAAGTCTTCTAACAAAAAAAAAAACTTGTGGCAAACTTATTGAAAAATTGAAATGTTTGTATCTATTACCAAAGAAGATTCAATCACATTTTTTGTGTGTGAAATTTTCAGTATACAAAACCCATAAATTTCCATGTTCATATTGTGCTTACTTTTGATTTTATAGTTTTGCTATTTAATCAACTTAAAAATTAAACTGACGCAATAAAAATAATTTAATTTTTTCGAAAAATTATTTTAATAAACTGTAATTACAAAGTGAAATTAATTTTCTTTCATTTAACATAGAATTTTATTGATATATTTCTGTATTACCTTCTGCTCAGCGCAATAGAATAAATCTGTCAGAATTTCTAAAAATTATCATAAATCGAAAACTGTGGCATATAACCCACTCTGGCCACCCCATTGAGTATGAGTAAAATTGAGTTCCGAGGTTATTCATTAGCTTTTATTGAAGAACCAAAAATGTTGGTAATCAGTTGATTTTGTTACATTATATAGAGCTTTTTTCTATATTAAGTTTCTAACACATCCACAACTCGCAATAATCGCATTAGTTGAGAGTGCACTGTACTAAAAATGGGTTGAAAAAGCGATAGCGTAACTCTCTTTTGTGCGCTTTCCTACTGAAGTCTAAAATTGTAATTTAATTAATAAATGTTGCGATGGTGTGGTGTAGTGTGGTAAAAACATTGAAATTACTAAAGCAAGCGGATGCGGGGCGAAATGGAAAGTCTGAGCATGACGGTTTAATATTATTTACCAGCATATTTTGGAGATGACGTTGCGATAACTTGCTGTTTTGTTTTGTGGGAGAAAGTCGCTAAGTTAAGCAGGTGCAATAAAAATATTTACTATGAGTTGTATTTGGTTCTATTAAGCCAAGCAACTGAAATTTAATAATTTTTTATTTTGAGCAAAGGTTCAGGTGTCTAGTCACCTACTCTCGTGGCAGAAATGTATTAGCTTTGTAAAGGTTTCGTCAGCAAGACTATTTAGTTTGACGAAAAGTTGATGTTGCAAAATGGCTTTAAATTAAATAATTGCTGTAAAAATATATGTTTGTATTAGACTGTCCGTTACTTCACCAGTTTCTTTAAGCAAGGAAATTGTTCATATTTTTGATGAAAAAAAAAAGTTTTTGACCAATATAAAATTTCAAACGAGAAATATATGTTAAACGACCTCGCAGCCAAAGCTTAGGAAATAACACGCAAGATGGCAGGCAACAAATTCGAAAGGGTCAATCAAAAGCAATAACGAGAGCCTCTTAGCCCAATACGAAGATTATAAATGTAGAGTATAACATAACAGGAAACTTACTGATACTTTTGATCCATCTCCGGTGTGCACGAAGGTTATTAATAGTCATCAATATTGTTTCTGAAAGTACCGGACGAACTCGCTTATGCTGATGACATATGCCTCCTTGCCACCGAGCAGTCCGACAAGTAAGAAAAACTCACTGCCGCCAGATCTTCTTCAGAAGAATTAAATTTGAATATAAACATTAAGAAAACATAAAGCAGGTTCATTAGACTTACTCAAAAAATCCTCTCATTCTTAAATGCATTAGGTCTGCTTAAAATTCAAAACTTACACCTCTTTGAGAATATCCTAAAAAAAAACATTTTTTCTAGGGCTGCGACTAAATCACTGCCCAAACCTTTTCTAGCTTTTGAATTTCCAAAGGATTTTGAATTCAAAATTCCGTGTAAATACCAATTTTAAAAATAAACAATTACTATGGAGCATATCTTGTGTCGGAACGCGTATGTGGTCTTCGTTTTTTAATTTTTCGTAATGAGTGTTACGGAAAATATTTTGTGTGAGATTAATGCTTCTAATTCAATTTCGGAACAATTAAAACGTGATCGGATTCCAAATATGAAAAAACGAATGCGAGGAGTTCAATATATAGCCGTTTCGATTGAAAACGGTTTGTGTCAAAGGGCCGAAAGACAGCTGGGACCACCTTGTACGTAAAAATTTTGTGAGTAAAGACGTAACCGGTACTGTTTGCCTTTTTGTGCAAATGCACGGAAAGCCATCTTTGATGCATTTTGGAAAATGGCATTGGAGCTAAAAATGTTATATGTAATAGGCCTTGTTGATCCGGTAAGCAGAAAACGAATTTCGTCCGAAAACTCAGCGCGTACTCAGTCTCTAGAGTATTTCTTAAAACACAATTCAACACTTTTGCAAATACGATGCGTGAAATGTTTATATCAACATTATGTTTGAAAGAAAGTATAGTAAGGACCTGGATGAAAGGCAGCTGTATTCATGGTACTCAAATTAATGATTCAAAGATCTTCCGAGTACAGTCAAAGCGGCTTTCAACTGTAGAAAAACAAAAGCTGCGTAACCGTAATGATTTGGAAAGATGAATATCAGCCCTTACCTATAACATCAAAACCAAGAAAGTTTTCCAAAGAAAAGCTGAGCCCTTTATGCAGGCAAAAATTTTAAATTTCAAAGAAAAATTTGGACTATTTGCAGGATTAGAAAAAGTTATTGCCGATGGATTGCCAACAATTTTATGACACTTTGTCATTCATCTAATGCAATCATTTGAATAAATTCTTTTATTCATGTTTTTTTCTTAGTTTCTTTTTATTTATTAAAAAAACTATATTAAACAGTACAATATTTGCAAATTTTCTTTAAAATTGTTGTAAGCGAATTACACTAATGGTTATCAAAGTAATTGCAAAATGCCCTAAATGCACTTTCGCATACATAAAAATGATGTCAAAAAGCCATAATTGAACTAAAATAAATATCAATAAAAATAATTAACGTTTTTCATTAAAAATAATTATGTTAATGATTTTGTAACTAAATTGCATTTAAACAAATTTGAATATTCTACATTGTCGGTTTTTATTCAGTTTTTTGTGTCTCCTGAACAAAACTGAAAATGTCAATTAGCGCCGTTGTACAAGTGAGCGACGGTATGCTGTTGATCATTTACGTCAGCTACAATAACAATACATAACAAAAAATAACATCGAAAAGTTGATAAGGCAACGCATATGCATCGAGTACACTATTGCTTTTATAAGCGTTCAACAGCAAAAAATGCAGACAGAGCGTCTTAATTATAAAATGTTAAAGTCGTAATATTATAATAATAATGTTAATAATATGTTTTTACTTATTCTTCTTACTACATACATATGCATTATTGCTCAATAGTGTCGCAATAGAACTTTACTGACACACTACTTCATTTGCTCACGGTTCGCTTCAAGTAAGATCAAGATCGGTAAAAATTATCAACCAAATCTGACAATGCACAATTGTTATTTAGTGTTCGGAAATTCCAAATACCTACATGATCCGTAAAATCGTACCTAGTCATTTACTCGGTTTTTTTTTTGTCGGCCTAAAAACTAATGAAAAAAACAAATTTTTAATATCTTTTGTGGGCATTAAAAGTATTTTTGACTACAAAAAAAAAATTTATATATGTTATGTTATTCATCATTTTCCTTGGAAAAGAATTGAACATAATAAAAAAAAATTCTTTAAGGCCTCAAAACTAGTGAAAAATAATTTAAATTATAATTTTTTTTTATGGATTTTTGAGGTATTTTTGGATTTACAAGCTCACAAAAAAACAATAAATAAAAAAACTACGAAAAGGGTTATAAAAAGGGAATAAAACAGTTGCAAATGGGTGATAAGGTCGATAACATATGAAAAATATTGAATGAGGTTGAGTAAACATTATTACATTAAATTTACATTGAGTAAATAGGTTGAGTAAGTCCAATAATTTATGGAAAGTATTGAAAAATGTTGAAAAAGTCGGAAATATATGAAATATTGAATATGCAAAGTTGCAAAGTTTCGAAAGAAATTGAAAAAAAAGTTAAAACAGTTGGAAAAGGCTAAAAAATCGATAAAATATGGAAACTTGCGATATATGTAAGTTGCTTAAGTAGAAAAGACGAAAAAAGATAAAAAAGATCATAAAAAATTAAAAATTAAAAATTTAAAAAAATTGAAAAAGGCTGATTGGATCCGTTGATAAAATATAGAAAAAACTGAAAAAAGTTGAAACAGGTTGAAAAATTGAAAAATTTGTTGAGAAATCTCGATAACTTCAATGAAGTTGAAAGAGGCTGAAAAATTCGAAAAATATTTAAAAAAAAGTCAAAAAAACGCTACGCTTACAACCTTTTATTGACATGAGTAGTGTCAAGTCCACTGATCCAATCCCGTCACATTCCATTTAATATAAAAGCTTACAGTAACAGACATCTCTCTACAAAATGTTTTTGGGATCACTCTTATATAAGCTAATCTAATGTAACATTAAAAGTTTATCTCTTGCGTGCGTGGTTCCACGCCCACTGACGCAATTCATCAAACTTTATTCAATTTCAAAGCTTATAGTAACCGAGATTTCTACATCAAATCTTAAAATAATTACTCCCATTGTACACCACTTATAGCATTTGCCGTTTTTTTGTATGTATGGTAGGTGCCACGGTCACAGGTACTATTACGCCCACTTTTGGTGGCGAAATAACTTTATTGCAAGTGCATCCTATTTGATTTCATAACGACTTTGTTGTTAGCTCTCTTAGTACATAAAACGTTTCTAAATACTGTAGTATAGTGTAGTGCAGTGATTCAGCCTGTTATGATGACTGCTTTTAGCGGTATCATCTGTAGAATTTTTATGAAAATCATAGGTACCGTTTTCAAATAATATTGAATCAAAATGTTCAATAGTTCAAAGGTGAGATTTAAGATATTTATGATCTGCATCCATTCATTTCGTTGGAACTAATTTTATAATGAAATAAGGCCTAAGCATCGACTATTAACTAATTAATTTTTTTGGAAATTATTTCTTTGAATTACCTGGGGTCAGTGAATCATATTTCGTTGTAGGCTATTTCGCGCACCCAACAGAAAGTCGATCCAGTTTCTTGTTTGTTCTCCTTGTAAAAGGAAAAATCTCAACAACGAGTTCCAGCACAATCTGTAAATCTTTCCAAACAAACTCTGACACCATTAAAGCTGTGGAGATTTTCTGCGAATAGCAACAATAAATAATTCAGAAACCTTGATTTCTTCTATAGTTATGAGTTTTGCAACGAGAACTTCAAAATGAGCCACTGTGCATCGTGCTAAAAAGACCCTTATGGAATCGATAAAAGCCTAACTACCGATTACCGTAATCTAATAAGTTGTTAGCTGAAAGCGTGTGTCCTATATTACACAATTTTCATCACTCATCATTTACCGTCTAATTAAATTGATTATTTGGAAATAGAATGTGGCTAGTAAATTCATACGTTTTTATATGTTTAAGGAAAGCAACGTATTTTATATTCGCTTTCACTTGATCTTTTGAATGCTCCATTCACTGATGACATTTTCGGTACATTTGCGTATTGAAAAATCGTCGTCAGTTCATTCGACAAGTTTTCAGTACCTTTGTCGAATTTTCAGCACATTCGCAGTAGATTTTTGGTACATTTTGGAAAATTAATAATAAATTTAAAAAATGAATTGTATATAGTAAATCACACTTTGTAGGTAGACATTTTCTCAGCGTTTACACATACACAAATTTTTTCCGAAAATTCTTCATGTTTGTGGGCAAGAGGGGAAAAACGAAAGAGACGAAGTATAAAATTTGTCGGTTGACGTAAATGCGAACGTCGACTTTGCAATATACTGTGAATCTATCTCATTTTGCAATGTTATTTGAGATGGCAAAAGTGAGGACCTTTTTTTATGAGGTGTCATTTTTAGAAAATTTTCAAAAATATAGTAAAATTGGGTGTTCAAGGTAAAAAAAAAGTATATTCGGCCTCTAAAAAGTACATTTCAAGTCTCGATTCAGTACATTTTCACAGAACCCAAATGCCATCACAGGCTCCATTACTCAATTGAATTTTTCATCCGTCGTTTTCCCCCAGGGAACAATTTGTAAGGGCTTAATATCGCTTATGTGGAACAATAGTGCTGCATTAACGGTGTAGTATATTTTAGGTTCTGCTTAAAAAAAAAAAAACACTAACACAATGGTTGTTAAGAAAACGCTAAAAGCCAAACCAAATGTATTTATTTTGTATCCTATACTGCATCAAAGGATAGTTTTTAATCTGTTGCTATTTGAAAAATTAAAACAAACTTTTTATGCGGTACGGATGGTCTGATTTTGGCAAACATTTTTTAGTATTTTATATTTCAGAAACAACCTAAATATATTTGCGTGAACAAAATATCAAAAGAGTTTAAAGCCTTATTCGTTTCATATAATTATTTGCTTGATTGATTGATTTGATTTAGTAAGCAAGTTCGAAATGGTATTTCAAAAATTCAGATACTCAAAATTTTAATTATTTATTTGTATACTGCGTTATTAATATGCTTTGTTCTCATTCACTGTCATAGGGAAGCGATGTAGCCTATGCAAATAGTTTCCAGACTACCTTATTGAGTTAGTGGACAGATTAGCCATTCTACTCCGAAAAAAAATACCGTACTAAATTTGAAGAACTGCCTTCCTCCGGTTTAGTGTAAAAGTTTTCCTTAATCTTAGTTATTTTTCCTCATATTGATGAAAATATCGTTTCATTTAGTAATTGAGTCCTTTGAAATCATTTCATGTTTCATTAAAGCAAGTCAAAGCTCTTCCTCAAATATAGAGTTTGTGGTTTTAGTAAAATTTGAAATAGAAAATTTTACTTTGGGAACTTGTTCCTCATTTGAGTAAAAATTCCCTCAATCTAATGGAATGTTTTGTTTAACCCTCATTCGGCCGAACAGTCACCCGGGTGACTTTTTCGACCAAAAAAATGCATTTTTTATCAATTTTTTTAACCTATCTTCCTTGACATCTTAAACTAATGAATTTTAAGTGTAAAAAACACAAAATACTTGAAATTGTTACTTGTTGAAAAACGAACGAATTTTGACAAAAATTGACCGACACATTTTTGATTTGGTTGAAATTTTTTTTTTTGAGTTCTGTATCGAAAAAGAAGAGATACGTGTTCAAGGATTTTTTTAATAAAATTTTTTTTTTTTCAAAATGGAGCGAATTTAAATTTTGAGAATTTTGTGATTTTTGGCTTGTAGACTCACTTTCAAAAATTCATAACTCCGGTTCTGTTAAAGCTAGCAAACTGAAATTATGTTCATTGTAAAACTAAGAAAATTATTCCTCTATATCCAAAGTGTATCATATTTTCAAATATAGTCACCCGGGTGACTGCTTCGGCCGAAATAAGTTACAAAAATCTTCGGCCGAACTAGGGTTAAGGAAAATTTTCCTTAATAAATGAGTGGCAACACTCGCTGAAATTAATATCTATTCCTCTCGTAAGTATTCTGTTTTTGTCTTTGTCTATCTCTTTGCTTACCAAAAAACAAATTATTCATGAATCATGATTATGCTGTCAAATTTACGTTGTACCTCTCTGGTTCTCTCAAAGTTTTTTAATATAAAAGGCAGTTTTCAAAATATTTTCAATATACATATATATAGTTTTCTACTTGTTATTTTGTTTTTTAAATACTTTTAAATTAAAAAATAAAAAAATTAAAAATGGTTGTTACGCAGTTTAACGACATTATTTTAGTATGTCTTAAAAATGATGCAGGTAGCTGAGTTGGGTAAGATGATCATCTTTGAACAGTGTCATGGCGCAGAACACAGGTTCAATTCTCTGATCGGGTGACAGGTAAAAAAAATTTAAGTTCTCCTTTGAAGTTTTAAAAACGTATTACAATTAAAATAAGAATGACTGACAATAAGTACCAACAAATAAGAAAATAGAGGAAATAGAGAAAAAAAAAAGAAATAGAGGAAAGAAAAATGTTTTTTGAGAATTTATTCTAAGTTTCAACAAATACTTTAGGAAAATTAGCAAATTTTTTATGAAATCAACGAATTTATTTTAAGTAAATTTCTTTCATTTAAGGATACCTTCATCCTTAGAAAAAGTAAAATTTTCCTCAAACAAAGTAGATATATTCTTTCAGTTTTATAACCTTGTCCTCACATTGAGTAAGCTTTTCCTTATTTCAAAGCAGCAACATTTTTTCCTTACATCTAGGCATTTTTCCTTAAACGGAGTAAGTTTTTTTTTTCGGTGTATGTTCATTATTTGCAAAACTAAATCACAAATTTATTTCATAAATAAAAATATATAAAATTAACAATAAGATTCTTTGATCCTTGTCTAAATAAGTCAACCGTGTTCAAGTTCCGTCAAAAACATTAAACGTTTAATCGCTCTATAAGATATTGAAAAATCTTTAAAACCATTTTAGGAATGACAATATTTTTTCCACCTTTTTAGTTTCATCTCGATCTCATACAAGCGCACATAACTTAAGCAGAGCACATTGTATTTTGTCTGACGATAAGTCGAGCATCTTGTAGGCAAATAAATAAATAAATGTTATCAGAAAGAAAATTCATTTAAATGTCCAGATGAATGAGAATTTGTTGAAAAGGAATGCAAAGGACTACTATTGAGAAGATGCCTACGCAGTGATATCTAAATAAGTTCACGTGATACCCGTATTGTGATAAGAAATATAAAAATTATTTGTCTTTATGTTTCCGGATGACCACTGTTGTCACAGGCGCCATAACGTCGTATTCCTTCTGATAGGAACGAATGTGAACCATTTTAATATTGAGATTTATCACAGTGATAAACTCCTGACGATTTTCATTGTGTTTTGCCAAAGACTAATTACACACTTACGATAGCGAATGTAAATTTGATCCTGTATCATTTGAATTTGTTAATACTTGTACTTGTTCATCACTTGAATTAAATTAATGGCGCTCTTGTATAATGTCGCAAGGCGAATGAATGAGCATGGAACAGAACGAGGTCGAGTTGGGAATTGCGTTTTTCTATCATTGCTGTAATTGTTGATGATGAGTCCTTGTTCTGTTGTAATAGTTATCAGATTCAACTTTAATTATGTGCCTCAGTCTCGCGCACTTCTTCATTTAATTAATGAAATTCCAAAACAGAAACTCTCATTCAAAGGGCATCAATTAAGGCACCCTATTCTGCAGGAGCTGCTCGACATCACTTCCATTAATACAAATCGTTCTTCTTGATTTCTAGACAAAATGATTTCTTTTTTTATATTTCTTTTTACTTCATTTTAGTTTTTAGTTGGAATTCTTTGGTGGAACAGAGATGTGAAGCTGCTCGGGAGGAGCATAACAGAAAGTTCACACGAATTCTAATGTGGAGATACATAATAGGAGAATCAGTTTTGCTTTGGATCGGAGTTGTTAAATTTTTACTTACCATGAGTATTACATTGGGCCAAAAAACATGTTTCGTGGACATAAACTCGCTCAGTAAAAAAATGTAATCTTAAAAATAGCAATGCCGTATTATGCTTTCAATTCGAGTGAAAGATGCTGCATTGAATTGAAATGTATTATTTTTATTATGAAGAGCTGAGATTCAAAACCCGCCAAGTCCATGCCACCATGCCACTGAATTTAACTATAGTAAAACTGATTGATTGATCCATTGAAATAGTTGTCAAAAGCTATTAAAATCCTGATTTTTCATTACATCTTATGACATAATTTATAAGGCCTATTATAAAAAAACGTTTGGACTTGGCGGGTTTTGAAACAAAAACTGTGGACTTGGCGGGCTTTGAAATTAAAAGTCTGGACTTGGCGGGTTTTGAAAGTGAAACCTACGTAGGTACTTGGTGGATTTTCAAAAATAATAATAGTAATTTGTATTTATGAAAGCCGAATCTTTTTTAATGAAAAATTGGACATGGCGGGTTTTGATAAAAAGAATTTATCAGAAATTATTACAATCAAAAGTTTGTGAAGGGAAAAATTTTTGTTACATTTTAGAGTATGTAGGCTTGTAGACAAAAATTTCTTCTGTCCCCTCAAGCAACATCACACATTTTCATTTTTTGGACTTGGCGGGTTTTGCATCTCAGCTCTTCATATGTTACCGGCCAAACTAGTTTTTCGGATAAACAAGTTTTTCCTAGGCCAAACTAGTTCATCCGAAGTGTGTTTGGATGAACCAGTTTAGCTTAGGAAAATTTTAATATGTTAGGATAAGTGGGCGACCTTCGGCCGCGACTCAAGGTTTATATCCTCCAATATGTCCAGCATCGGCTTCGCGGCGGCCTTCGGTTGCGGTTCACTGTAGTATATCCAACGCCGGTGTTTACCGTAACATACTCAAATATCAAGAAAATCGGGAGTGAAGTCGATAAAGTAAATAATACCCCTAGTTCATTCTAGGCTAAACTGGTTCATTCTAACACGCTTCGGATGAACTAGTTTGGCCTAGGAAAAACTACTTTATCCTAAAAACTAGTTTGGCCGGTAACATATACAATTAAATGTACGCAAACACATCAATATATAAATAAATTTCTGATATTGTGTGACTAAAAAATTCAATACCTCTAAATTCTGAAAGATAATTTCCAAACAACGTCAAATAACCGAATCAAGATCTATTATGTAAAGAAGGTTCTTAAAACGAGACAGAACTTTGAATATTGAATATTATATGCACATTATGGAAGTCCAATTTATGCTAACTTTTTCAAGCAATTGGACTTTACGTCAGTAATAATTCGAGTTGTATTGGCTTACAAAGTGGCACTCGTTACTTTGGCTCGACTGCATATTATCTAAGGTCCTAAGTTGGAAATCATAGTTGAAAATTTCGCAGCGTTTTGATATTATTTATACATTTACCAATTTTCAATTTCAATATTAATTTATTTCTTTAGAATATATGTACATACGTATAATAAGAACTAGGTCCTTTTATAATACTAAGTACATATTTTAGCAAGGTAAAAATGAAAAACTTAAATAGCTATTAAAAGTAATATACAGTGCAGTCGCGGTTACGTGAACTAATTAAAACCAAGGTTGTTCACGGTAGCGAAATTGTTCACGTTAGCGAATATGAAAATTTAAACAAAAATTTATGCAGCGCAGTCGCTGTAACGTATTTTGCATCAAATTTTTATTCTTCATATCATTTGTAACAACAAAAACTTTAAAAGATACAAAAAACTTCTTCATAAACTAAAAATTAATGAAAATAAAATTACATAAACAGCCTTTTGCGTATTTTATCTTGCTACAAGGCAGTCAATGCAAAATTTATTTTGTTCACGTTACCGCATTGTTCACGTTAGACGGTGGTCACGTTACCGCGACTGCACTGTAATATAATTCTATAAGATACTGAATATAAAAATATTATGAATAAAATAAAATAAAAGAGAGAATTGGTTACTGGGAAAAATGAATAAATATAATATGTACCAACTGCTATTTTTTTTTCTTTTAAATCTAGTTTTGGACATAGTGGTGGACATAGTATAGTGAACCGTGGCCGAAGGAAATATTGCAGAATATGAACCCCAAGCCGAGGACGAAGGCCGCCTATTTACCCAAACATACTAAAATATCAAGAAAATCAGAAGCGAGGTAGTTTAAGTAAATAATTACCCTAGTTCATCCTAGGCTAATCTGGTTCATCGTAAAACGCTTCAGATGAACTAGTTTGGTTTAGGAAAAACTAGTTTGACTTGTAACATATGTGTATAATACGTTCTAGTTAAAAAAAACTAGAAAAAAATAGCTCAGTTCGTACATTATTCAGTTCATATGCGTAGTGAAAAATATTCGTCCGTACATTCTACAAATTTTTAGTACATTCGGACTATTTCTAATAATAACCCTTAATTTTTTGTAGGTTTTTCGTGAAATATGCGTAAGAAAATCGAATGACCTTTTTTTTTGGGAAAGTATCAAAGTATCGATCCAGTACATTCTCACAAAACCCAAATGCCATCACTGATATGTAAATATGTAAAAGATCAGATAAAATAATTTTTTGATTTTATTTGAAGCTTGCCAATGTGTGTGGCTATCTTAAAGTGCTTAATCTTCATGCTCATAAAGTTGATAAAATGTAATTTCTACTGCTAGTTTTATAGAACGTAACCACTGTTAGTTAACTGTTTGCCACTGTCATTGTTGCTCCACCATATTGAAATATTAAAGGCATGTCGTCAGATTCTGTGTTGCCGATTTTTTGCTCTTCTACTAAGTATTACAAACAGTGAAAGAAGATGGTGAAAGCATCCGTTTCTCTATATTTGTTGCAGAAAGCCCCAAAGGTAGTTTAAAATTTCCCTTAGCACACATTAAAAGGCAAGTAAATTACTTTCAATCTTCTGGCTGTAGAGCATCACTAGTACGTACGGCAAAATCATGCCGTGCCCGGCAACACTTTTCAGTTGGCATTCAAATCTTGTTGCCTTTGACATCAACGATTGGGCGTCGCAAAAAGGCGATACGAAGAAAAAAAACCCTACTTAATGAAATTTTTCAGCTTTTACTGTCGTTTTCACCCTCATTTATGATTTTCTTGCGTTTGGTGTGTGTTTTTGTGTGGCGCGCGACATTCGAACATGCCCAGTCAGGCACATCCGGGTTTTGCCACATCAAAGCTACACTTCCTTCCTGTGATTTTTGCCAAAATTACTCTCACTTTACTTAATTTTGAAAGTGTTAATGGCCTTGCAAAGCGCACAAGAAAGCAGTTATAGTTTCATGTTCGCCCTATTAAAATGGGCAATAACTGGAAGTCTCCTCACCTTCGGGTGCACATTAAAATAGTTCATTTAAATGCGAAAAGTTTTTATCGAGATACTGTCTGCCTTCAAGCAATATAAACTTACATTATAATAAAATTCGAAATAGATAAAACAATTTTAATTCTTAAGTACTCGCTCTTGAACAGAAAGTAATTTTTGTTATTCATTGCAATAAGAAATCTTATCAGGCTTGAATAATCATATGTATATGGTATACAGCGTTTTTATCCCCAACTTTAAATGAGTTTTAGTAAGCCAAACGAAATATAAAAGAAAAAATAGACATATTTCTGTAACTACAAGGAATAACAGCTAAACTCGATATTTGATGACAAGGCGAAACAGTAAAAGTCATATGAATACATATACACATAATTAATGTCATTTCGCTTTGTCATCAAATATCGAGTTTAGCTGTTATTCCCTGTGGCCACAGATTTGTATATTCTACAGCAGGGATGCTCAACTTCGTTGACCAAAAGTCGACAGCGAGTTGACTTCTATCACATGAATTTCGCGCTAGTATCTATATATATATATGTAGAGATTCAAACCAAAACATTACCCAGTAGAAATTTGTCCATCACTAATGTAAATAAATAAATATAAATTTTTGCATAAAAAAAATGCAAAAGCATCGCATGGCTACACAAAAAATTTTTAAGCTCAAAATTCATCAATAAAAACAAAAACTACTTTTCCGAAAATTAAAACTATTTTTCCATGAATATGAGTTTTTTACAACAATGATGCACACAAGACCGGTTTTATAGTCTCTCATTTTTTTACAAGTTAAAAAATTCCCAGAAATAATGTTTTTGACCTGCATTTTTCTCAGCTGGCCTTGCGCATTTCATTTGCGTACATTTGTTTTGTTTTTGCACATTTGATTCCGACTGGGTCTCTTGCATATTTATTTGACAAACGAACCAGCACATATAGATAAGCAATTGCACGGCGCGACGAATGATAGCACGCTTCATTGTTCGCAGCCGTGGGAGTCTACAAATAGGGCAGAAAATACAGAAGAGTAAGTATCATGTAGGCCCCAAATCACGTGCAATTTTAAAAGGAATTTATATTTCGTGTAAAAACTCTTTTATTGATTTGTATTGGTAAAACGTTGGATAACACAGGCCGACAAAATTTAACCAAAATTTGGAACCAGAAACCAGACTATATATTTCCGAAGGTTTTTGATGCGCTGAATCCAAATCTGGCCTCAAAAATTCTCTATCAGGTCGGTGATTAGAAGAGATATCGACATAATTTAAAATGGGTTTTGAAGGGTAAAAGTAATGCTTTCAGATGCCGCTACCAGTTTTGGAAAAAAAATCCGTGTTTTTTGCACTTTTAGGTTAGGATATCTCGAAAACCAGAGCTGATAGAGCATTTCCGAGGCCAGATTTGGATTCAGCGCATCAAAACCTTCGGAAATGTATATATATATTCTGGTTTCTGGTTCCGCATTTTGGTTAAATTTTGTCGGCCTGTGTTATCGAACGTTTTACCAATACAAATCAATAAAAGAGTTTTTACACGAAATATAAATTCCTTTTAAAATTGCACGTAATTTGGGAAATATGTAGTCTGGATTCTCGGTCTGAGATGCTGACGGCCTGTGTAATTTTTGAAGTGAAACTTCTTCAGTGGGGCTCATTTGAAAAATTTGCAACGCAACGCAAAATTTGTAACGCAACGCTAAATTTGAAACGCAAAACATGAAATCATGAAACGCTTTTTTTAAATAGGATCTAGAATAGCTACAGCAATAAATTATATATCAAATTCAAGTACTCATCAAGCAGAGTGTGCTTTGAGATCGGGTAATCAAAAGCTGAAATATAAGCGTGGAAAATTTTCTATTTTTTCAAATTTGTTAAGCAATGCACAATCAACTACCAAAGCCTTGCTATAGCGAGGAGAATTACGTTGATTGCTTTCTATTACTATGTTTATGCGAGAACTTAGTTCGTTTTACCGAGTACCGATTGGAAACCGTGCAAGAGCGTTCAAAGAGCTTTGAATCAAATGTAGGTATATAGCAAATAGCATAAGCTTATTTTATGTTTATTGCGTGGACGTAAATGCAATGAAAAAACAAATATTATTATTATTATTATTTATTAGAAGAGTATAAAATACAAAACTAACAATTGCATTGTATACTGACTACCAGGGTCTACGACGCAAAAACAAATAAACGAAATAAAAGAAATTAAATAGAACAAAAACAAAATAAACATTAGAAAACTAAACTGCGATAGAATGAGACGAAATTTAAAATGATAAAAATTGACGACATCTAGAATATCTGCAGCAGTAAATGATATATCAAATTAAAGAACTCATCGAGCTAAGTGCACTAAAACTATCAGCTTCGCGATTGGTTAATCAAATGCTGAGGCATAAACGTGGAAAGATTTGCTATTTCTTAAATTTTTTCAAGTAATTCACTGATTAACTACCAAAGCCTTACTGTACCTATTCTAGATCACGTCAACTTTTATCATTTTAATAAAACACTTTCATCTCATTCTTTCGCTGTTTCACTTCTATTGCGTGTGAACTGCACACATGTTTTTTTTTCTCTATTCGACAAACTTTTAAGAATTTTAAATTTATAAGTATGTAGTCGCAATTCCTGAGTTCAAATACATTATAACAAAATTTTCGACCGATCACAATTCGGAAACTACAGCGTACTCATTAGCGTAGCTAGAGGGGAGGTGAAGGGGGCCGTCGCTTAAAAGGCAGAAAAATGGTGTTCGCAACATTGAAATAAAGCTTTTTTTTAATAATCATACATAGGGAGAAACACGTCAAATGTCCTAGCGCGGCGCGCGAGCGCTAAATTCTGTTGTTTTCAACTCGTGCTGGTGGTACATAAATGTACCTAAAAAAATTTCCCGACACATGTAATTCTTCATCAGCTTTCCAATGGTTTTGTCAGATATTCCTAAATTTTCCATTTTTGTGGTGAAAAATCACAAAACGTTTTTGTTCTCAAAAAAAAGTATTTTTAATATTTTTTTTAATGCTTTTAATCGAAAGCTGAGGTTTTTTTACATTAAAAAAGTTATTTTCCAAAGAGAGCTTCAGCAGTTTGCTATGAGAAATACAGCGCGAAAAGAGGTGAGGTATGGCGCGCAGCGCGGTGCGGCTGGGCCGTCGACCTTGCTTAGTCGTATAACTAGGTCGACTTTAAGCGCAGTGGCTACAGGATTCGGTCCACCAATTGACTATTTATAAATTTTACCAATTTGTTATTATTTTGGTTCAAGTAGCAAGGTCGACGGCCGAGCCGCACCTTTTCGCGCTGTGTTTCTCATAGCAAACTGCTGAAGCACTCGTTGGAAAATAGCTTTTTTAATGTAAAAAAATGTAACAATTTCAGACTCTTCTATGCAATAGCGTTATCGCTTTGTTTACGCTATTGCATAGCCAGACAGTTTCAGAATCAGTTGAACCTTCAAAAGCAAAGTATGCTTAATTGCACATTTTACACCGAAGGCCAACTGAATTTAAAGCAGAAATTTAGGATACAATAGAATAGGAAAAATATTGTAAACTAGTCTTAAGACCCAGTTAAATAAATCAACATTAAAATTTAAGTGTTAATTAAAATCCAGTGTTTCATTTTATAATTAACGTATTTGGCGCAGTCGTGGAGTTTAATCTGAAGATTAAAGCAATCGAACCGAACGTGTAAAAAGACAAATTTTACAGTAAAACAATAAAATTTTGAGAAAAGTTCACCATAAAAGGGAACACAAAGAATTTAATTCACAAAAACAGAAAGTGAATGCGGAAATCAGCAGCTTTTGTTTTAAATCGTATGTTAGTAGAAGACGATATGGAGCAAGAGATGCAACAACGAATACAAAATTTAGAAGCAGCACTATTACGACAGGAACAATTGATGGACCAACAACAACAGATCCACAATCAGCAGATGCAACATGCTGAACAACAAGCCGATCAACAACAGGCCCAGCAGCAGTTGCATCAACAAGCCCAACAAATACAACAAGCTCAACAAATATTGCAACAGCAACCACAACGACAACAACTATAATTTTCACTAAGTCCTCAACATATTTCAGTTCAGGCACTTAAAATCATTCGACGATGGAAAGGACTATAGCCTATCATCTTTTATAAAAGCCGTAGAAAGCACAACAGCACTTTGCGGAATGAATGATCAATTATACAGCTATGGAATGCAAACAGTGATCAACGAAAAAATCCCAGGAGAAGCATCCAGATGCACTAAGGAACTGGGAGACGATGCCCAATGGATTGACATCAAAGCAAAATTAAGACAGCATTTTAAGCCAAATAAATCATATGGAAGTCTGTTTAACAAGTGTCGTATGATGAAGGTGAGTAACCTAAATGAGTTATTCAAAGAAACGAATACAATTAAGTATGAATTGAACGAAATATTCGAATTCGATGATAAAAAGCCAAATATATATAAACCAGAAAATATAGATAGAGATCTTGCTGAAATTATTTTAGAGAAAATTGATGGGACAGTAAGAGCTCATATTGGTGACGACATGACACTACACCGAAAAAAAAGACCGTACTAAATTTGAAGAACTGCCTTCCTCCGATTTAGTGTAAAAATTTTCCTTAATCTAAGTTATTTTTCCTCATATTGATGAAAATATCGTCTCATTTAGTAATTGAGTCCTTTGAAATGAGTTCATGTTTCATTAAAGCAAGTCAACGCTCTTCCTCAAATATAGAGTTTGTGGTTTTAGTAAAACTTTCCTTTGAAATAGTAAATTTTTCTTTGGGAAGAATTTTTGAGGACAACTTGTTCCTCATTTGAGTAAAAACTTCCTCAATCTAATGGAATGTTTTGTTTAAGGAAAATCGTACTCAGTTTTAGTTAGTTTCTTCAAAAAATTTACTATAACGTAGAAAAATTTTCCTTAATAAATGAGTGGCAACACTCGCTGCTTTACTCGCTGAAATTAATATATATTCTTCTCGTAAGTATTCTGTTTTTGCCTATATATCTATAGTTCTCTACTTGTTTTTTAAATAAAAAAATAAAAAAAAAAAAAAAAAAATTATGTCGTCGCCGGGATTTGAACCGAAGCTTCCCTGATCAGACAATGGTTGTTACATGCGCAGTTTAACAACATCATTTTAGTATATCTTAAAAATGCTGTCGGTGGCTGAGTTGGGTAAGATGAGCATCTTTGAACAGTGGCATGGCGCAGAACACAGGTTCAATTCTCTGATCGGGTTACAGGTAAAAAAAAATTTAAGTTCTTCTTTGAAGTTTTAAAAACGTATTACAATTAAAATAAGAATGACTGACAATAAGTAACCAACAAATAAGGAAATAAAAAATTAACAAATTTTTTTTGAAATCAACGAATTTATTTTAAGTAAATTTCTTTCATTTAAGGATACCTTCATCCCTAGAAAAAGTAAAATGTTCCTCAGTTTTATAGCCATGTCCTCACATTGAGTAAACTTTTCCTTATTTCAAAGCAGCAACATTTACTTGTACTAGGGAATCCAACTTACTTATTTTGAGGAACCCATGGCTTTAGCTCGTATTGAAGGACATTTTTTCCTTACATTTAGGCATTTTTCCTTAAACGGAGTAAGTTTTTTTTCGGTGTAGATGACATTTATAGAAAGTATGATAGATTAAAGTTATTAGATGACCATAGGTGTATAGCGTACAATCATAGGAAAGACAAAAATAGTTCTGGGAAACCTAATTACCCTAAACAATCTTATAGTGACAAGTTTAAAAATCGCACTCAACAATATAATACAAACACAAGTACACAACAATATAACTATAATAATCAGAAAAAATCCAGTTCGTGAAAATAGGCAAAGTAAGAATCAATTTATTCGACAAAATAATAATTCAGCCCCTTCGCATCAATCTAATAACATTAATAAGTAATCTCGCATATCCCATATGAGTGTTGATTCTAATAGAACTTCAGGGCATTCTAAACGTATGGAAGTAGACACCATACAGGAGGTAGAGGTAGAAAAAGATGACGTAAATTTTTTATACCTGCCCAAAATTCAAATTACTTATAGTAATCCTTACTATCGGCAAGCAAAATATCAAATGCCTTATAGATACTGGAGCAAATACCAGTATTATTAAACCAAGTTCACTAATTGAGTATGAACCTCAGAAATTGTCAAAACCACTATGGCTTAGAACCCTTAATGGCATGAATGAAGTAAAATATTTTGTGGTAACGCCAATACCAAAGCAATTCGTTGTAGCAGAAACTATTTCATGGAAAATAGTCAATTTCAAAAACGAAGATTATGACGCAATAATTGGGCACATTTTTTTAGTCCCATTTAAAGCAAAAATAAATACCGGTGAAAATTTTATTGAAATTTTTAACAATAAAATGTTTTTCGAAAAAGGAGAATACCCAGTTCCGTATGAAAATATTTGTACATTAGAGAAAATTTATAACAAAAGAAATGTTTTGCGAAGTTTTAGCTTTGACCATCTAAATGGTGAAGAAAATAAATTAATAGGAAATTTATTATCCGAATATCACGAATTATTTTTCAAAGAAGGAGATATTTTATCGGCAACCAACGAAATTGAACACGAAATTGTCACAACAATTGACAAACCCTTGTATTCAAAAACATATTGATACCCTCCATACATGAGGGGGAAATTGATCGTCAAATAACAGAAATGCTCACTAGTGGCATTATTCGAAAATCAAATTCTCCATACAACAGTCCTTTGTGGATTGTCCCCAAGAAATCCGATAATTCTAATCAGAAAAAATGGAGATTAGTAGTTGATTATCGAAAACTAAATCCGTATACAGTTGCTGACAAATTCCCCATTCCGAACCTTAACAATATTCTAGATAAACATGGCAAGGCACAATATTTTACAACATTGGACCTTGCAAGGGGCTTTCACCAAATATTGGTGAGGGAGGAAGATAAAAAAAAACTGCATTTTCAACTCCATATGGATATTACGAATTTAATCATATGCCGTTTGGATTGAAAAACGCTCCCTCCACCTTCCAAAGATTGATGAATCATACCTTAAGAGAATTCATCAAAAAAATATGCGTCATTTATATGGACGATATCCTGGTATTTAGTACTTTATTGAAGGAACACCTAATTAACCTTAGGAAAATATTTACAACTTTGGAGAAAGCAAAGCTTAAAATTCAAATCGATAAATGCGACTTTCTGAAGAAAGAATCACAATTCCTCGGTCACCTTCTCACCACAAATGGAGTTAAGCCTGACCCAAATAAAATTTCTATAATCCAAGGTCTTAAGCTTCCTAGTACCCAGAAACAAATTAAATCATTTTTGGGAATGACCGGATTTTATAAAAAATTTATAAAGGATTATGCGAAAATAGCATATCCCATAACAAAATTCTTAAAGAAAAATCAAAATGTCAATACGAATGACCCGGACTACATTATCGCTTTCGAAAAGTTAAAAGAAATTGTAACAAATTCCACAATTCTGAGATATCCAAATTTTGAAAAGCGCTTCAAAATTGTTACTGATGCAAGCAACATCGCTATTGGAGCTGTCTTAACTCAAGATGGTCACCCAGTAGCATATGCATCAAGAACACTGAACAAACACGAAACAAACTATGCAACAATTGAAAAGGAATTGTTGGCAATAGTTTGGGGTGCTAAGTATTTTAGCCCATATGTCTTTGGAAGGGAATTTGATTTAGAAAGCGATCATCAACCACTCAAGTGGCTGATGACTAAATATTCGGGAAGGGACATTAGCCCTAGACCACAAAGGTACTTAATTGATTTAGGGGAGTATAACTTCAAAATAGAATACATTAAAGGGAGATGCAACTATATTGCAGACTTTCTAAGCAGAATCGATTCCGAAACAAATGAAATCAATCATTTAACTGAAGATGATTTTAAAGAAAAATGTATAAAAGATTGGATTAAAACAGAAATTCCTCCAGCTGATTTTCGAGTCGATGTCATAATTAATGAAATTGGATACCCAAGCGAAGACGAATGCGACGAAATAAATAATGGAGAGGATTCAAAATCCATGCAAGTGCAAACTGTCCACTCCCAAGAGGAGGACTTAAACGACCACATACCAATACTAGAAACCGTAGTTAACCGGTTTAGAACACAAATCATAGTAAAAGATATAAAGGAAGTTGAAACCGAAATAGTCTTTTGCAACAAAAGAATTTTTATCGACAATAATGATATTATTAATGGAAACGTCATTAATATTATAAGACGAGGAAATTTATAAGGCAAAATTGGAGTATACTCCGAATTAAATGACCATGAATACAATAAGGTTCAGAAAATTTTAATCAGTGAATTTTCAGGGAATGACAAAGTGAAGCTCTTTCTTGCGAAAGACTTAGAGGACTATGCACCGAAAAAAAACTTACTCCGTTTAAGGAAAAATGCCTAAATGTAAGGAAAAAATGTCCTTCAGTACGAGCTAAAGCCATGGGTTCCTCAAAATAAGTAAGTTGGATTCCTTAGTACAAGTAAATGCTGGTGCTTTGAAGTAAAGAAAAGTTTACTCAATGTGAGGACAAGGTTATAAAACTGAGGAACATTTTACTTTTTCTAAGGAAAGAAAGAAATTTACTTAAAATAAATTCGTTGATTTCAAAAAAAAATTTGTTAATTTTCTATTTGTTGGTTACTTATTGTCAGTCATTCTTATTTTAATTGTAATACGTTTTTAAAACTTCAAAGAAGAACTTAAATTTTTTTTCACCTGTCACCCGATCAAAGAATTGAACCTGTGTTCTGTGCCATGCCACTGTTCAAAGATGCTCATCTTACCCAACTCAGCCACCGACAGCATTTTTTAGACATACTAAAATGATGTTGTTAAACTGCGCATGTAACAACCATTGTCTGATCAGGAAAGCTTCGGTTCAAATCCCGGCGACGACATATTTTTTTTTTTTAATTTTTTTTTTTTATTTAAAAAACAATTAGAGAATTATAAATATATAGGCAAAAACAGAATACTTACGAGAAGAATAGATATTAATTTCAGCGAGTAAAGCAGCGAGTGTTGCCACTCATTTATTAAGGAAAATTTTCCTACGTTATAGTAAATTTTTTGAAGAAATTAACTAAAACTGTGTACGATTTTCCTTAAACAAAACATTCCATTAGATTGAGGAAGTTTTTACTCAAATGAGGAACAAGTTGTCCTCAAAAATTCTTCCCAAAGAAAAATTTACTATTTCAAAGGAAAGTTTTACTAAAACCACAAACTCTATATTTGAGGAAGAGCGTTGACTTGCTTTAATGAAACATGAACTCATTTCAAAGGATTCAATTACTAAATGAGACGATATTTTCATCAATATGAGGAAAAATAACTTAGATTAAGGAAAATTTTTACACTAAATCGGAGGAAGGCAGTTCTTCAAATTTAGTACGGTCTTTTTTTTTTGGTGTAATGAGCTTAAAAAGCAAATAGCATTTTTCCATAAGGAAGAAACAGGTCACTCCGGAATTAGTGCAACATATGAGGGAAAAAAGATTGTTCATAAGATTATAAATAGCTGCGATATCTGTTCAGGTGCAAAATATAATAGAAATCCTATTAAAAATAAATTTAAATATACAGAATCACCCTCTGCTATTAATGACATATGGACACATATGTTAATAGCAAAAATTCATTTATAATATTTATAGATAAATTCTCTAATCATTCTGTATGTTTTCATTTACCAGATAGAAACAGTGTAACAATCATTCAAAAAATTAGGGATTACTTAGCGATAAAAAGAATCGTTAGAAAGTTTGTCTTTAACAATGAATTCAACTCAAAAAATGTTAGAGATTTTTTAAGTAATGAAGGAATTCAATTCCATGCAACGAAACCAAATAGCCACATAGGAAACTCTGATGTGGAGCAGTTAAATAATACAATAACCGAGAGGATAAGAGTGCTAAACCTTGAAGAACTATTGCCAATACACGCTCAAATGTCAAAAGCAATAAAATTTTATAATAACAACTTCCATAGCACTATCAAGTGTACCCCTTTTGATGTACTTAATAATAAAATCGATCATAAAATAATCCAAGATAGGTTAGAAGAAAAAAAGAGAAATACGTTGAGGAAATGAAATGAAAACAGAGAATTTTACGTTGAGAGTAGACAGGAAGGCTTTATAAGAAACTACAATAATTTAAGACACAAGGAGCAATCTAAATATAGGAAACATAAACTAGAAAATTTTCACGAATTTAACATTAAAAGACCCTTTAAATTTACAGATACTTAAACTCATATTAAAATTTACTATCATGATGACAATAACAACAACCCAAGGACTTATGACAGTCAACCCAATATCAGACGAGATGGGCTATACAATTATCCAATTAAGGACGGTTGAAATCACAAACGAAACGAGTACAATTCTGCACATAGTTAAACCGGGAGAAATCCGAAAAATCTTGAAAGTTTTCATGAGTAATAAAGAGCTGCCAAAAAGGGGAAAAGATAAAAAGGAAATACTTCTCGCAGAATTAGAGCTTGTTGAAGCGAAAATTAAATCCATAACTCCGGGGGAAATCCATAGGTCAAGGCAAACAAGAGGACTGGTTAATGGAATTGGTTCTATATATAAATGGTTGTTTTGTCTGATGGACGACTTGGACAGACAAGAAATAGAAGAGTTTTTAAAAATCAACAATGAAAATAATCATAATCTTATTGAAAATTCAAATAAACAAATAGTAATAAATAGTAATTTTAACAAATCTATTAACACTTTAAAGAAAATTGTGGAAGATGACAGGGTTAAAATTTTGAATTCTTTAAATACAGTAAGTACAGAAATAAGAGAACAAACATTGTTCTACGAAGCTTTGTATAAGATCGCCTTTATAGAAAAAAAAAAAAATAGACCAGATACAAAATAATGTGGCATCTGTCAAATACAATATCTTGTTTCCAAATATATTAAACAAGGAAGAAATTGAATACTTCAAAATTGACTTTTATAAGCTAAGGCTAACCAGAATGGGCTTATTAATCTACAGGAATGACACCATTGTAATTTGTATTAAAATTCCAAAAGATTATGTAACGGCAGATCTAAGTCTAATTATTCCACTACCAAACAAAAATCATTTAGAAATTGTAGGAAAAAATGAATTAGTAGCAAACGTAAACAAAAAAATTATAATTATAAAGAAAACACTTTGCTCAAAGAACTAGAGTTAAGTAATAGTTGTATATTTTCCAATTCATGTCAATATAAAAAAAACAATGAAACAGAAATTATTCCTATTGAAGAAGATTCTATTTTAATAAAAAATGCTGTAAGTCTAAGCCTTTCTCAAAATTGTACGAAAAAAAAGTACTGTTGAACAAAAACAACTTAATTAATTTTGCAAATTGCCAAATAAAAATTTCAAACATTGAATATACTAACTAAAAAATCGAATTCTTTGAAAAATTTCAAATACAAACGGATAATGTGTTATCACAAGAAATATCGGAATTCAAAGATATTCATTTAGGAAAATTTGAAAACACAAAAGAAATAAAAGAATTGTATTTTCATAAAAAAGTATCCTACGGAATAAATATTACATTCGGTGTAATTATCTGCTTAATTATTGTAATTTTGTTATATCTTTATAAAAGAAAAGACCAAATAAAAATTGTAAATAATATAAAAGACAATAATGTCGATGGAATCAAATTAAATGAAATTAAAAAGAAGTATGGAATTGTATATACCATTTTTATTACTTCCCACTTATATTTATAGTATATAGTATAGTATAGTAACGAGATTTAGGAGTATCTCGAATCAAGGGGTGGAGGAGTTACGTTCCCATACCCTACATACATATATACATGAAACAATATAATAAACAATTTCAGACTCTTCTATGCAATAGCGTTATCGCTTTGTTTACGCTATTGCATAGCCAGACAGTTTCAGATTCAGTTGAACCTTCAAAAGCAAAATATGCTTAATTGCACATTTTACACCGAAGGCCAACTGAATTTAAAGCAGAAATTTAGGATACAATAGAATAGGAAAAATATTGTAAACTAGTCTTAAGACCCAGTTAAATAAATCAACATTAAAATTAAAGTGTTAATTAAAATCCAGTGTTTCATTTTATAATTAACGTAATTCGCGCGCCGCGCTAGGACACTTGACGTGTTTCTCCCCACATACATTTGGCATAATTTTACTTTAGGGGCGATGCTCCAAAATTTGTTTTTTTAGAAACATGGAGTTTTACCCCCTAAAACCGAATCTGAAAAAAGTCGGCTTCCGAGATCAAATTGGTCAAAATTTGAAAATTTCATGTACCCCACCTAAGGTTGCCAGATGGACTAGATTCGTCGGGATTGTCCAGATTTTTAGTCCCAAGTCCAGAGTCCCGACAATCAGAAATATGTCCAGATAAAATTCGAACAATGAAATAAAAGAAAAATAGGACTAGATACAAAAATATCTGCCGTAGGCATTAAAAATGAATTAACATTCGTCACGTCCAAAAGGTACGGACTGCTCGCAAGAAGTTGACATTTTTCAAACAAGAAAAGATGATTTATAAGGATGTCATAAGGTCTTAATCCTCCTGAACGCAACCAACAGCTACGTACCTTTAAATGAAAATAAGTGTGCAACACCATGATTTAACTAACATGGTTACTGCACTGACAAATGCTCCCTCTTTCTCTTTTATTTTCTCTTTTATTTTTACGTAATAATTTTGTCAACCAGAATTGAATTCTTAAAAAGTTGTCTTAACTATTTAGAAACCCGGTATGAATATAGTGACGTTTCAATTAAAAATTATCCTTATTTTTTCTTAAATATAAATTAATTTCCTGGGATGAACTACAAACAGCAATAGGAGTCTTAGAAAATTATATCAACAACGATGAATTATATTGCAGATTATTGTTGCTTACGTAGTGTGTATGAAAATCTACCAAAAAATATTCCCAACGATAAAATTTGGGGATCATTTTTTTCCAAATTTAAAAATGACGAATTGAACATCTTAAGAAAATTGATCTCATTTATTTTTCCAATTCCAATAACCACTCTTATTGTGAAAAAGTTTTTAGTTTTTTAAACAGCTTATACTCTAAAGAAAGAAATCGAATGCTGACAGATCTGATAAAGTCAGAACTAATTATAAGATTAAACTGTACCGAAACTGTCAATCATTTGGTAACATTTTAGAAACTCCAAGTGGTAATAAATTGATAAAAGCAGTTCGGTCTAATAATAAGTATTTATGGACTTATTTAAACTTATTTAAAATATCACTTTTTTTTTTTGACTGAATTGTTATGTTTCTGTTATGTTTTTGTTATGTTTATTTTATCTAAATAAAATATATATGTTCCTCTGACACTAAGCTTTAGTTTTCTTTTTTGTCCAGATAAATCATGATTTTTTTTTTTAAGTGTCCAGATAAATCCCGATTTTTTTGTTTCTTTTAAAAATGTCCAGGTGAAACACAATTTGGATCTGGCAAGCCTAACCCCACCCTTGTATAAATAAATTGTGTAAAAATTTTGTTAGTTATTTTTTATTTTGTGTATACGTTTTTTGAGTTATTCTTATGTAAAATAACTGTGGCTAGTAGGTGTTGGATATATTATAGACTGATCCGCGGTCGAAGACCGCCACGAATCCGGTGTTGGACCTTTGGGAGTTTTAAGTCCTGAGATGCGGCCTAAATAGAATATATAAAGTTGTTTTGTCAAATCATGTCCCAAACATGAGTTATCACTCATTTAAGAAAAATTGGCCCTACAAACGGGTGGCAACCCATGTTAAGGACATTATTCGACAAGGCAACCCTATATGTTTAGTTTCATCAAGCTTTATTATTTGACACACATTTTAAGCTTCTGTGTTCATTAATGAAAATTGACCCAAAAACCGGTGAAAACCCAGGTTTGGGACAGGCTTCAGCAATACAACCTTACATATTATATTTAGGCCTCTTCGAGTTCTATCATTTGGCATTTGTTTCGAGCTGTAATATACTACAGTTTTAATTAAAATAACAAAATTGGCTTTAAAGGCCGAATGACTCCATAGGAACCGCCAGTCGAAGTAAAGAGTCCCCATCTCATATACGGCATGTATAAGAGAGTTGTTGAAAAAAATATAGGGTTTTACAAAATACCGTAAATCTGCCGGCCACTGGCTCTTAGACTATCATGGCAGTTCTTCAGATAATCGCCAATGACTCAGATCATCTGAATTCATTAGACTCGATGGAAACTTGGTTTTTGCCACTTCTCTGGAATGACGTCTTGGAAAGGTTCAACAAAGCGAACAAGTCTTTTCAATCTGTCGACATCGATTTGGAAATTATCGCTGAACTGTATCAATCTTTGGTAAAACCCAGTACCTTTGATCTTTATTAGTCGAAAGCTTTTGAATATAACTATGCATATGACATGCAGAGGAAACGTAAGCGTAAAGTCCAGTTCGACGAAGTCAAGGTAAACGAGACCGAACTCTCTCGCAAGATCAGATTTAGAGTAACCATTTATAATGTCATTATAGAGAGACTTATTGCAGAGCTACAGAGACGCGGATCTGCTTATAAAGAATAAAGTAAAAAAATTTATTTTCTTACGAAACTTAATCGCTTGGAGTCTAAACACTTCAGTGAAGGAGCCAGATACCTGATAGCTTTTTACCCTGAGAATTTAGATATGACTTTCGAACATGAGTGTCTGCATCTGCGAGCTCATTTTTCATTCAATGATGGAGTTATAGGCTATCATCACTAAGGTTTTACAAATATTTACTAGAATACTTTTTGGATATTTATCCAAACGTAGGAATTGCGCTCCGAAGAACAGTTGCTTTCAGTGCAAAAGAGAGTAAAGAATTACTTGAGATCTACTATAAAAGATAAAAGGCTAAATTCACTCTTTGTAATGTACATAGAGTCAGTCAATTGACTATGATGACGTCATTCGTTCTTTTGCTAAGAAGAAAGCTCACCGTATGATTCAATAAAATAGATAAACATAATTATAGTAACATAGACTCTGATTCTGATGTTTATTAATGTAAATAAAGTCGATTGAAAATTTTTGTTCTCTACTATAGTATACTTAGTGCCTTTAATTCGCTTAACCGAAATGGATTGATTTCGAGTTGGGGGACGGATCCCAAATGCCAAGTGCCTAGGGGCCCTGCGCTTCTAAGTCCGGCCTTGGATGCGCTACGTTGGCGTTGGCGGTTTTTGAGAAACAGTTTAAAAGTCTTAAATGATGTTGATATCAAACAACATTTTGATTTACTGGAACCAACATTTGCCACTCCCTCCTATCACGCTCATAAAAGGCATATACATAAATAGTTAGTACTTTACCATTGAACACGTTATCCTTTGAATTGCGATATTTTAGTTAGTTGGTAATATCGCAGTGATATCAATCATATTGAAAAAGAATGCCAAAGGCCAGCGCAGTGTACGTCGTTTCACTGTATATCTACTAACATTTTTGGCCATAATATCGACTCCACCTTTAGTTTTGTTGTAAAGTTACCGCTTTAGTGCCATGGACTTGATCTTGCAGTTGCAGCGAAATTGAGTTGAAATTCGTAAACGTGCTTCTATAGAATTTAAAAATTTGATAAATTAACACTCTGCGGTGGGACCTTAGCAGCATTTTTTAGTTATTATAATGAGTGTAATATGTATGTTTAGTCCAATATAGCCAAAACTTTTTGGTAAGAATATAATTTAGGTCTGCTGAGCTGTACTTCAAACACTGGTGCTCACGACAGCTAAATACAGGGCCGGATCTAGGGGGGACTGTAGGGGATAGAACCCCCCCCCGAAATTTTTTTACGGACACTATATAGAAACGATTTTGCAAAGATTAAACACTACGTAAAATTGTCTTTGAGAGGAATACACCATTCAGAATTGCTATATCACGTCAGATTTTTGAGATTTTCTAACATAAAGTGCAAAAAACACCGTTCATTGAGTTTATGTGGCATCACGAAGTTTTCTTTCTCCCAAAAGACTATGTGTGAGATCTTACAGTACAAGTCTTCTTCTTTCAAATGCCGGTGAGTTTTCTCTAATATTTTTTTTTTTCAGCCGAGATATGGCAATTTTAAATTAATAAAAATAAAAACAATCTTTTGATATGCGCGTGTCCCTAATGAGTTTTCAGGTATATGGAAAGTCACAAACTTTAAAATTTAAAAATACGATATCTCGGCCAAAAAAAATAAATATTTGAACAAACTCAACGGCTATTGAAAGAAGAAGACTCGTATTTTAAGATCGTGGACATAGTTTTTAGAGAAAAAAATAAAAAATTCGTCGTGCTACATAACCTTAATAAAAATGTTTTTTTGTACTTTAGGTTAGAATACATATCTCAAAAACCAGACGTGCTAGAGAATTCTGACCTGACTACAGAGCAAAACAGTTTTATGTTGGCCTGTGTAATCATCGATCTGTAAAAAAAATCCTCTACAAGTTTTTCCAACTTTACCCGTTACAACGTGCATTCCTGAAAGGACATTTTCATCATTGAATCATGTGAATACCTACTCTCGAAGATTAAATTTTATTTTGTAAAATCGCTGACATAACATTTGCTTATGTGTATTTAATTTTCTTGTTCTTTCATATTTCCTTTTAGCTTAAGTAAAATCCCTCATATACAACTCACATTTCTTAAGTTAATTTTAGTGGTGTAATACAAGGGTTCCCAAAGTCTACTTATAGTGAGCAGAAGCGCAGGAGGCCCTCTTGTTGTCCCTTCTCCGGAAACTAAACTTTCTGATATTAGCAATAAAAAATCAATTCGCGCGCTCATTTGGATACTCACGTCAGGCTGTATTCGGAAATGAAAATTCCATCTGATTGTAAGTTGGCACATTTGCTTAACCAATAGCTTGGTTGGAGTCTCTAAAATGTGGGTTAAGTACTGTGATCTCTAATCGACTGATTTACAATGTGTAGTGCGCTGAACGCACCGGCTGTTAGTTCATTAGGAGAACCCCTGATTCAATTATAATGGTGGAAGTGGAGCAAGAAGTGAGAGTGACAACCTTGTTTCGCACTTTGAAAAAATGTGTGGTGAACACCAAGCTCACACATCACATTGATTAAAATGCCACTGAATTTTTTCGTATTTCTCTGTAATAATAATATATTCTTTTGTGTCAATTCTACTTAATATATACACAATGCGCCAATTATAAGTATTATCTCAGTAAAGGGAAACAACATCAATTAAGTAGAATTATTCGTCGATTGATTGCGAGTATGCCTAAGATAATACTACTCATCATCACAGCCAAAAGGGGTCACATACTATAGAACAGTGATGGCATTTGGGTTGTGTGAAAATGTACTGAATCGAGACTTTAAATGTACTTTTTACAGCCCGAATGTACTTTTTTTTGGACTTGAACACACAATTTTCCTAAAATGCACGAAATTGTTCTAAAATTTACTATCAAAAAAAAAAAAAAGGTCCTCACTTTTACGTCTCAAAAACCCTTAGCAAAATTAGATATATTTCACATTAAATTAATTACAAAATCTACACATTGCGCGATTATTTTCATTTACTAAAAAAAACGTAACTAATATAATAGGGTAATTATATTATATACAGGTAATTACTATACTAAACTATTACTCATTGCGGTTATTTTCATTTACTAAAAAACAAAAAAAGGTAAATATTATAAATTGTCCAAATGTACCGAAAATGTACTGAAAATGTGCTAAAAATTTGGCGAATGTACTGAAAATGCCCCAAATGTACTGAATGTACTGAAAACTTGTCGAATGTACTGACAACGATTTTTCAGGACGCAAATGTTTCCGAAAAAAGTACAAATGTACCGAAAATGCCATCACTGCTATAGAATACTTAAAAATTATTTAAAATGTGTTTAGAAGCTTCAGTCACAAAAGAGTTCAATACAAAATAAATATAAAAATAGCTACCCAAGTTCATGAAAATATGAAATAACTTAGTTTTGATTTTTTTAGCTAGAATAAAGCGTTTGCAAGTTTTCTGCAAACGATTTTTTGAAACTTTTTATTGAAAAAAAAAATACAGCCTTTAAACTAGAAACATGTTTTTTTGAAAGGTTTTGTGACTAACTGTATATTTAGTACACACATTTAAATTCAAATATTCAAGTAAGTTACCTAAAATAAACGTCATCCAATTGAAAAATTAAAAAGATTGCAAAAATTGATTTTCAAAAATTTCAAATCCAAAATCCCCTCCGAAATAAAATCCTGGATACGGCCTTGGCTAAATACAAAGATATTTAGTCTAAAAACTTAAAATTGGGCGTGGCATGTAGTTTAAAAAATCGTCCATAGCTTATGTTTAACCCGGTGACGTTTTTGGGATTATGTCCTCTCCTCTGGAGGTCACAAAACCAAATTTTTCGTTTGGGGTTGTGACACTCCACGAAGAGGGTTGTAATCCCAAAAAAATTGCGGACATAACCCCATATTTTGTAGCAGATGGGGCTCTTTGTGGAATATGTTTCAAAAACAAAAAATACTATTTTAAAACCATTCATTCATTTAGGGAAAAACGGAACAGTCTTTAATATATCCAAAACCTGGTTTGCTCGTCACAGTAATTTTATATAAGGGTTAGTGTGCGGCCTACGGCCGTAGCTCAGGATTTAAATCTCCCAAAAATCCGACACCGGCTTCGCCGCGGATCAGTCTATAATATATCCAACACCTGTCGTGTTTTATCGAAAAGCATTGTCAAATCGCGGCACCACGGATATCGTAATCTCCCTGAAATTTCCAACATCATTGTAGCATATATTGTACCCATATTGTAGACAAATTGTTGGCCAGTCAGAACAACTTTCCATTTAAAATATTTCTTTTAATTTCATTATTTTCTCCTTTACTAGCATTCATTTAGGGAAAAACGTTGGGATTATGTCCCCATTACATGAGGACATAATTCCAAAGGGACATAAACCCAATTGGGTTTCTGTCCCCTTTGGCAAGGGTCATAATCACAAAAAAAAATTTTGGGATTATGACCGCATAAAAGAGGGACTTAATCCCAAAAAAATGATTTGTGATTATGACCGTTGGGGTTATGTCACGGTACCGTTTAACCCAATATACGAAGGAGTAGGGGAAAGTGGGGTACATTAGACACTTAATTTTTAAAGGCCTGTATTTCCTTAAACTATTAATGAATTTTAAAAATTGTTATTATTTTGTAAACATTGACTATTCGGCATCAAACCTCAGTAAAGTTTTAAAACAAAAACTACATCACCGTATTTTCTTACAACTTTTTCAAAAAAAGTAATTTTTGTCAAATTTACCCCGGCACGAGCCACATTTGACTTTTAAAGGGGCACATTTGACATTATGAGGAAAAGTGTTCTTATTTTTAAAATAGTATGGGACTATAAAATTTGACTATTCGTTAAAATGGAAGCTACATAGTTAATTTTTTTTAAAACGATTTATTTCAAAAGAAATAACGAAAAATTAATTTAAAAAGCATAATATAAATATGGGGCACATTTGAAAAATGTATGTACGCTTTTGGCAGGAGTCAAATGTGCCCCACACGTTCGAGAGGCTTTTTTCTATTTTTTTTTTATTATAACTCTTTTATTTTCACAATGCATACTTTAATTGTGTTATTACTTAAACATTTTTTGTTACTCATTTACAAAAACAATCACATATAATTCACAAAACGCTTACGTACTGCGTGTCGAAAATTACATTAGCGACCGCGGATACAGAAAACAGCGTCTATCTCCGAATAGAGTTGAAGAAGAACTGTCAAAGTTCATTACGTTTTTTTAAGTCAAATAAGACTCCATGCATTTAAACTTTTTGGCTCTTAAGCCGTCTTCACACTGAAATTAGCAAAGTCAAATGTGCCCCAGTGCCAAATGTTCCCGACTTTACCCTACACGGTTAGAAATTTTGAATTAAGTTTTAATACTTTTGGGCTTACATATATGACTACACCAGAATTGTATTAAAATTGAATACTGCACAGTGGGCTTTAACCAACTTTTAATAAAAGTGTGAGTTACTACAAAAACTTTAATTGGGGATCATTTGGGATGTAATTTAGAGTCCATATATGAAAAACATAAGAAATTCTTAGAGCTTTTTTTTTAAATCCATATTTATTATTTTTCAATGATATTACATATCGGACGTTTTTTTACAAACCGCACAAAGTTCAGGAAAAAAAAACCTCGACTTCTCCAAATGCGATGAAAATTTTTTTCCTGCATCTTCTAACAAATTCAGTTGATCCATGTTTTTTTATTTTGCTGAAAAGTTTTTTTTTCGAAAATATCCACATATGAATTTTTGATAATTGGCTGGAATTTGTCAAATGTACTCATACTTGAAGTCTATTGTCTCCAGTTTAATAGTTTATAACGTTAGCTTCTGTAATAAATTTTAAAAAAAATTTTTATACTGTCAACAAATGAAAAATTATAACAATTTAATTGCTTAAATAGTTTTAATATGATGTCCCTCCAACTAGGATACATTTAAAAAAATAACATGTTGTTCCTTATTCTTTTATCTACAAAACCCATTTTACAAAAAAAGTTGAGTCTCTGTTAAATCGGAAGTTATTAAATATTTTCGATCGAAAGTCATGAATTCCTGAAGGAAACCAAGTGTGCAGCGTGCGACGAATCAAAATTTAATAATGAGTGCCAGATACTCGTTCCTTTGTACACCGTGACTGTCTAAGTATTGAAATTCATTTTTAATACAAATTTGTATTAAAATTTACTACTCGTTTATGCTAAGATTTAAAAAAATGAATTTTGATTTCGAGTGGGATTCGAACCTGGTTCCCTTTTAATACAATGGTTGCATGTGCAGCTTAACGACATCAGCCAACGTAGTGTAATTTATTGGTTAGCTAAAAGTTTACTTATATTAAATGAAAGTTCAATATCGAAGTATTAAAATATAATACAGGATGGTTTAAAAATCAAATATAATACTTATGTATTCAAATTTAATACAAAATTTATTACAAAATTTTGTAATCCATTCAAAAGTATTAAATGTAATAAAAATTATTATTAAAAAACCTTTTAATATTTCGCTTTTATTAAAATTTATTCCAATATTTCTAGCAGTGTAGCAGCGATCTAAATTTTGTTTGATAGAATGTTGTAGGGTAGGGATGACCAACTGAGGTGCCCAAAAGTCGACAGCGACGTTTACTTCAAAAATTTGCGTAGGAATTCCAACGAAAAAAAAACATGTGTATAAATGTGTATAGAATTTTAAATGTACCCAGTAGATATTCGTGAATCACTGATGTAAATAAATAAGTAAACTGCGAAAGCATTGCATGGCTACACAAAAAATTTTTAAACTCAAAAACAAAAAGTACTTTTTCGAGAATTAAAGCTATTTTTCCATGAATATGAGTTATTTTTACAACAATGATGCACACAAGAGCAGTTTTTTTTTTAAAAGTCAATAATACATGCTGCGTAAAAAATTGCCTTTCGCAGAAATAATGTCTTTGACCTGAAATTTTCACAACTGGCATTGCGCACATTTGTTTTGTTTTTGCATGTTTGATTCCGACTGGGTCTCTTGCATATTTATTTTACAAACAAACCAGCACGTTTCATAGATCGCGACCGCGGGAGAGCAAATGGTCAACCCTATTGTAAGGCATAAATATCAATTCAAAAATATACGAAAGTTCAATTCTACACATACAAAAACGGCTAAGGATGTTGCTATGAGCTCTGGATAAATTAAATATCATAAGGGGACGTCCATTATTTAAGTGAACTTAAGTAGGGGGGGGGAGTGTCCGGAAAAATCTTATCAAATCTCACCAAGGGGGTCAAGGAGAACCTCACGTCAACTTATTAATGCATAAAATTTACATTAAAAATTATAATTTAAATCTCACGTAGGAGGGAAGGGGCCCCGCCAGATCTCACCAAATCTCACAAAGGGGAAGGGGATCCAAATTTTCAAAAAACACCTCACGTAATTAATGGACGTCCCTAAGGACATAAAAAGATGTGCCTTTAGCATCGGACAACGATTAATGTAAGCTTTTCTCGCTCAATTATACAGTCTCACTTTTGCATACAAAAAACTACTGGGAATTAATTTGCAGAGGATTGATGAAAAATCTTTGTACATTTCGCGTCCCTTAGTGCAAGTATGCGCATCCCATAGCTCGTTTGGCTCTTCCAGCTCTTACAACAATAACAAAAAATATTCAGCTCACTTCGAGCTCACTCCATTATTTGAGCTAAATCATTTTGGCCCGCATCACATGTATTTTGTTCGTGTAATTTTTTCTTCAACTCATCGACTCCTTCAGCTCATGCCGTTACTCAAGTTAAATAATTTCGATTCGCTATCGTTGCATGGTTTTTGTTTTTGTAGTTTTGTCTTCAACGCGCTTTATTGTTATTATTCCAGGTGCTTTCTTCTTGTTAAGTTGTGTTTGTATTAAAGCAGGGGTCGGCAAAATTAAAAGTGCCACTGTGCTGGTGAGAGAAGAGAGGCTGCACTGAAACAAATTTTTCACAGAAATCGTTTGCGAAATGAATGTTACGGCAGAAAGTAAAAAATAAAAAATTATTAGAAAAGGCATTTTTAATCTTTAAATTTAAAGTGCAATGTCTATTTTGTTATATGTCGTTAAAAGGAAATAATGAATTTACTTTAAAATGACAGTATAACACACAAAAATTGCATGTTGCCAAAGATATAAAAAATGTTGTGTCATTTGGCATAACTGAGAAAAAATTCTCTATGTGTATAAAAGGCGACAACAGCTACATCAGCGCAAGATATTGCTTTGTCAGTGGTTTTTCGACAACTGAATGAAAGAGCGTAAGAATGCGTGTGATATACTCCAGCTCATTGAGTTATGAAATATCAAATTTTCCCGACCCCTGTATTAAAGATTCAACGTCTTTAGTTGTGAAGCGCAACCGAATTTGTCTCATATTTTGAGATTCTTGCGGTATTTTGAAGCTGTTGCACGGAGGATTTGGCTGAAATACATGCATAAGGTGGTGAGCAAAAGCTTGGCCTTTTTCTTCATTGCTTCTAGTCCAGTGACCATTGCTTAGTCTTATAGGGGAACCTAAGTCAGTGGGTTTTTTTCATACCTCTGATGGCCTTCCATAAGGAGTAGTTGGATGACTGTAAATGGCTCAGCTTTTTAATATATGTGTCTATACCTCTTTCAGACTCTTATCGTAGAGCCTTTCTTAATTCAATTTTGGCTAGTGTTAATTTATGTTTAAGTGTGGGTGACCTAACCTCTTACCATTGACGCCTGAGTCGTCTTTTTTCCATCACTAAACGTTCTATGTGAGAAGAGTCAAGGTGTTGCCTTTTATGGGTTGTTACTGAGTGCACAGGAGTTGCATGAAGAGCACCTGATACTAACATGCTGTTAAATAGCTGCATGGCCGATTCCTGCTACTCGGAATCTTTAAGGCTTACATTATCAGAAAGATGGCTACTGACATATTTTTTGTATATGAGCGAATTTGTTGTATTTGTTGTAAGCTCATTGGGTGACTGCATTACATTTGGTAATTAATTATTCATGAAATTACAATTACTTGTAGTTTGTAATTGAAATTTTTCAATTACAATTACATGTTATAGTAATTGAAAATTTCGAAAATATTTCAATTGAAATTACTGTAATCCAAAATATGTAGGTGAAAAGCAAAGTAATTGAACCAAATTTGTAATGGATTACTTTTAGTTGTAATTTCCAATTTTTCAAGTAATCACTTACAAGATATACAAACACAAATGCATCAATACATATCCAGAGATACACATATGGGTATTTCTACAGCTACGGACGCAGCTGTTCGAGCAACTTTTGTATATAGGACATACGAAAACCAATGAAATTTTTGAATTCATGGGATATTCTGAATATTTTTCCATTTTTCAATGGAATAGTTTAAGCAAAATGTAATAAAGTCATTTGTACATGTCCAACAAGCATTAAACTTGGTGAAAGGCTAGAGCTCAATTTTTTTTTTTTTACATACCCATTTAAATCATATGCAACAACATAATTTTTTTTTTGTGAATTTTATCGCTTGAAAGAAAATTTTTTTCAACTTTTATTAAATGTAATTGCTGAAAAATGTGTGATCAATTACATTTTCGTTTCAAATTACTTGGCAAAAGTAATAGATTACAACTTTCTAAAAGATTACATTTTCATGCATTACTAATCCAATTACAAAAGTAATTTGAATTGCATGTAATTGTAATTGTAAATTACATGTTATTGAAATTAATGTAATTGAAAAATTTCAATTACAATTACTTTTAATTTATTTTTTGAATTAAAAGTAATGATTACTTGTAATTGTAATTGAAAGAAATGTAATTCAAAAATACCCAAGTTGTAACCAGCTCGCGAAAAAATTTTTGTGGGCATTTCTGCCGTAGTGTATAGTTTCAGAGATATTATATTAAACCCAAAACTTTTTGCGTAATTTTTACATTCATGTTCAAATTTCAACAAAGAATTTATGACTCAATACATTTGAAGTACAATTATGTATTTAGATTTCAAAAGCAATTCAGCAGTTTAAAATAAAACATGTGCTGTAATTTAAGACTAAATGGTGCATTGTTTCAATAGGGAAATGAAAACCTACTACAGGAATGCCATTACATACATATGACGCGCTCAGAACAAAAGTGACCCATTTTATTGGCTAGAGGAAAAACGCACCAAGAAATTCCAAGGAACAAAAACGAACCATCATTCTGCTTTGTTTATTTAATTTTGTATGTATGCGTAAGCCATAAGTCTTCGTGCATATTCAGTTATTTCGCTGTAGTCGGCAGTAATAAAAAATTCAATATTCGCAGGTCCCTGATTATTTTCTTCTTTCGGCATGGTTTAACTATTAAGGTTCTAGCAATCTGTTGAACTTTAGAAAGCTTGAGTGTCAAAATTGATATTCAAAGCAAAAAACGAAAAAAACATACAATTTAACACTAGACCTTGGAAGAAGCAGCATTCCATGTGTAATGAATGAAAGTTTGTTTATTTGATCATATATTTCCTTTTTTTAAAATACATTAACATATAACTGCATTGTTTATGTTTGAAACTTCTAATTTATTTTATTAACATCCGCATACATAAATACAAAGAAATTAAGAAAAAAAAAGCATGTGTGCAGTTCACATGCGGTAGAAGTGAAACTGCGAAAGAATGAGACGAAAATGTTTTATTAAAATGATAAAAGTTGACGGGAGCTAGAATAGGTACATCAAGGCTTTGGTAGTTAATTACTTGAAAAAATTTAAGAAATAGCAAATCTTTCACGCTTATGCCTCAGCTTTTGATTAACCAATCTCGAAGCTGATAGTTTTAGTGTACTCCGTTTCGATGAGTACTTTAATTTGATATATCATTTACAACTGTAGATGCTGTTAATTTTTATCATTTTAATAAACATTTTCGTCGCATTCTATCGCAGTTTAGTTTTCTAATTTTTTTTTTTTTATTATACATATTTCGTTTATTTGTTTTTGTTTTTTCATTGCATTTACATCCACGCAGTAAACGTAAAATAAGCTTATGCAACAGCGTTTTCCATTATTCAGAACACCTGCATAAAACCAAAATTCAAAGCTCTTTGAACGCACGAAGTTTTTTTTTCAATGCTGATAGTTTCAGCACACTCTGCTTGATGAGTACTTTAATTTGATATATAATTTATTGCAATTGATATTCTAGATCCTACTTAAAAAGAGCGTTTCATGATTTCATTTTTGCGTTTCAAATTTTGCGTTGCGTTACAAATTTTTCAAATGACCCCCACTAAAGAAGTTTCCCTTCAAAAGTGTTTTAGAAAGTGAATCTTTTACTTCACTACAAGAAAATAATCAGGAACCTGCGGACATTGAATCTATTATTGCTGCCGACTACAGCGAAATAACCGAAGACGCACGAAGAGTTATTGCTTACGCATACATACAAAATTAAATAAACAAAGCAGAAAGCAGTCCTTTGGAATTTCTTGGTGAGTTTTTCCTCTAGCCAATAAAATGGGTCACTTTTGTTCTGACCGCGTCATATATCCTCTACGCATGAGATTTGACAAAAAAATTATATGAGTAAGTACATATGTTCAATTCCAATCTAAAAAGTTTTATAAGTTCAAAATGTTATAAATTTATAGCCAATAACATACAATGCAATGTTTACAATTGTTTTTTTTTCACATATGTAGAAAAACTTATATTTCTTTTAAATTAAATTGGCGTTAAAAATATTTCCCTTAAAAGCATTTCTCGCCGAAACAGTTAATTTTATTTTAGTCCCTAAGGGTCAGCAAAGTTATTGCATTTTATAGAAAACAACAAATAGTCATATTACTTAGAAGTTTTCATTATCTGTCCGGTTGTTAAAATAAATCCTCTTTTACCGCAAAAACTTATTTTTCATATTTTGTCAGCTGAATTTAATCTGCATTTTAATTGTCGCTCGTCCTTTGAGGATTTCATAAACTTAAACTTAATTAACAGTCAGATTTGGGAATTGGCTTCACTGAAAGCACTTGCTGAGTACGCGTTCTTATTTGAAGCATACCAATTCCCCTACAACGAATTTGGATGTGCCGCTGCTCAACTACCCCTTATTAAAGTTACAGCATGAAACCTTTGCAAAGCGCTGAAATAAAATTAAATGTTCTGCTTAAAATTGCTATTTTCAATTTTAGTACTGCTTAATTACAAGCTCAGCGCTTTAAAGGATTTCGTAAGATTTCAAAAAACAGTATGCTATCAGATTCCCAAGGAGTCTCCTTAGGAGATGAAGTATGTATACGAGTATATAGCTATTTTTTTTTAAATATTTGCAAAAGCTTTTGAAGGTAAAGTCTTTATTAAGTTGGATTTAAGTAACATGGGGTAAGGAGTTAATATTTCTGAACTCACTTTACGAGAAGTTTCTATAATTCTTGATTTGCTTTGATATAAGGTATTTATATTAGGGCGTATCACGAAAAAAAGTTCGCTATCTTGAAAGCTTACCTCAGAACATAATCCATGCAATGTTTTTTTTTTTGTTAAAATATGTGTTCTCTTTTTGGTCTTTTTCGGCACCTCTACCATTTGATGTCCGATCGTCATATACACTCGTAGTATAACATGGTAAAGGTCTCAACGAGCACTATATTTTGTACCCACAGTTCATTAACTCAGACATTTTTTCACCTATTTGTACACATTACCTCAGTTTTTACTATTTAAAGCTACCACTCCAACGTCATAAAATTAAAGTCTAAAAAGATTCCTCAATTTATTGAAACTGAAAAAGTTACTGCAAATCTAAATTTAAGAGCTGTATTTAATCGTATTAATTTAATTATTTATTCAGTGCAAACGTTCTTGAACCCGAGTAGAAATTTTCATCGAGGTCGAATACCAAAAAATAGAATTTGTTTGGTTTCTCTGCGATAAATTTTGCTAGTGTCAATTTTGTACTCACTAAAGACGTATAGGAAAAATCTGGACGATATTGCACGTTCCAATTCTGTTTAGTTCTTAAAACTTAATTACTTTTCTGTCAAAATGAAAAATTCAATTTTCATTTTATGTACACACCTGCTCAAAATAATAGGTACACCCTAGAGTTCAATATTCAACTCAACTGAAAAACTTTTTATTCAAAATATTTAAGAAAACAAAAATGCAGATATCTTCGTAGCCTTTATATACATATTGTATATCAAAAAAGTAGAAATTCTTTAAGAATTACCATAAAGTACGGAAGTTGAGGTCAATGGATGCTATTTGCTCAATAATTGCCTGCTCAAAATAATAGGTACACCAGAAAGATATACAGTAAAACAAAAGAAAATGTTAAAGATATGAACTTTTTTATTTACGGTTTCATTATTTAGTGTATCCACCTTTATTTTGGATAACTTTCGCAACTCTTCTTGGGATACTTTTGATTAGAGCCTGGCAGGTTTCTTTAGGTATCTCATACCACATTTCTTGGACACACTCCCACAATCGCTCCGTATTCGTGAACATTTTTTTTGATTTTTTTCTTTTTTAAGGCCCCCACAGATTTTACATCTGCTTTAAGTCCTGTGACTGACTCGGCCAGCCAAACGCGTTGACTTTATTGTCCTCAAAACATTTTTTCACAAAGATAAGAGGTGTGTTTTGGGTTGTTATCTTACTGATAGATACAAAGCAAGGACATGTTTTCCTCAGAATAGGGCAGCATTACGTTTTCGAGTATACTTTTGTATTCGGCTGCAATAACTCGTTGTCCAGAATATAGGACCTATCCCATATTAAGGAAAACACTACCACACCATAATATTTCCGCTTCAGTGTGTAAGTTTTTTTTTTGTGAATCTGACGTGAAACTCTTTGCTTTTAGGCCGTCGCACATTCTTTTCTGAATCATTTCTAAATAAATTATTCTTAGTTTCATCTCTCCTTAAGATATTACGCCACTTTTTCTGTCGTTCAGGTCATAATCTCTTGCAAAATTTAGCCTCATGCTCAATTATTTTTTTCGTAGCAAAGGAACTTTTTTAGCTATGCGCCCAGGTAGGTTTACCTTTAGTAAACGTTGTCGAATTGTTTGAACGGTAACCGCGTTTTCAATTTCTGCTAAAATTGTCTTTGAAGATTTAAATATGCCTTTTTTTCGATACTTTCAATATGAAGATCATCTGTTGGAGCGGTTTTTGATGGTCTACCACGAGTTTCTTTTTGCGGTTTATTTTTAAATACATTTCTCACAAAATTGTAAGATATATTCAGTAACCTGCAAGCTGCATAGAAGAGATTTTCTTTCTTTTTTTTTCAAGTTTAAATCGTTCACATTGTTTTCATAACCAAGGATTCTCTCTAGCTGCTCCTGTAGAAAAGTCTAGAAGCCGACATTGAGGCTTCTAGCAACATTATTTTTTAAACCATCAAGGACCAAAGGAGTTAATTGGCGCCCGAGCAGGGACCGGCTAAGGACCAGGACTTTTTGCTAAATAAAAAATAAAAGTGAAATACGATAAAAAAAATAAATTGCACAGTGACGCTGCGAATCTTCAAGGGACAATCCCGTGTGTTAAAAGTACAATTACACTCTAGTTTTTTGATTCATTGACGCAGCGAATCCCCAAAAGACAATCCAGTCCATTGAATTATAATAAGGGGAGATTCAGTAAACTGAAAATTAGAAGCTAATTCCTTATATAGGAACAAAACGGAAAATATTTTGGAATTCTGGCAAAATTTTAATTAAAATTAAAGTGCACAAAAATAATTGGGGAATTTTAAAAAAAAAAAAAGGATAATCTTCATATTTTTTCCGTTGAGTAGGTTTTTATTTAAGGATAGGTTCAGGTGAATGTACGAACTTCGTTCCAAGAACACTATTAGCGAAATGGATGAGATAAAGAAATCCTTGACGGATTTGACCTGAGCTGTGAACAATATCCTGGATCAGCTGAAAGGACTCGACGGTCGGCTCATTAGAACTGAGGAACTTATCAATGAAATAGAGAGGCAGTCTATCAGCGAGTAACCTACGTTCGGTGCTACTTCAGTCTCATTATGTGGTCCAAGGACTGAGGCTGATCTCAAGGAGATTGGTAAGCTCCCGGAAAGAGCTGCAAGTTTTTGACGGAAATCCGGTACATTATGTGTCCTGGATACACAACGTTGAATCCATTCTAGGGGATTTTGAAATTGTTCGTGCCAAACCCATCTATAGAGCGATCCTCCAACACATACGCCAAAAAATCAGGGGGAACGCTGATACTGCCTTAGTATCATATAATATCTTCAATGAAGATTGGGGCGAGATCAAACGTGTTCTTTCGCTGCATTATGCAGATAAGCGGGATCTGCAAACACTTGAGCACCAGCTCGCGCAACTTTCTCAAAAAGGGTGAAAGTTGATGAGTTCTATGCAACTGTGAACCATCAGTTTTCCCTAATTGTGAATAAAATAAAATCAGAAACTTATTCACAAGAAACTGTAGAGGTTTTGCTAGAATCTTACAGGAACCGCGCTCTAGATGTTCTTATTCGTGGCCTTAACACGGACATTTCTCGAATGCTTATCATTCAAAAACCGAAAACGCTTCCAGAAGCTTGTTCCGCTTGCTTGGAGGTCCAAAATTTGACCTTGCGTAACAATATCATCCATCCTAGCGTTCAAAATCGAGTAACGGTACCCATAAATAGAAACTTTTACGATTCAAGACCATCGCAGAGAAATTTTGATTCATTCGCTGGCAATCGGTTTACCCCACGGTCTTCATACACTGACAACGCTGGGCCTTCAACTTCAAATCGACCATCGGCAAGGCCTACAGAACATGACAATCATGCCAAAAAAGAACCTGAAGGAAGACAAACTTCAACAATCGACCACACAATAACCAGTTCAAGAGACGAGCGCCAACCTTGCAGAGTCATTCGAAACATCAAAGGTTGAACAACATTCAGACTGCAGAGGGACAAGATGATGTGCCTAGGGAGGAAGAACAACCTGAAGAAAATTTTATGACAGACGCTTCTCCAGCGTTCCTTACCTAGAATACACAACAAAAGATGGTAAGGTGTTGAATTTCTTGATCGACACAGGTGCGAACAAGAATTTCATTTGTCCGTCCGTATACAACAATCCTGTTGAATTAAAAAAACCCTTCGTTGTGCACTCTGCTGGCGGTGACATAAAAATATTTAAAAAAATTTCCGGCAGATTTTTTGAAAAAGCTGGCAACAGCACTCTTGTTACATTTTATGTTTTGCCAGGCCTCACGACATTCCACGGCATTATAGGTGATGACACCTTGAAAGAAGTTGAAGCGGTAATTGACCGCAAATTAAATATTCTAACACTTAAGCCAGATATTAAAATTCCTCTCAAAGCCAAAATTTCAGAGGATATAAATTTTTTGATTGAAAAAGGACTTTGTGATAAAACACAGTTTCATCTAAAACAACTAATCGCTAAATTCGATAAACTTTTTGGTCCTATTAACGAACATGAAGTTGTAAATACGACAGTGAGGGCTGAGATCCGAACAAATACGGATGAGCCCATTTATATGAAAAGTTATCCATATCCAGTTAGTATGAAAAATGAAGTGGATAGACAGGTACAAGAACTCCTGTCGTCGGGAGTTATCCGCCCGTCCAAAAGCCCTTACAACTCGCCCATTTGGGTGGTTGCGAAAAAGCCAAGGCCTAATGGGGAGAAGCAGTATCGAATGGTCATCGATTTTAAAAGATTAAATACGGTGACCATTGCAGATACATACCCTTTTCCCGACATAAATAGTACACTTGCGAGTTTAGGTTATGCAAAGTTCTTCACAACTATAGACCTCACCTCCGGTTTTCATCAAATTCTGATGAGAGACAGAGATATTAAGAAAACAGCTTTTTCCACATTAAATGGTAAATACGAGTTCTTGAGAATGCCATTTGGGCTAAAGAACGCCCCTGCCATCTTTCAGAGAATGATAGATGACGTTTTGAAAGAATTTATTGGGAAAATATGTTATGTCTATATTGACGACATAATCATATTTAGCAAAACTGACTGACATCTTGGGTACATAGTCACACCTGATGGCATTCGCCCCGATCAAAAAAAGGTCCAGGCCATTGAGGGCATTCTTCCTCCCGAAAATTTGAAGGAACTAAAAAGATTTTTGGGTCTTACATCATACTATAGGAAATTTATTTGTGATTATGCAAAAATCGCAAAACCACTCACCAATTTGACTCGTGGTGAATTTGCTCAAGTAAAGGCTAATCAGTCAAGAAATGTAAAAATTCATCTCGATGATGAAGCCCTTCTGGCATTCGGTAGCCTGAAAAATCTCCTTACTTCTTCGGAAGTACTTACTTTTCCCGAATTCGACAAGCCTTTTAATTTAACCACTGACGCGTCCAACTATGCCATCGGGGCTGTCCTTTCTCAGGGGGAGCATGGCAAAGGGAAACCAATAGCCTATATCTCCCGTTCGTTAAATCGCACTGAAGAAAATTACGCGACAAACGAAAAGGAGATGCTGGCGATTGTATGCGCGTTAGATAACTTAAGGAACTATATATATGGTGCAAAGAAAATAAAAATTTTCACCGATCACCAACCCTTAACTTTCGCATTAGGAAATAGAAATTATAATGCGAAACTTAAGCGTTGGAAAGCACGCATTGAAGAATATAACTACGAGTTGGTTTACACTCCTGGTAAATCAAACTTTGTGACTGATGATTTTTCTCGGTTAAAATCAGAGGTTAACCATATGCCTAATCAATCAAGTCACTTGGGGAATGAAAACGAAAGCGAGGGTACTATGCACAGTGCGGAACAAGACAGTACTGATCTTATTCCTCACGTAGAAGCACCTTTGAATGTTTTCAGGAACCAAATTGTTATTAAAATAGGGAGAGATCTACAGAGTGTGATACAACCACACCCTGGCTACACTCGCCACCTCATAAATACATGTTACCTAGGTAGGGATGAAATGATTAATTTTTTGAAGGACGCATTGAACCCCGGTGTAATCAATGGCATCAAAATCCAAGAGCCATGTCTGCCATTGCTCCAAGAAGTTTATGCGGATCATTTTGCAAACTACAAGATACGCATTACGCAAAGACTGGTTGAGGATATTACTATTCCAGAAAAGGTTTGTAGCATTATTGAGGAGGAACATAAAAGCGCACATAGGAATGCCAAGGAAAATAGGCAGCAAATTTTAGAAAAGTTTTACTTTCCTAGTATGAGCAGTTTAATTACTAAATTTACGAAAAATTGTGAAATTTGCCGTCTCAATAAGTACGATAGACATCCCGCCAGACCAAAGCTACAGGAAACTCCCACGCCGCAGTATCCATGCGAAATCCTTCATGTCGATATTTTTGAGATTCGGGGTCAAAAATTTTTAAGTTGTATCGATAAGTTTTCTAAATTCGCGAAATTTTTCCACATTAAAAACAAATCTGCACTACATTTACGTGAGAAATTCACCAAAATTTTTCATTATTTCACGACACCGAAAATTATCGTCATTGACAACGAACGAAGCTTTGTGAGCCCTTTAATTTCAAATTATATTACAGCATTGGGTATTGAGCTCTATCAAACCCCAACGCAGAAGAGTGAAGTAAATGGGCAAGTGGAAAGGCTTCATTCGACCATAATAGAAATCTACCGTTGTCTTGACAGGGAAATGAGAAATATTAACCCCAAAGAACTTCTCCATATAGCGGTAGATAGGTATAATAATTCCGTTCATTCGGTGATAAATAAAAAACCAAGCGATATATTTTTCAATAGAACCCAAAGAATAAATTACCAGAATTTGGTGAATTTCCGCGAAAAAGTGCACGGCGATGTAAGGGCCGAAATCGAACGCAATCAGGAACGTAGGAACCTAAGAGTTAACAAAAGCAAAACGAAGCCTAAAATTTACAATCCAGGTGACGTTATTTATGTGGCAGATAGACAGATCAAAGCAAAACAGAAGGCCCTGTATAAAAAGGAAACTGTGGGTAAAGACAATAGGGTAACAATAACCACAGTAACAGGGAAAAATTTCCATAAATCGCATATCAAAAATACATGAAACTCGGTAAAAATCATTAAACTTTTATTTTTCTTTACAGCTGCAGTCTTGGCAAAATAACACCATACCTGCTAAAAATAAGGAAAATTTTTTTTAATTCCATTTTATCTTAAAACAAAAAACAAAAACATTTCTTTTTCATTTTCACTATTAATATTTTTACTCTAAGGTTAAGGTAGTCTTGAATTTTCTAATATTCAATTTTAAATTTTAAATTTAAATTAAAATCAGCCAAAAAGGCAACATTAATTATTCATAAATTTTGTGCTTAGCACTATAAATTATCATATCTTGCTTTTAAACTTACTTTTAAAATTTTTTTTATTAATTTTGAATTTATCATAACCATACGACAAAAGTAAAATATAAGAAGAGTTTATTACTAATGGCTTATTAGCACTAGAATTAAGACAATTTAATGGTCCACATAATCATCATATTACAGATTAATAGTTGCTGCGGTGCATGGTTTCCACGTTATCAAATACAAGGCTCCCATCATATCCATAAGGGAAGGTAATGGCTGGGTTGTAAGCGGTAGTTTCAAATTGGTGCACGTCATAGACCTGGAGCGCTATAATGATATCCTAGCAGAGATGAAAAATTTGTCTGCAACAAATTTCAAGGACAAGGAGAAGGGGCTGATCCTCGAATTTCATGTAACGCAAATGGCTGAGCGCTTAAGTGAACTACGAGCTATCAGGACGAGAAAACCACGGTCAATAAGTTGGATTGGATCCGCCTGGAAATGGGTAGCAGGGAACCCAGATGCAACCGACTGGGATACAATTTTGCAGAGTCAAGAAGAAATCATCGAAAATAACAATCAACAATATAAAATTAACAATAGGCTTTTTGACGCGACAAAAGAAGTCATCCAGAAAATTAATCGCATTATCAACAGTGTTAACGGCATATCAAAGGAAATGGAGGCGGGCAAAGCCGAACAAGATTCAATTTATAAGGCGTTGCTATTGAAGGAAGAAATTGGAGAAATTGTTCGAGCATGCCAAATGGCAAAAAAAGGAATTGTAAATACCAACCTTCTTGACATGGAAGAAATTAATCAAATTCTAGCCGAAATAGAGACTTTACCATATCAAAACGTAATAGAGGCTATTGAGTACGGGAAACCTTCGATTATTCCCAACGGATCCCTTCTACTTTACGTACTTTCCATGCCAAAGTTAAAGGATGAAAAGTACCACCTGCTGATAACACGAGCTACTATCAACAAGGGGAAACAGATCGATCTCAAGTTTAGAAAGATGCTGGTGAACCAAAAAGAAACTTATGGCATGATAGGGAATTGCATTTCTATAAGCAATTCTACTATCTGCGAAGCAGCGGACCTGGAAAAACTGGATGAAGATGATTGTTTGCCAAGGATCCTCAAAGGTGGACAGGCTACCTGTCGGTACAAAACGAATAATGAGGTAATTTCTGAAATGATTAACGAGAACACTATTTTTCTTACAAATTTCTGTGGAGAGGTCATCGCCAATAATGTGACAAGTTTCCTAAATGGGTCATACATTCTTCAGTTCAACAACGAGACGATCCAATTGCAGAACCGTACTTTCTCTAGCAGGACGATCTCTATTCTTCAAGCACTCCCGTCAGTGCTCTCCAACACCACGAGTTAAGGAATGAAAGTGAACCTGGAATATGTCCATGACCTCAGCCTAAAAAATATTGGACATGTCAATCGATTGATTGGGAAGCTGAATTTTTCCTTCGTTTCTGATGCTGTAGTTTTAACATTTGTAGCCGTTGTCACATTTATCCTGTGGAGAAAAATTACTGGGAAAATTGACATCCCTGCTGTCAAGTTACAAGAAATCCAGACAGCAATCATAAACCCTGTACCCAAACCAAACCGAAGTCCTACCATTCTCCACTCGTTTGAGACTCATCTGCGTGACGCAGATATTTGAAGAGGGAGGAGTTATCACGTTGCGTTCCCAGGCACACAGTACAAAAATGCTGACTACAGGTCTACGTTTGCACGCGTAACCAGCACATCAGTTCGTTCACCTAAGTCAACCGTGGGATCGCAGACGCAGCATAATTGTAAGCTAGAACTAAGTGCTTATTTTAGGTATTGAGGTTTATGTTTAATTATGTTCAAGTTAGTTAAGTGCAGTGAATAAACCGACACAGTGTGGAATAAAAATAAGTGTAAAACTAAAGTAAAATCGTTCACATTGTTTTCATAACCAAGGATTCTCTCTAGCTGCTCCTGTAGAAAAGTCTAGAAGCCGACGTTGAGGCTTCTAGCAACATTATTTTTTAAACCATCAAGGACCAAAGGAGTTAATTTCAATAATTCAAAAATTTTAATTGATTATTTGGGTGGAATAGGGGTACTTTTGCGGGAGTGTCCTCTATCCGAAAATAACCTCTATATATACTATAGACCGTCCTCCACCTCTCATAAAAATATCACAATGATATACGGAGTACTAGAGTTACAGTAGAGCAAAACGTAACACTTACATACGTACTAGCCGAGCATTGAATTATTATTTATTTTTCGTTTCAATGAACTGTAAATTTTAAAGTAGCAACAAAACAAAAAAAAATATTTCAATGCTCGACTAGTACGTAAGTGTTACGTTTTGTTCTACTGTAACGCTAGTACTATGTATATCGATGTGATATTTTGGTGGGAGGTGGAGGAGGGTCTCTTATATATAGAGGTAATTTACGGACCATTTAATCGATTCGCACCGAATTAACACCATGTAGCTTTTATATTGAAAGGTATAGCAAAAATTCAAATATCATTTTTCATGATGATTTTAACGTTTTAAAGTGGTTTCAATTATTAAAATAATGTTTTTACATTTTCAAGGATAACCAAAAAATATAATGTGCCGATTTCCACAAGCCGAAGTAACAAAAATCGTCAATGAAGTTTTGGCTTGTTTGATTGTGTTTTAAGTGTTGTGAATTATATTTTGTGAGTTTAATATTGAAATTTTTTTAAACGGACAGATTAATCAAATCCGTCAGATTATAAAAATATAAAAATCTGACATGCTCTAGTATCTGCAAATATCATTTTTTTTGCATTTTCGAAAAGTCGCCACGAGCTTGCGTCATATCCGAATCGTCAGTCTTATGAATGGGAGCTTCGTTCGGGATAACTTAACATCCCCTTTGAATATCTGACGCGCTCGAGTAAATGTTTTCTTCCCCATTTTTAACTCATTCGTACGGTTACCCCCACCATCCAAAACGGCAGATTACTATACCTCCGTCATCAGACACGTGGAGCATATACACTATCGTAATTTGACGCGCTCGAGTTTGTCTATGTGCATGTTTTTTTTACATTTTTGAAAGCCTGTAGTGACTTCCCCAACCGGAGACAGGGTAAACATTATATAAACTTTTTTTCCTACCATCCAATCTTCAAAATCCAATTGGTCCCCGCGATGCTCGAGTAAATCCACATTTAGCAACGTTGGCCCCCCTACTACCTTAACAATGAAAATACAAGCAAAAAACCCAGAGCATCATTTCCAAATTGCAAACTTAAATTTAGAAACAATATCAAAGACAGTCGTATCATAATAACTCTAACTCTAATCAAACTAATACGAATACCAACAGTAACACCATCACCGACAATACGAAAAAATCAATTGCAAAACATAATAAACAACACCTACAATATAAATAAAAGCAACAGCAACAATAGACAAAAAAGCAAATTGAACGATATACTTTATACTTTTATTAATTTTTTTGTATCAAAAAAAAATGTTGGCCTAACCATATCAAAAATATATATATAATTCTAAATTCCAAAGAATTTTTATAGAATCATCCAAAGCAGTTATTTTTTTATGACTCGAGTCAATCACTCATAACTCGAATCATTTCATTATGCTGCATTCGTGTTTTCCAAATCATTCATTCGTTGAATCGGTATCCGTTTGATTCGGTTTTACTCATGCGACGAGTGCTCGCACCACTGTCATGTTTGTATTTATCACAACGATTCTAACATAGCAAACACTCGTTTCCAAACGAATGTTTTAAAAGTCAGTTTAAACCTACCCGTGCAGACGTCTACTACCTATTACGCTACATGTCACATATTACCGGTATTCACGATGGTGGCAAATGTAATTTGTTGTTGTTAAGAGCGAATCTGCTACTCTGCTCATCTGCCTTGTCAACTGCTCTGGATCGTGAATACCACTATTATATTATATGTCAAAGGCGAATCATATCTTTCTCACATTTGTTTTGGTAAAGCGACAATAATGTGCCCTATGTCTTTCTGAAAAAATGAGACGTCATGTCTATCAAATAACTTATATGGCTACAATATTAAGACAAAAGAGACATTCGGTCTCTATATCATGATTTTATACCTTGTTCTTGCAAGATTTTATATCACAAAATTTCGTAACAAAGTCAAAGTATCTTATTCTTATTCTCTTATAATTTTGATATAAAGCTATTTTAAAGGCATCACTGTTTTTGTAAGCTGGATGTTTGTCTTAATAACTTCTCCTGATGCTACTAGGGTTAATTGGCAATGAATGGCAATCCTTCGCATCAACTATATAAAGTTTCATGAATGCTGCTAAACCATTTGTTGCTTTTTCGTTGCCTTTTCGATGATTCACATTCGTGAACAGAAAAGCTCATATCATTTCATTTTGAGCAAGCCTTAACACTGCAGTACAGTATTCACTGATCTTGCTCGAATTCATGTGATAGGTAATGAATGTAGGAATAGTAAATAAACTAGAGTTATTTATTGCGTATCTCTGATGCGCATAAACGGTGTGATCCAAAAAATAAAACAGGTCCTCCTCTTTCGTTTCGCCTAAAAACACCACAACATCATTGTGCTATCTTACAGTCTTAGAATATAGCTTAATATTCCGTTACTTGGGGCACACTTGAGTTTGGGTCCCGGGACTATAGCCCACTCTAACCCTATTCTAATCCTCCGCTGATGACTACACATTCTAATTTTACCCGCTGTTTGTAGTAACACAACCCACTGTATGCTCCAACGTAAATTGACAATACTTTCAACTTTATTTTATATTTTAATTACAGATATTATTCTACGATTGTTTTTGCTTCATTCACTCATACTTCCAAAAATAAAACACTATAAAAAGTGGTAAATTCTAAATAGGGTTACTCATTTCGGTAAAGCGGATTCCAGCCAACTGCTGCACAATTTGCTCGCAACCAAATTTAATTTCAACTAATAAAAAGGCTCTTGATGAGCTGAAGTAACAAATGTTGAGTAAATTCGTTTGACCAAAAGGGACCGGGACAAACGTACGTATACATATGTGTATGTATGTGTGTCTACAAACATTGTCACATTTTATGGTTCTGCGGACTGCGGTCCTTTTACATTTAAAATAAGCATAAAAAAGTTAATTATTCATCCTTTTTGATCCGCTTTGTGCAGCTTTTTCTTGTTTATTTCGGCATGAGTTCATTTTTCTAGCTGTGTCTTGTATATTTCCACTGTGTTTGTTGCAAGGAAGGGAAGGGGTAACCATCTGCTACTAAATAGTCGGTATTTTTTTTTGCAAAGATTCAAACTGCTGTGCTACACGAAGCAGGCGCTTCTCGAAAACTTCATCGCGGATCAGTAATATAAAACAACGGGTAGTGGAACCTCTCGACTCTAAAGTTGGACAGTGGCAGGACTTCAACGCGCTGTATCAAGCAAACTCACTAATGAACACCGAATGGGTTTCATTCGGTTCCTCCCGTTTTGTTTCCTTCTCTGCCCGTCCATTGTTGTCGCTGTTTCACTTTTATTGTTTATATACGAAAAATGTCTGCATTTAAACCGGGATTTGGCAACAATAAGAATAAAAATTGTGAACAAACTGAAATTAAGGTAGAAAAGCTTTTAGCTCTAAATTAGATTTCCGTTGATTTTTTACCTTTGCTTTTGTAGTGCCTGCAGAGTTTTTGCCTTTGTTAGTTTTAAATTGCACTTAGAAAAATGAAATGAAGAATGTTTTCATGTTTAAAAATTGCACTTTTAATTGAACATATACAACTGCAATTGCTTGCGTTTATAGTTTTTTTAAGGTTTTTATATATGTATGTACATATCTATGTATACGTAATTAATTTAATTACCTATATATACATATTTATTTTGAGTTTTCAAATATATTAAATTTTTTTTGACATACCGCTCTATTTTAATTTTAATTAATGAAGAACACATTTAAATTTAATCACTTAGCTTAATCTGCTACTGAATAAACGGTCATGGATGCCACTTTGGTACAATTGCTACAAAACTGGTAAATTTTTTTTGTTGATTTTCCATTTCGTATATGAATTTTGGTGCATTATTTAAGCAACAGTTGAATCATTTCGTTACTATTCAAAATTAGTGCATAATATTGCATATAAGAGGTCTGCTCGAGTGCACTTCAAACGACCATCGTCACACGACACGATAGCGAATCCATCAAGAAATCAAATTAAAACAAATCGAAGTATTATTGCATTCGGCACCGAGTGACTTGTTGTCTTTCGAAATTTAAAAATTGCGTAAGACTTGTCTCGAACTAAATTCGAAATTGATTTCGTGCTATATTTATAGATATTGCAACAAGTTTTGCATGTAACAATGCCGTCAAGTTCCAGTTCTAACATGACCAAATACGTGCCACACACCACTTTTTCCTCTTATATTGCTTATTTTATACACGCCGCTTATAATTGGGGTTCGACCGAAGGCTTCGGCCTAAAAATCACAAATTGGCCTACCTTCGGCTTCGGCCTTAAAATGGCCGAAGGTTTTACCGAAGCCGAAGGTTTACAAATGAATGCAATTTCGAAGTAAAATTCCCTAATTTGAAACACACGAAATATGCAACAATGAAATAGTTTGGAATAGAAAGCTTTTTAAGCAAAAATAGCTCAGAATGTGATATCTTAAACGACATTAGTTGTGAAGTTAAAGCAATAAGCACTACAAATATTGAAAACAAACTTTGGGAATCTTATGACACAACGGCCATGCAGCCAAATAACTCATGCCGAGTTTCAAGTCTTAAGATAGAGTTTGAGATGCACATTAAAGAATCTATTATTATGAGGAATGGATATATTTTTAGCTATTGGCGTTCAAGTCCATTTTTGAAACTGAAAAAAACAGCAAAAAAATTTCTATCTGCCCCTCCGACTCACGTTGCAAGTGAACAATTGTTTAGCACTGCAGGTCAGCTTTGTACCGTTGATAAACTTTTATTTTTAGCTTACAATAAAAAAATTTTTTGACTTTGCGTACTAAAGTACCTTCAACTTTTATTATCATTATAAACTAATATTGTTTATGTTTGCTAATATGTAGATTATAACCATACACAGTAGACGTCCAATATAACGAACTAATTAATGCACGGGTCAGTCGTAATATTGTAAGTTAGATTTTATCCTGTTAAAAAAAAGTAATTTCAGTTCAACAGTTATTGTTGAATTAAACAATGTTCGTTATTTGGAATAGTGAAAATTTTTAGCGTTTCTAATTTAGAGACATCAATGGAAAAATTCCAATTTCAAAAACTGTTAAAAATAACCGTTAAAATGAAAATTTGTTATATCGTTATACGTTATATGTAATTTACATTACATACATTGAATTTTTGTTTATGTAAGTTTTTATTTATAAAATGCTAAACCTTGGGCTTCGGCCGAAGGTTTCAAAAATGACCGAAGTTCTGCTTCGGCCAAAAAAGTCACCTTCGGTCGGACCCTACTTATAATGTTGCTTTTAATAGCTGTATTATTCAAAAATTCACTTTCCTATGAAAAAACACTAATTTAAATTGAAAGGGCATACAAAAAAACTTCAACAAACCTATCATTTCCAAAGCAAACAAAGAAAAGTTTTCAAAACTAAAGGCAGGTCCTGATAATGTGGAATGAGTTCTGAATATTCTGTGTTGAAACAAAGAAAAGTTTTCAAAACTAAAGGCAGGTCCTGAAAATGTGGAATGAGTTCTGAATGTTCAGTGTTGAACACTTATGTAATGGTTTCAGAGTAAATATACTGAGAGCATGTATTCCTCTAAACGCGAAGAATACCTCGAAAACTGTGTATACCAGTGTTTGAATTGCTACGGAAGAATTAGTAACAGCACCAATAATTGTGCTGTGACTGCGCAGTAATCGTCAAAATGATAAATAGCTAGAGCAGTAGCAGATACTCAGCTATCGCAGTCGGCAGACGCTCATTGCTGTCTGCTGCGAAAAATAAAATAGTCGAAGCAACAGTTCACGACGAGTTGTCGTAGTCGTCTGTCGGCTATTGCTATAGCAGTCATAGCAGTTACTGTCGTAGTTGACTGTCGGGTATTGTTTTATCGGTCGTAGCAGTTGCTGTCATAGTCACTTCACCTGCTAATGGTTGCTTGTATGATGATACATATCTAAGTGAATTATTACTAGAACTGAAAACCATTTTCCCGATTTACACGGAAGATAATATGTAGTGGAGTGAGTGTAATAGCAATACCAAGCACATGCGCATACATCAGACTAAAGAGTTGGATGATTTCCATAAAGTCACTTGAATTATTACTAAGTATGCATTTAAGGTACTATTAGCGACTGTGCCGAGGATACGTGCCCTCTACACTACAAAAAAAAAAATAATAATTAAAAAACAAAACAGATTAAGCATTAGTCAAAAATCGGGAGACAAGTGCTCAATAATAAATAAATAATGTAATGTTAGTTTTCTCAAAAGATTTTGCTTGTGTTAACTAATCCAAGGATGCACAGCTCGAAGCTCGTTTAGTTCTTCCAGCTCTTACAACAATAACAAAAGATATCGAGCTCTTCTGCAGCTCTTTCTGTTACTCGAGCTAAATAATTTTGGTTCGCAATCATCGCACGCGTTTTGTTTGTGTAATTTTTGTCTTCAACGCAGTTTTTGTGATTTTGTTAAGTCACTTGCTCCGTCAGTTTTGTTTTTTTGTACGCAATTAACTTGCCGCAGCAACATACGTAATTAAAAAATTTTCAACAACACTAGTTTTTTTTGCAAAATATTATTGAGTTTTTACCAAAACTGATGTTGCAACCAACCCTGAATCAGACTTTTTTGTGCATTTCTGGACTAATCAACACTTTTGAAAAAGCTCATACATGAGTTAAATTTTTCTCGAATGTCAGTGAAGTTGGTAGGCACTAAGTATTTAAGGGACAAGATGCTTGCAATTGTAAGTGAACAAGATCTGTCCAGTGATAGCTAAATGTGGAGTCTCAGTCTTCGGATTACTTTAATCTTCACTATTTTTAAACGATTTGTCTTGAAGATTTGTCAAAATTTGTGATAAAAATAGATCTACGAGCGCATTTAATATTTAGAATTTTTGCTTTTGAAACTTTTTTCAGAATTTTGTAATTTGAGATTTATATATGGAAAAACACACCCTATCCACTTTTATAGAACTAGAATACATGCGTTGTACCCAGGGACATACCGTGAGCTTATGGGACCTGAATAGTAAGGAAACAATTTTTGTTACATCTCTTCATCTACATATTGAAATAAGCTGAAAAGAAAGTCCTCACTTTACAATATAGTGCATCTTTCAATTTAAATTAAATATTTAAACAGGTTTTTATTTAGAAACATTTCCAAAGTCAAAAAATGTTTTTGAATTTTTTTATATCTATTTCGGGAACGGTTTCTCGTAGTAAAAGAATAAGCTTAATTTTGAAGTTCAACTTTAAAAAAATGCTTGAAGGCGGCAAAGAAAGCGATTAATCAACTTAATGCATAGGAATGATAGATAGATCTCTTAAAATGTCACAGGTTATTATTTTTTGCATTCAGTTTTCTTCAATGCACACTGGTCGGAAATGCCAAAATTTTGGCATAAATTAGACGAACGTAGTTATAGAGTTCTAATTTGGCACATTTAGTTGTAATGTTATATATAAAAATAAAACAAAATTTCGGAACGATCTGACCACTGAACTTTTGAACATTCGATTTGGGTGCTTGCTTTTATCTTCTATTAGGCCAATCAAGCTAATTTTCCAAAATTTTGTCATACGGTGACCAGAAGGCATACGATAACAGAGTTATAAATTGTTTGCAAATTGAGATTGGATAGATTGGTTGGGCCTTGTCTATCGATTGGCGTATGATTGTATGCTCTGGCGTGACCATTTAAAACCCATGGAGTGGTAAAACCAACTTTAACATATTTGGAACGAGAAAATTCGCCAACTGCAGCATAGGACACAACTTGACAATTATAATTAATTAATATGCTTAAATTTCAAATCTAAAATGAATTAAAAAAAAAACCACTATGTATAAACATTTTTTTTTTTTCATGAAAAGGATTGAATGGGTTAAGGTTTTCATCTAAATATCAGCATATTTAGTTTCACTTAAAGTAATAAAAAATTTGGTATAAAGAGGTGGTCGCTGTTTTCGATTTTCATACCAAGTTCCTAAATCTTGAAATAGTTTATCGAACATGGACTTAAAATACCGGATGCCAAATTGAAGTAGTAATTTAAAATTTTCAAGTCTTCACATCAAATTCGAAATCAGCGACCTCGAAAACCCCCATATAGAGCACGTGGTGCAGTGAGAGAGAGCATTGTTTGTTATAAAATTTTGGACTAAAGTTGAGTGAACAATATGAGCAATTGTCGTAAATTTTTGTGTAACGGCCATGGTCGTAATAAAATTCACTGGACCATAAGCAGGGCCGCCCATATGCCACCGACGCCATGGCGTATGGGCGGCAAGGCCACGGGGGCGGCAAAATTTTGAAAAAAGTTTTTTTTTTAAGCCAAAAATTAACATCAAGTATGAAGTGGTAGAAAGAAATGAAAGTCTATATGAATATTTTCTTTAGAATTTTTATTTAACGTATAGTAAACAGAATATATTTACAGAGCTACTTTTCTCGTTTTCAGTAAGCTGAACGCTCGTTGCGTTGAGTGGAACGATAGAAATTTTTTACCCTTTTCAAAACTGAAAAAGATGCTCTCCACTATAATTTGATACCATCATGCATAAATACACCTATCCCTCGTTTTCGATCTTACACGGTTTTTAAAATCAAAATTAAAAAAAAAATTATGTAGAAAATGTAGAAAATGACTAATAATACAATTTCCTAAAAGAAGGCTCATCGTTGAAAGTGCTAGCAATTAAGTTTGTTTAAAATTAGGAAGATAAGTCTTATTTATAGTGATTATTTTTCCAAAATCTTTTTATTTATATGAAGTACAATATTTTTTTTTCTATGAAATAGATTTCTTATGGTTTTTTTTTTCATTTTGCAAATAAATTTAACTACTTTTTTGTTTTCTATGATTTAAATGATATTTTTATATTTGTTTAGTGTATTAGTCATATTTTGTGTTCAATAAATGTCTAAAAACAAGCTTATTTATAGTCGTTTTCGTTTTACACGGATTTTTCATATAAAAATAATTTTTTCGAATTACACGGTTTTGTCAGGAAAGTGTATCGTGTAAAACGAGGGATAGGTGTACATGCATAAGGCAGTATAGAGATTTGGATAGATATTTTGAAATTTATTCTCATAGATTATTTTTGATAAATCTAAAGCTGTGGGTTTTTCAATTTTTATTGAATTTAAGTAAGATGTGAAGTTCACGCATTCAATTGTGAGGGAGTCGTCTAAATCTTGATGAAAATTTTTATAAGCAATCACATCAAGACTCATCTGTTGTATTTTGACGAGAAATCCGTAATTTTTATTAATCTCCACATTAGCAACTTTGCGTTTTTTCAAATTCTGAATCAATACATCTAAAATTGAAAAATAAACGTTCACTCGGAAAGGTTCTGATGCAGAAAACTGAAAATGTTCCGTGGAGTTTCCCTCGTCAAAATGTGCTTTACGCTTTCGAGAGAGTTTATTTTCCATTGTATAACATTTTATCTTTACTTCTAGTCTCATAATAATTAAATGAATTTTCGTTTCGGAGTTCTGACAAAAATCCAATTAGAGATTCATAGTTCAATACTGCAGTATTTAACTCAGCCAGAGATAATTGCAGTGATGCAGATGCAATGGATAAAAACAGATGCAACAGATAAAAACTCAGGTCACGATAAAAAAAGTTTCAGTCCTCAGGTTGATAAAACTTTCGATCGCTTGTGAAGCGATAACAAAGTTAGCAGACAATTGCATATCGCGAATCTGTAGAACGGTAACTCTCTCCTTTTTTTTTAATAAATTGTGTATGCATTTCGTAAGGGTTTGATCAGAATATACGTTTTATTTATGATAAGGCGTAAAAATACAGCGTTGCTAGTCGCGGCGATTTATCGCCAAATTGACGATGTTTTTACCTTTAACCGAATCTACCTAGCTGGTGCAGTTTTTTATTGATTTTTCAACATCCAATATTGCTTATTCAAAATTGAAAAAGACGATTCGCTCCGAAAAATTGTACCAGTTGGGTCGATTCGATTACTTTCGTTTGCAGTTTGAAAGTTCAAAAAAATAGCTTCAGCTGGGTTGCTTTGGTTACTTGCGATTGCATTCTCAAAGATCAAAAAATGCACGAGCTGGGTCGATTCGATAACTTAGGATTGCATATTTTGTTGTTGTAGTACTAAATTTTATTGGCGTACGGGCGGCATATAGCCTTAATACGGCCCTGACCATAAGTAAGCGAGCTGGTATAAGTAGTATAGACCTCAACTATACAAGTTCAACCTTTATTCCTTTCTTAATTTTTAGTCCTCATAAAACTCGTATTTATTTAATTCGTTTTGTCAGCAAATGTGCATTAAATTGTTGATATGATTCTATTTTGAATTGCTACTTGTTACTATATTTTCTTTTTTTCAATCACGAAGATTTTCAAATAAGTCGAGGGTAAAATCAGAAGGAATCCAAGTAATCATATATTAACACATTTTTTGTCACTATGTCCCAACTTCGCCTGTTCCTGTACCTGTTCGATATCAGCACTTTTTTTCATTTTTTCACCGCAACCCGTAGGCATGAAGATACTACTTCTGTATACATATGTACATATATGTATGTACATAATTTAATCTTCCGTTGTCGAAGGAGACTTGTATACATACATACATATAGAATTCAGCAAAGCTCTTTCCTTTATGGTGATTCGGTCAACCCGAAATGTGAAGCATCGCCGCATTGAATTGCAAATTGTTTGAATTATTTGCTATTTGGATTTCGGTTCAGGTTTAGGGATCAATCTCTGTGCTGCTTTTCTTGATTTGTGAACTTGGAAATTTGTGCAATTCGGTGGCATACCTTATCAGTTCGACGTACGTAGTGTGTCAGCCTTGGTCGTTCTAGCGTAATTGACGTGTTAACCATTTTTCTACGCATTTTCATTTCCATTGCCATTCTCATTTCATTTTATTTTCAATTTATCGCACGACAAACGTTAAAGCTTTCGCTTATTTTACTCGTGCTGCTTGAATGACGCCGGCGGCAAAGTTTCCTTTTTGAGAAAGGCACACACACAATGTCACGCTCGTATGTGAGACATGCAGACACATATTTATGTATATTAAAACACAATCTTCCGGATACAAATACGAACCCCTGCAAGTATAAAAGTGTAGTCTTACTAACGAAAGTTTGTCAAAATTCGAGATGCATAGCAGTATCATCGTTTCGACGTCGAAAATTGGCCACAGATAGAATCAGAGCTAGTGATCGATTTGCCTCTATCATTTTGAAACGTGTAAAAAAAATCTGAAGATCTTTGGCTTGCCGGACTAACGTCTTATATATTTTGGAAAGTTGCACTTGTAAGTTTAAAATATATGCAAAAATGAACATACATATGTAAGTCGTTATTAAGGCAAAATATCTATGAATTGGTTTCGAATCTTGAAGACTTATCAGATACAATGAAAGAGCAACATTATCCATTAAATATGCATATAAATACTCCTTTCTTAAAACAATACTGCTCTCAGAAGCGAAAAGGGCGTTTCTCAAAAAAAAATCCTATTCATGATTCTTATGGCATCGTGTAGCTTAAGAAATTACGCATCTGATGGACTACGCCAAATGCCGGTATCTTTGTTAAAACCTATAAAAATTCTCCTAAGTGAATTTCCTCTATCTCAATTTTACATGTATTTCAATAAATTGACATAAACAAAACATTAATTATCTCGAAACGCGTTTTTTTTAGATACGCCCTTTCCGCTTCTGAGCACAGAATATACTTAAGCTATTTAAGTCAGTCCGTGAAGCAACAGAGGCACGTTGGTTTGTATACTTGCTTAAAAGAAAAGCTTTGAGCTGCTAATTTCATATTCTACAAAAGAGGTCAGAATAATTTGTATGTGCATTGGTTATTGGACCGAGCTTGGTCGCATAGTGTAAAACATTTGGCAAAGAACTTCAGGATTTATTAAAAAATAAATACGTATTATATCATATTAACGTAACCCTTTTTTGTGAAAGATCGTCTATCAAGAAACTTAGACTTGCTAAAACCCAACTTTAGGTGAGAAATGGTTTACGACACCCACCTTATGAAGTTTTCATCATTATTACCCATTCTGTCTGAATTCAGTATGTACCTGATTTGTGTTCTTCTTTTTTAAGTAATTAATAAGGCTGTGCAACGGGCTGATCGAACATGTTCGAACTTCTGTCATACGCAACGATTCAAACTCGAACAATTCAATGTGTTTGACTCAACTCATGTTCAGTTCATCCGTTGTCCGTATCATACGATTGCAACTCATGAGTTTCGAACAACACGTAAGTACCGAACTTTTCGAACTTTATTTGATCGTTGCGTGTAGTTTGCTGACGATTTCAGTACAATTCGGTTTTGTTATTCGAGTGTATACCAGTGAGCTCAACTGAGTAGCTCACTGAAAGTTTTGAGTCACGTCCAAAAATATGAAATGGCTATTGGACATCACTTGGGGTGGCTCCGGACCCTGCAAAGCACCGTTTTTGACCCATTTTTCGAAAATAATTTTTTTTTTCAATTGACTTTTAAATACAGTGGTGTAGAGTTAATATTTTAGTGGACATTTTAATATTTGACCACTTAGTGCGTCCCGACCGATTTGCGGAATTTTTTGCAGTATGGATATTTTCCTTGTCCTTATAGAGACCGAACACTAACCAGATTGGTCTTTTGTAAAGTTATTTCTCTTGAAAAGATAAATAATTCTACAGATGAAAACTAAGATGAAAAATATCCTTCAGCAGGTAAGCTACAATTTTAGAATATATAGGAATGACGAAAAATTCACCTAGACAGTTTTCTTACCCCAATAGTAATTTTCTTTCTGTGTAAAAGCTAAAAGTGTTAAAAAAATAGAGTTTTCTTCGATAGAAGGCCACAAAACTAATTTTGATGAATAAATAATTTTGTTCTCACCAGAATTTCGAGATATATCACATTAAAGAATTTAATGCAGCGACGAACTAAATCATAGTTTTTCAGCTTGTGACTCTTTTAGTATACAATATATTTATTTAGCCATAATATAGGGATTATTTATGTCTAAATATTTACAATTTATCTCGTCTTTTTATGTCTCGACGTCTTCGATTGACGATGAGAGATTGACGTGCATCTTAAAAATGATAATAAGTTTGATAAGAACATTTCTTGTTTCCAGTGAGTTCCAAATGGACTCTCCATATTTGTTGTGAACGGCAGATGTGAAGAATGCATGAAACCTCATTTGCCATTCGCACATTTTCTTCAGGATAAAACTAACACTGACTGCATTGTCCGTACATGAGCGATTTGTACGAAAGCCGGCTTGCTGTCTACGCAGTGAGCGACAGAGTTTCTTTCAGATGCGATTAAGGACAATTTTAGTTAGTGCTTTAGAGAACAAGTTCAGAATAGTGATTCTTCTATAAGTTATACAAAAAGAGTGAGTTCTGTCTTTCAAGGAATTTTTATTAGTAATCCTTCAAGACATTCGTGAGGTAGTCTATTTTCTTTCCAAATGGCCTTAAAATGGGGAAACTTAGTTCTACTACGTTTTTACTTTTTGCCGACTCAGAGCTGAAAAATATTTAAGGTCCTAAAAAAATTCTGATGGAACAAAGTAAAGTAGTACTGTTTTTTAACTTTAACTTATTTGAGAAAGCAAGCAACTTTCATTTTTTTTTTTTTTTTGTTTTCATATGCAATTACTTCACATGCTTAAAAGGTTTAAAACTTTAACCCAAATTCCCATTGCAACCTTTAGAACTATTTTATGTAATGCCGTTATGTTCTAAAAAATTAGTTCTTAACGGGATACGCTTCTATGAGCTCTTATGCTGCCGGTGTTCGTCCGATTTTGGCAAGGGATTTTCAAAACTTCTACCAAGTCGTGATACTGTGATTGTGTGGGTGGGTGTAATTGTGGGATGCTGTGCACTGAATGGTACCACGCTCTACGTAGAGCGAATATGCGTAAGTGTATGTGAATGTTCATACATCATTATGTCTCAAGCGCAAATGATGCTAAATTAGATTTTATGTGTATATTTATTTGGGACGAACGCAATGGCAGTGCCAAAGTTGTGGGGGCAGGTAGATTGAAAGAAACAGCAGCATCGACATACACACACACACACATGCTGCCAAGGCTTGGGCATGGAGCGAGCTGAAGCTGAAACTGTAAATGAAGAAGCCGAAGCGAGCTGCTACGGATATCTTTGATGAAAAATTTGAATACATTATCTCAAAATGCGAATTTGATTTGAGAATATGTTACAGCTTACGATTAATTAAACCACAACCGCATTCTGATGATTTGCAAATGGTGGAGAATTTTCGCAAGCAAAAAGTTTAATAATTCAATTTATTAGTACAGAAGCAGTGAATTAGAATCTTGTACATATGCATATGGGCTATGGAAATTTATTGAAAATCTTCAATAAAGTTAGCAAAAGACCTTTTGTTCGGAAGCGTGCTCGTAACTACACCATACGCGCAATGAATGCGTAAATATTTCGCAAGTACACGGAGAAAAATGGAGTTTATTTAGTTCGCTGTAAATGTAAATGGTACTGATATTTACAAAAGGGTCACTTCTTAAGTAACATGTACTATTTATTGCAAGTAATCCTTTCGATTTGTGACTTTGTTTACTTTTTATGTTTATGTTGTAATGCACGGCCGTCGGCGTGTTAAATAAAAAAGCAATGCATCAGTATTTGTACTGCCCTGATAAATTAAAACGCGCTAACTCCTACTTTTATGTAAATGCTTTTTTATTGCCTTCTCGATTCGATCTAAAGAATACACATTTCGATGTCATTAGAAAGTTCTAAATCCAATTCAGTGACAAGTTATATTGAATTTATATCCTAATTCCAGCTTTGCACGTGAAGAAATTTATTTTCTTATTTTTTGTTAAAAGTTTGTTTTTCGTGATAGGGGTAATGTAAGTTCATTTATAATTTTAATATTATTAAAAAACTGCAAAAAAAAACAATAAATAAGTTTAGAAATATGTAAAACCTTTGTAATAAATTGAAATAAATACATGATAATAAATAGCTTAAAAGAATGGTCTGGAATTGATTTCGTACTAACACAACTTTCTTCTAGAAAGAAGGGACTTAGGGCATCTTTATGTATCACGATGCGTCTCTAATTTGCAAGCCGAAAAATATTCTAACACAATTTTTATATAATATAATAATATAAATTATATTTGTTGTTAGTCCTTCATTATATATAGCATATTTTCAGGCTTGAACATTAGAGACGAAACGGGACGAATCGTGATTCACAGATGGATCCAAGATGGAATTTGGCACTGGAGCAGGTGTCCACTCGAATAATGTAGATATGGAGATTTATTTTAGACTACTCAATTAATGTAATGTTTTTCCAGCTGGAATCTATGCTATGGACCAAGGCGCACAGATGATACGGAACAGGGAGCTTACTCCTTCTATTATAATCATATGTGTGGACAGTCAGCCAGCGTTAAAAACAATGAAAGCCAATATCGTGAAGTCTTGAAGTGTAAAACACTTGAGGAAGTCACTACGTTCAATCTGACAGCATACATAGAGCTCTGCTGGGTGCCCGGTTATAATGGTATTTCCGAAACTGCGAAAGCTGACGAATATGCCAAAATTGGATCAGAACCGGAGAATCAAGAAGTGGTAGACCTTAGGATCTGTGATGGCACTTTCGGTACATTTGTACTTTTTTCGCTACATTTGCGTCCTGAAAAATCGTTGTCAGTACATTCGACAAGTTTTCAGTACATTCAGTACATTTGGGGGATTTTCAGTACATTTGCCCAAGTTCTAGTACTGAAAGTACATTTTCGGTACATTTATAATATAATTTATATTTACATTTTTTTTTGTTTTTTAGTAAATTATGTTTATTTTTGTTTTTTTAGTAAATGAAAATAATCGCGCCATGTGTAGATTTTGTAATTAATTCGACATGTGTAGATTTTGTAATTAATTTAATGTGAAATATGTATAACTAATTTTGTTAAGGTTTTTGAGATGGCAAAAGTGAGGACCTTGTTTTTTTTTTTTAGTAAATTTTAGAATAATTTCGTACATTTAAGGAAAATTGGGTGTTCAAGACCAAAAAGTACATTCGGGCTCTAAAAAGTATATTTGAAGTCTTGATTCAGTACATTTTCGCAAAACCCAAATACCATCACTGTTTAGGATACCTCTGATGGAACTACACTATCGGATAGAGGACAAAATCCAGAAACAATCGAGCAGATGGTGGAACTTTATCGCCGGATGCAGAACGACTTCAAACATGTGACCTATAACGAACCTTCGAAGGACACAAACTCTCTTAAGGTTCAACAGAGAAGAGTTAGGAACTATTGTAGAAGTGCTGAGGGGAAACTGTATCATTTGCCCTTTCAGAGGTTTCAACAGAAATTGTGGATACGCAGAATATGGTGAGACAGCTAAAAATCTGCTCTTCGATTGCCCAGAGCTATTTAGGCAACGACCCAAATATTTTGGTTATGCGTTCCTTGGTGGTCTTGACGAACTACACTAAAAAAAAAATAAATATCGTTTTGATATTTTTTTACTATTAATTTAAAATTTCCATTGAAATCCGTTGAATCGTTAAAAACGTAGATATTTTGAAATTACATTTTACATTGCCATATCAATTCACAATAATAATATTTTAAAATAATTTTTAATATCATTCCACAATTTTTAATATCAGTTTTACATGAAGAATTAGTGACTAATATGGAAAATGGAAATTTAACATTAATAAATACTGTTCTGCGGCTGAGGTTAGTTTATCTGCCTATCACACTAAAATAATTATGGCTCTTGAACCAGGACTATTTGGGTTGGTTGGTTCTTGCTGCAGGCACATAAATTCACAGTAACAGTTATTGTATTTGATGATAGCAAGACACCTTACCAGGTATCGGGGGAGTCTTGCTACGTATTGCGACCACTAAGAATCAAGAACTTTTAAAATTGAATTGAAAGATACAGTTTTCTTTAAGTCTTGCAATATAATGGCGAAGCTTATTGAAATTATGTCTATTATATATACTTAATCGATAAATTAAAATTGCTTGGCCAATCATAATACAATTAATTATGAAATTGAAAATTATGAACCACTTAAATGCAGCCACCATGATCAAAACAAATGCGAGCATTGAATTTATTTAAAGTGCAATGTTTGCATTTTGTCAACATTCAACATTTTGATATGCTTACGGGGCTGCATATGTGTAAAATATAAAATATTAAATTAAATGGGTAAAACTAAACAAATACCAATAACATGTGACGATGATTTTTACCCAGTCAATAAAAATCACGCACATATAAGAATCTAAGGCAAATTATTTAAATATATATGTATGTATATAAAAATCTTATTTTTTCTTGTTACAACTAAGTCTACTTTAAAGAAACTACAAAATGAATTCCTAAATCTAAGCTTATTTTTTTTTATTTTTTATTTAATATTAATTTAATCAACAAAAATTAGTTATTAAACTATTAAAAATTAAGAGCTTAAGAAATTAGTTTAAAAACGAGGATAGGTAAAATCAATGCAAAAACCTCGACGACTACAAAATCTCATGACACAACACGGCGTACCTACAAGGCAACATAAGTGATTGCAACATCAAACAGCGCAACTGCCTGATCATACACAAAACAGCAAGCAACCACAACACGAGCAACTACAACGTCAAACAAATAAGACGAGCTAAAAAACGAAGTGACTGCGCAACCGATCAGACAGTATAAATTCAGGATCAAGACAGTCGACGGGGGTCAGTCATCAGTGTCTGCTCCAGCTGTCCACATCGTCTCTTCGTCTATATTAAAGACTTGGTAGATATTAAAGGTAACTTCACGTTAGTATAAAAATCGCGTCGGTACTTAGCAAGGAGTCTCCAGTGTGTGCCCAAGCTGTCCGCATCGTTCTTCGTTCATATTAACGACGTGGTAGACATTAAAGGTGACTCCACGTTAAGATAATATTTATGAAAATCGATTAAGAATTGGAAAAGTTATATAAAATTGAATAAAAAATGGCCGAATTGGATATTGCCTTTATTCCATTTTTTTATGTGGGTAAGAATTTTTCTAACCCCAAAATGCAAATTTTTTAATAAAATTTTGTTATTTAGATACTGGTATACGATAGAAATTAAAATGTTGGGTTCACCCCCGAAGTGGGCAAAAACCGCCATAACGGACCCAAATTCCCATTTTGAGGCGTGGGGCCAGTTCCGCAAGAATTTTAAACACCGCCATCGTGCTCAGCATCCTCGAAAACGGGAGGTGACAAATATTTTACCGATAAAAGCCGTGGAATATGCGATTTCGTCATTTTTGTCCATTTTGAGGTGTGGGGCCAACTCCATAAGAATTTTGAATACTACTATCGTATTCAGCATCTTCGGAAACGGGACAAGTGTTTTACTGATAAAATATGGGATTCCTCTATTTTGGAAGCAGCTTTCGGACATTTTTGGGGTGGGGTCAACTCTATAAGAATTTTGAAAACCGCCATCGTGTTCAGCATCCTCGAAAATGGGGGACGGAGGTGGTCTGGTTGCTGCTTAAAATATTTGCATTTTTCGAGGTTTTTTCCAACTCACAGAAGCTCGTTCCGCAGAGTTGCAAATATATAAATAAAAACTTTTATTTCTTTATTATCAAATTTTACGAAATTTTTCCAAACAAATTACTAACAAAAAAGATCCTCATTTTTCCCATCTTAAAAACTCTAGCAAAATGAGATATATTTCATCTTAAATTACAAAATCTACACATAGCGATTATTTTCATTTACTTAAAAAAGGTCATTATTATAAATTGTCCACATGTATTGAAAATGTGCTTAAAATTCGCCAATTGTACTAAAAATGTGACAAATGTACCGAACATACTGTACTGAAAAATTGTCGAATGTGCTGACATCGATTTTTCAGGTCGCAGATGTACCGAAAAAAGTACAAATGTACCGAAAATGCCATCAATGGCTCGCACCACTGTCTAAATAACAATATTTCATCAAAAAATTTGGATTTAAAAAACGGAAAAATAGGCAAAAATTAAATTCGGCCATTTTTTATTCAATTTAATATAACTTTTCCATTTCTTAATCGATTTTCATAAATAGCATTTTATTTTCTTCATAAATATATAGACTATGATTTAAAAAAACAAAATGATTTTTCCAAATTTTTGTTTTCTTTTATAAATTTGCAATTGATTTTGACTTTTTTTTTAATTTTTTCGAAAAAAAAAATATTATTTTTTTAGAAATCAATTTATTTCACCGAAACTAACAAGCCAACCAAAATGTAATGTGGGGGGGGGAGTCAAATATCTTCAAAAATGGCGTTACATAATACTTGAACGGCCCCTTAATGGATATCCAACGTCCCCTAACAGATGAGTATTTCTTTCACAATTTTCAAAATCTGTTCCTAATTTCGAGCTCAAGGCGGATAAGCTAAACAGCAGTAGGTAGTGTGCTGAGCCGAGATATTTTACATTTATAAAGCGAATCTTCATATAATTATCGCAAACCTGTAATAATAAGTTTAAATTTTGGTATCTCATATCATATATGCATATACACAGGCCCGGATTAAAAAAATCTGCCGCCCTTAGGCCAGACAGAAATTGCCGCCCCTCTTCACTAGTAAATATAGAAAAAAAAATTTGTAATATCAAAAGGAAGGACCTTTTTTTTTTTTTTGCTTGTTAACAATTTGAGGTAATTTAGTGCACACAATCCCCGTATTTGCAACTTTTTTCCCCCTGTGTAAATAAATTTTAAAAATTTCCAAAAAAAAATTTCGAATTACCCAATATTTGCCGCCCTAGGCACTGGCCTAGTGTGCCTCTAAGGTTAATCCGGGCCTGTATATAGATATGTAATAACATTATTGTATTAATACTGAAAAGTAATTTTTGGTTATAGTGTTGAATTTTTTTTTCTCGGTGCTAAAGTTCTGACATGCACTACATTCCACTGAGTGGAAAGAAGTAAACTTTAGGCTTAAGTTTTTCGGCGTCTGTGTAATTAAAAAATATCCATTTGTTGCACAATTTTGGGCTTAAGTTTACTTTAGCTCACATTCACAAACCTTTTTAAAACCAAACTTATCTTATGTGCTTTTTAATTCTAAGAAGAAATATGTAATCAAAAAAAGTCGTTCGGATTTGGTTTCGCAGATATAGCTATTGGAAGTTGCGGATATAGCTTTTGGAAAAATCATTATAAGTTCGGAACCGCTGCATGGATATCAAAAATTTGGGTGTTCAAGCAAAGATAATTTAATGGCCTATAATAATGGTAAGCAAGCCTAAGAAATTTAACCCATAATTTTGGAGATATTACGATTTTTCTAAAATTTTGACCAATTTTTTTTTTAAAAACCGTTATTTTTTCCAAAAAATGTTTTAATGACCTATAACTTTTTTAGCTTCTTAATAAAGCTTAATTTATTCCCCTTAAAATGGTGTATCGTTTGTTCCAAGTTTTTGCATATTTACCCCCTTTTTGACCGAAAAACAAAAAAATTTATTCAATGAATTCTTATGAAAACTATGTATTTATGGACAAAAACAATAAAAAACCAACAACAACATCAAGAACAACAACAACAAGAACAACAACAATAAGAACAACAACAACAACAATTATTATAAGATGATTCTCATTATAAAACTTAAAAATTTTTATTAAAAATCGCGCGCGCGATTTTTAACAAAAATTTTTCGTCTGCGGCGCTTTTTTTTCAATGCGACACATTATAAATCACAAAAATTTTTATTAAAAAGAAAAAATCGTCTTATAATCCGTTAGAAGATAATTCTCATTTTAAAACTTAAAAATTTTTATTAAAAATTGCGCGCGCGATTTTGAATAAAAATTTTTCGTCTGCGGCGCTTTCTTTTTCAATACGACACATTATAAAACAGTACCTGGAGACCGACCACTGTTCGGTTTTTCGTTTTGAGGTTGAAAAAATCGAAAAAATATGGAATTTGTTAAAAAAAGTTGACTTTTCACTTTCACGCTTCAACTTCTCTTTACTTTTTTCTGTTCCATTTTTTTCAACAATTTTGCTTCGTTTTTAGTTTCGTCAAATTGTTGTTGTTGTTGTTGAGTGGATTGGGACCAAGAGTGAATAGAAATGAAAAGGATAATGCAAAATGGCTCGATTTCATTTAAATTGGACACTAAATCGACTGAGATATCGCAGCATTTATATAAAAGAGCGCAACCGATTGTACAGTTAGTACGAGGGGTAAAACCTATAAGCCACTTTGGTACAAAAACTTATCGCACCTTATTACGTTTTGCGGTTGGTGTTATTTTTTAAATTTTATTGCTGTAAGGATATTTTCCTTGTTCTTCGGCTTATCCCGGAGGTAATCACTCCATAAGTGACAACTCATCGAGGCGGTTCACCCCGAGTAACGTTGGGTCACTTAAAGTCACTTTGGTTCACGAAATTCGTAAAAATCAAAAAAAAAAAAAATTCCATGCACCGCAAAACATAATTAGATGCGCAAAGTTTTTACACCAACGTGACCCATAGGTGTTATAGACCAATTCTATAAAAATCGCACGCAAACCACAAAATCGCGACTTTCACTCACCTCTGTGACTCCAAGTGACCCAAAGTGACTCGGAGTGAACCGCCTCGATAAGTAGTCACTTATGGAGTGACTATCTCCGGGATACTCCAAAGAACAAGGAAAATATACTTGCAGCAATAATTATCAAAAAATCGCACACATCGCAAAACATAATTAGGTGCGATAAGAGTTTGCACCAACGTGGCCTATAGGTGTTATAGACCAATTCTACCAAAATCGCACGCAAACAACAAAATTGCGATTTTCACTCACCTCGGTGACTCCAAGTGACCCAAAGTGACTCGGAGTGAACCGCCTCGATAAGTAGTCACTTATGGAGTGACTACTTCCGGGATACTCCAAAGAACAAGGAAAATATCCTTACAGCAATAATATCCAAAAAATCGCACGCATCGCAAAACATAATTAGGTGCGATAAGAGTTTGCACCAACGTGGCCTATAGGTGTTATAGACCAATTCTACCAAAATCGCACGCAAACCACAAAATTGCGATTTCCACGCACCTCGGTGACTCCAAGTGACCCAAAGTGACTCGGAGAGAACCGCCTCGATAAGTAGTCACTTATGGAGTGACTACGTCCGGGATACTCCAAAGAACAAGGAAAATATCCTTACAGCAACAAATTCCGCAAATCGCTCAGGACGCACTAAGTGGTCAAATATTAAAAATGACCACTACAATATTAACACTACACCACTTTAATTAAAAGTCTATTGGAACAAAAAATTTTTTTTTATTTTTCGTGCTTCCTCTATCGATTGGAACAAAAAATTTAAAAATATTACTCCCATAGTACACTAAATAACATTTAACGTTTTTCGTACATATGGGAGGTGCCACGCCCACTTACGCAATCCCGTTGAAATTCATATAATTTCAAAGCTTATAGTAATCGACACCTCTACACCAAATTTAAAGAAAATACCTCCCATAGTGCACTAAATACAACATTCAACGATTTTCGTATATATGGGACGTGCCACGCCCACTAACGAAATCTCGTCGAAATCCATTTAACTTAAAAATTTTTGGTAACCGACATCTCTGTACCAAATTTTAATGAGATTACTCCCATAGTGCACTTAATATAACATTTAACGGTTTTTGTTTGTATGGGAGGTGCCACGCCCACTGAAGCAATCCCGTCGAAATGCATTTAATTTCAAAGCTTATAGTAACCGACAACTCCTCACCAAATTTTAAGAAGATTACTCTCATAGTACAATAAATATAACATTTAACCTGTTTTCTTGTATGGGAGGTGCCACGCCCACTGGTACTGTTATACCCATTTTTCGTCTTGAGGTACCTTATAGCAAGTTTATCCACCATATAAAATTTCAGAACGATTGTGTTGTTAATTCTCTTATTATAATGTTTATAAATATTGTGGGCTGTGCCACGCCCTTAAACGAATTTTGCCAGTATAGTGACATAGCATGTTATGATGACTGCGTTTAGTGGTATTACCTATAAAATTTTTATGAAAATCCTCAGTGCCGTTTTTGAGTAAAATTGAATCAAAATTTTCAATTATTGAAAAGTGCCACGCCCACTTTTCCGATTCCGCCCACTTTTGGCAAAATTTAAGACATTTATGATCTGCATCTGTGTACCAAATTTCATCACCATATCTTGAATAGTTTTCGAGATATGACGTTATGAAAATAAAAGTTTAGGGCTGTGCCACGCCCCTCCAGGAGCCTTTGATAAGTTAAAACCCAGCCCAATCCTAATTTTGTTCACATATGTACCTAACCGCCAAGTTTCATCTAAATCGCTGCACCCGTTTTGGAAATAAAGTCTGAAAATATATATATATATATATATAAATACAACTATTGCTCGTTTAATAATAGTAGATAAAAATTTTTATTAAAAAGTAAGAATCGTCTTATAATCCGTTATAATAATCCGTTATAAGACGCGCGCGATTTTTAATAAAAATTGTTAAGTTTTATAATGAGAATCGTCTTATAATAATTGTTGTTGTTGTTGTTCTTATTGCTGTTGTTCTTGTTGTTGTTGTTCTTGATGTTGTTGTTGGTTTTTTATTGTTTTTGTCCATAAATACATAGTTTTCATAAGAATTCATTGAATAAATTTTTTTGTTTTTCCGTCAAAAAGGGGGTAAATATGCAAAAATTTGGAACAAACGATACACTATTTTAAGGGGAATAAAATTAGGATTCTAAAGAAGCTAAAAAAGTTAAAGGTCATCAAGACATTTTTTGGAAAAAATAACGATTTTTTAAAAAAAAATTTGTCAAAATTTCAGAAAAATCGTAATATCTCCAAAATTATGGGTTAAATTTCTTAGGCTTGCTTACCATTATTATAGGCCATTAAATTATCTTTGCTTGGACATCCAAATTTTTGATATCCATGCAGCGGTTCCGAACTTAAAATAATTTTTCCAAAAGCTATATCCGCAACTTCCGATGGCTATATCTCCGAAACCAGATCCGAGCGACACTTTTTTTTTCATACTTTTTATTTATTTTTAACCCCCTTTTACCCCTAAAAAAAAAATTGGAGAATGTGAGCTAAAGTAAACCTGTTCCCAATTTTGTTTCCAATGTGGGTAACAGCTACTTTAGGACTGAAGAAACTGTAGAATTTGCACAACACCTCAGTACCGTTGCTAACTTTATATCTGCACGTGTTGATGCAAATTAAGTTTTCGGAACACCATAATGCATTATGAGCCTAAATTTTAAATTTTTGAGTTTACTTAAAAGAATAAAATAATTAAAGTTTACTTTCTTCCATCACCTAAGAACTGGACGAGTTCCTCAGTTGGCGTCTTCCCTGGTCGATTCCACAAAGTCTTCGGAAAACCATAGCTTTAAGTTAATTTAATTTTTTTAAGTTATAGATATGTATAAAGTTTTTTATAATTTTTAACGCAAAATATTTCAAATTTAACGAAATTAAAAATATTGCAAATAAACAGAAGAATGTGCTATTCACAATAATATTTCAAGTCACAATGACACTATTCTGTCTAATGAGTTTCGTGATATCAAAATGGCATAGTTTCTATTAGATCGTTTGAGGATCAAATCTGAAAACTGTTGAATAAGTCGAAAAAGTTTTGAAAAAAAGTTTAATCAGCCGAAAAAAGTTTAAAAATGTCGAAACAAAAAATGGAAAATTTTGAAAAAAATGAGAGATTTAATAAAATTTTTAAACAGTTAATAAGTCTGGCAAGTCAAACAAATACTGAAAAAAGTTGAAAGAGGTTGAAAAACTTAATTAATGTTGCCTCAAAAAACAAGTGGCAACACATTTTTGGGACAGATTTTGACAATGCCACCCCGTATATTATTTTTAGGCGTCTTCGAGTTCTATCATTTGGCATACATTTTGAGGTGTAATATTATAGAATTTTAATTAAAACAACAAAATTTGGCAATCGGTCATTCTCGGGCATCGGAACGGGCTTTGGCAAGGTAAACAATCCCATCCTGTAATCTCCAACACTCTACTTTTCTACAGCCGGCTCTTGTGCTATTATTTTAAGGAGTGACTGTTTCTTATTACGCCTACGACAGTGAATTATACATTTCAATTCTGATTATAGAAAATTTTTAATGAAAATTTATTTTGACAAACTATTAAAGGAAATTAAATTAGTGCTTAACCGTACTTGAGCGACTCTCTCCGATAGCATATTGGAGCGTTAAACACCCGTTCGCGTTAAATTAACCCAAAAATTTATGATTTTATTAAAGTTAAAAGTTATGGTTCTAAACACATGCATTAAAGTGTGTATGTTCATTCAAGATACATATTTACATATACATACATATATGCGTGTAGACTAGACTAGACTGTATGTTATTTCCCAAGAAGCTTCGTATACCTCACATATTCCACCTTTCTTTTTCAAAAAATGCGATAAAACGCTTTTGAACTGTTTTTATGGCGTAAAAGACGCAAACACCAGAATTTTTGTTTTCGTTTTCCGTGTTTAAAAGAAATTTGAAGATAAAAGATGGAAAACAAAATATTTGCCGTTGTATTAAGAAGGACTTTTTAATATTTGGACCTTGCACCTACTGGATACACGGGGCGCCGCGCTACATATACGACGACCCCACTTAATAGATCCCCGGTTAATTGAATTCCCCGGATAGCTGGTCTAAAAAAAATCCAATGAAATTTTCTTCATATGAAATATGTATCTAAATCCCCTGTTAAACAATTCCCACAATGGGGGTGTGCTGCATCAACTTATATAGAAAAAATTCAACGTTTTCAAAATAAAGTTCTTCGGTGCATAGTAAATGCACCTTGGTACATCAGATCAAAAGATATTCATCGTGACTTGAAAGTTGACACGGTAACCAGCACCATTAAAAAAGTCGCAATAGCCCACCAGCAGCGACTAAGCCAGCACGTAAATGAAGAGGCGTCAAAACTTATTCATACGGCTGCACTATAGGTAATTTGATTCATTTTTGTGGCAAAAAGTAATTTTTAGCACTTCCAAGAATACATTTTTTGTTGATGGTATTTGATAAACAAAACATCAGATCATATAACGGTAAGTTTTGTTTTTCTAAAAAAGAAACGGCGACTGCTTAGCAGGTGATCAAAGTCATAGTTTGTGAAAAACGTGTTGAACGAAGTATACGCAGTGATTGTTGTCGAATTTTTAAGTTGTTTTAAATAATTTAAAAAAAGCATTAATTTCAATAAAATATGGAAAAGAAAAGTGATAGTAAGTGCTTAATAGTCTAAGAGAAAGATTTTGTTAAAAAAGTTTTTGGTTGGAGAAAAGAATTAATACTTCTGACCTAACTTATAATTAAAGTTTTTTTCTTAAAAATTGATTTTGGACAAGCTTTTAAAATCTTGGCTGAATTTGGCGTGTTTAGACAATCAGAAATGTGTAAAGCGAAGAGTTTTGAGTTTAATTCGTCAATTCAATGAATTTTTTCTCAGGTAACTTATTCTCCCGTAATTCCGATTTATTCGAAGTCTGGTTGCAAAAAGAAGAGGCCATTTTAAATTATTTATTAAAAATACTCAGGATGCTACTAGTCCAAGCTATTTGCGGCAGATTGCGCATAATTTTTGCATTAGAGTTTACGGAAAATACGAAAAATGGGTAAAAACCCACAGGAAGTTTCCTGTTCCCCAACAGGAAACTATTAATAGGCGTAGAATCGAAATATTGGTAAAAAATTAAAAACCTGACGCAAAATGCTCATTCATTCAAAGGATATTACAGAGGGTTTAGTTCCTCCTGTTTACTTTTTCTCTTGTTTTAATAATTAAGAGATTTGAAAAAAAAGTAGTGCGTGCCATTTTTGACCCGGTAGTACAAGGGTTAAGATTTTTTTTGAGAATTCTTCCTTTAGTCTAGAGTCAACATAAAAAATACATTTCCAGTTGATCGCCATGATAATATAGCCGTTATTAGTTTTTTCCAGCAAAAGTGCTATTTGACCTATAGTGGGCTGGAAGGAGAAGACTTAAACGCAGAAAACGTATCGAACTTGTTGGGACCAGACAGCAGCTAGAACGTCCAAGGGGAAGCACCTAGCAATTATCATAAATTAAAATTAGACTCAAACTGCTCGTTAGTCATAAGACTAGTTGTAGTCATAGGAAATGTTTGTTAATTTTAAGTAAATTTTTCAATACAAAAAAAAAACAATTCCCGCTTAATTGATTTCCTCGCTTAAATCATCAGAAAAAATATTTCCCAAGGGGCTGTCCATTAATTACGTAACGCTCTTAGGGGGGAGGGAGTCTGAGTGTACGTGACAATTTGTGACAAAGGGGGGGGGGGGCGGGTCAAGGAGCATGTAACGTAACATATATTTGCAATCTTTCTTAAAAGCACGAAATAAAATAATTTTCTATTTACAATTCGAAATATTAACGACAGTTCATCTATATCCAACTGTCGATAAGATCGCTACATACTACAATTCACTCACTGTGTAGTCATCTACATTTACGTGAACGCATCTTTACGTTGATCAACTGAATGCGCATTAACCTCTGTTTACTTCGTTGTGCGCCTTGCTTTTCGCAAATGTCAGTGTTGATAAAATCTCTACGATCGTGCATAATCGTTCACAATGAACTGTAACGATTCGTATGTTGATAGTGTAATATAGCATGAATTTTCGTTCGGACATACTTCGGACGTACTTCACAGCAATTCTTCTTCGTTGGACGTACAAGTTGCTTTGTCAATATACAGTATCTACTCATTGAATTACGGACGGTGAAAAAATATTAAAAAATTCTCAGTGTTTCTCAAATAAAATAAATACCATGAATTTTTTTTTTGTTTATTTTTTTTGAATCATATATTCTGGGTATTTTTATAAAGTTTTTTAAAAAAAAATTTAATATTTAGTGTTTCCACCTCTAAACTTAAGCACTTCATTTATTCTGCTCGGCATACTTGAAATTTAATTAATTTTCATTTCCTTTATATATGGGTCATTATTACACACAACACAAATATTTTCTTTTAATTGAGCCATGGTGTTATTTCGTCGCATGTACACCAATGATTTTAACCTTCATCTTCTCCTTGTGTAGAAAACTACACATTAGAGATTCTTTTTTTGATTTTTTCTAAAACCATCAGATAAAAACTTACCAAAATTTATGACTTTTTCAACAACATTATTAGTTTCTACACACATGCATGTTATGTACATATCGCGCGTTTGCTGCTAACTGCTAACTCAAAAAAATTTGTTTTTGAGTTAATTATACACAAATATCCGCCGTTTCAAGTATCTAATAAACTTGCCTTGAGAGAAGAGTTTTTTAATTTTCATATAAAAAGTCACTTATTGAAAACGGTAAATGTGAGAAGAAATGAAGTCGAAACGTTTGTGTAAAATTCATTAAAAAAAGATATTGTCCGGGATTATTCGATCCGTTGCGGGGCCCCTTTTATTGACTCCCCGGTTATAAGATCCAAATTTTTTGCTTCGTTAAACGATCGACTTAGTGGGGTCTACTGTAGATGACTCTTTCTACTTACTGTTTTTGTTCAAAAACATTTTTTAAATATTGTTTTATTGTAGCGCAGCATGTCACTTACCACTTACTGTTTTTTTTTTGCTATTTATTTTTACTCTAAAATCTGTATTCTGGAAAGCGAATAATTTTGAAACCTTTAATGGGCTAAATAAAAATTTTGAAGAGTAACGGACAGTCTAATATATTTACATACACATAAGCAAATTGAAGTAAATGTTTTTGAAGCACAACACCACACGATGGCAAATACATTTACATTCAGCGTCATAAATATTGAACTTCCTTCCGATTTATATATTTTTATTTTGAAAATAAAAATACATGGCGTATAGGTTTTCCGGCGGAAGTGCGATAAATAAAATTCAAATGTGATGATTTATACAAAAATGCCTGCGACAAAAAAAAAATAAAAAAGGTCCCAACCCATTTAGCTGACATCGATTTTTTAAATGTAACAAGTAACTTAATCTCTTCAATGTGTTTTATATCTTTTGTTATGTTTGTGTCTAGTAAATTAAATTTCATTTGTAATAATGACCGAGATAAAAGGGCAGTGTTAAGCTACACATACATTCATGTAGGCGGTGGAAAGGTAAAACAATTTCATATAATTTCACATAATGATTTGAGCTTCTGTACAATATATCAAAAAGTTGAAAGCTAAAAATGGCAGGAATCATAATTTTTAAGCTGTTGATATCTAAAAGACTTGTTCAAAATAAACGTTAAAAAATGGAAAATTGGTTAAAACGTATTTCCTGATTGTCATTTAAAATGTGCATTGAGGTTATAACACTGTTATCTCTCACACCCACACCTTTTCACACCCAAATTGTCAAGTTAATTTTAAAAGTGAAATGTGACTCTATGTTGAAAACATGCATTGCAAAACATAAAGTAAAATTGTTTATCGCAATTCATTTTTACGTTTTGTATTGGATGTTGACAACTGTGTATGAAGCCAATGAAAAAGAATGCATACTGAAATAATAAAACCTTTATTATTGAATCATAACCTCAGCTTACAGTACCATGTTTTTACAAGTGATCTTAAAGTTATTATTGCGAAATAAAACATTAGGTCAAGGCTGCCAGAAGGCTGGGGCAGGTAATATTGGTAGCTACATATCCATTTTTATTCACTTTAGGTTAGGATAGGTAGGTGTGGCAGTCAGTTCCGAACCAAATGTTGATATGTACTTTCTGATACCACAGAATATTTAGCTCTATCCTCTCATTAAACCAACCAGTAGCTCGTAAATCAAAAAAAGTGAAGTTGAAAGAAATAAAATCATATACAACACGAAATACAAATTAAATCAAATACATCTTGTAATCTACGCAATATGGCAATTTATATTTTGAACTTTTTAATTTTGAATTATTTTAACGAACAATAATTATTTAAAACTTAGTGATGTGAAACGAAAAGTAAAGGAATATTTGAAACCTGGTATTTGTGCGTTGCTTTAAGAAACTTTTTTTGCTTAAGTTTCTAACTGTTGTGTAGATACGCTTTAGTTTAAAACACATTATCTTGAAAACTAAAGGGCCAACTAAGCCATGCATGGGCTAGCTTAACCTACAGTCAAATTCGAACGAACAGTCTGTCAAGTACTCAGAGTAGACTTTTTAGTGGCTATGTTGTTATTCGATGAACTTAAGAAACGATATAGCCATAGTTGCAAAACTATGGAATATTCCCAGAATTAAATAAATTTTATTTTTTATATTTTCTAAATAAATGGAGTTCATTCTCAAAATGTTATTGAATGACAATAATTAAGATACGTAAAACAACCTTTTATAAATTTTAAGAAAAAAAGGAAAGCAAAATAGCTCACTTTGTAGTATTCATGCAATTTGTGGGGAAAAGTATTGGCAAATTCAAAGCGTGGCATCACTGAATTGTTGTGTGTATTTTGTGATTGTGTGTATTGAATTGCATATTACTGCAACTGCACTCCAAACCCTTCCATTTACATTTCGATTATAATAAAATGCGTCTATTTTATTGTATAAATATTTTCTTTTTTCTAATATTTTCAAAAGAAATATATTCTGGCTCCATTGCAAACATATTTTTTTTTGTATACAATGCATACGGTGCACTTGAAGCAAGATCAAGATCCATAAAATTGTCAACCAAATCTGATAATGCACAATTATTATATAGTGTCTTGAGATTCCAAATACATAATCCGCGAAATCGGATCTGCTCATTTACTCGTGTTATGGCCATTTTAAGGTTAGCTTTTTGGCCGACACGGTTCGTTTCAAGCAAAGTCAAGATCGGTAAAAATTGTTAACCTATTCTGACAATGCACAATTATTATTGAGTGTTCGGAGATTCCAAAAACATGATCCGTATAATCGTGTCTGGTCACTTACTGTTTTTAAGGCCATTTTAAGGTAAACGCTTTTACCGATATTTTTAATAAAATTATGAAGCGCACCGTGTAGCTTTTGATGCTTTTAAGATCAAGTGAAGTTTTAAAATATGCTATGATAACTGTTGTCTATGTAGTTTAAGCCGCTGAACACGATGAAGTCACTTATTTTTGCAAATATATAAACGCTTCTGTGTTATTCACCATTTTTCATGGAAAAAAAACGATACAAAATAAAATTTTTTTTTTGTCGGCCGAAAAACTAGTGAAAAATAAAAGTTTTTTTACTATATTTTGTAGACTTAAAAATTAATTTTGACTACAAAGCCCACGAAGAAAAAAAAAAATAAAAAATTGTTTTTATATGTTATATTATTCATCATTTCCTTAGGAAAAGTAATGAAAATTTCGAAAAAAAAATTCTTTTGGGCCTTAAAACTAGTGAAAAATATTTTAAATTATAATTTTGTTTTATGGATTTTTGAAAAAACTTTTATATTTGTTGTGTTATTCACCGATTTTCATGAAAAAAAAAATTAAAAAAAAAATTTAACAAACTGTTTTTGGCCTAAAAACTAATGAAAAATAATTTTTATATATTTTTGTTTTACGGGTTTCAAAAGTATTTTTTATTACAAAGTGCACAAAGAAAAGCAAAATAAAAAAATTTTAATTTTTAATGACTTATTCACAATTTTTCCTAGAACGCATTTTTATCAATATTATCGGTAAAAGCGTTTACCTTAAAATGGCCATAAAACGAGTAAGTGATTAGGTGCGATTTCGCGGATCATGTTTTTGGAATCTCCGAACACTAAATAATTATTGTGCACTATCAGATTTGGTTGAAAATTTTTACCGAATTGGATCTTGCTTGAAACGAACCATGTCGGCCAAAGTAAAACCTTTAAATGACCATAAAACGAGTAAATGTGCAGATCCGATTTCGCGAATTATGTATTTGGAATCCCAAGACACTATATAATAATTGTGCACTGTCAGATTTGGTTGACAATTTTATGGATCTTGATCTTGCTTGAAGCGTACCGTGTGCATAGACAGCTGATTCCGTACAGTTTCGCTCTTTCCTTCAGGAAATGACATTTGTGGAAATTGAACGACACTTTTTGTTAATCACGTTGTAGTTTTAATATACAATTTGTGTGTATTCGCACAGTTGCATAAGCTGACTTCATTCAAGGCATGCATGGTTTAGTTGGGCCTTTACTTCTCACATACTGCAGAGTCAGTGACAAAAATGACATTTTAAATCGATTCACATTTCTTACAGAAACACTTTTTTAAAAGGTTCTATTGGAATGAAATGGAGCATGTGATAACTTATCGATATGAAACTAACAAATTTAAACAGAAGTTGATTCAAATCATTACAGAAACAGTGCAGGTGAGAGTGACGTCAAATCGATAACATGAGTCGGTAACTGCGATCGTTACGAGATACAGAAACGAGCTTCAGATTTTGAAATAAAACTAAATAGCTGACCTATACTGACATGTCTAAAATCATTCAAGTTATCAAATAAAAACGAACCAAGTTTTTTGTGGCGTTTTCTAGCAAGTGTGGGGCAGGAACAAAGAAAATATTTATGTTTGTGGTGTGTTTGAACAGAAAATAATTTATACCTATATTATTTTTAATGCGCTTACTGTTCGATATGTGTGTGTGTCAACACCAAAAAATTAAATAAAAAGGAATAATGGGCTAAAGCTAGTTATACTAGCTTCGTCTTCTGCTAAGGAGACTCATCAGTATCTTTTAAGCCAACTAGTAAGAGTTTGGCAAACCTTATATGTTTATTTTCTTGCATAGATCTGTTAATTACTCAAGCAAAATATATAATCAAAGAAAGCAAAAAAACTCTTTTTTCCTTTTATTTACGTTTGTTATTGTAACTCCCTTGATACTACACTTTTTGCAGTGGCGCTTTCGTTGCAAGCTGAAGTCAAAATACCGAACATCTAATTTCTCCACATGTCTGCAGAGACAGTGGCCAGTTATAGCTTCAACAACTGACGAGATTCTATCTCTAGTACACACAAAAAAAAAATTAGATTTTTCCGTTTTAAAATTATATTTTTTACTCATCAAAGTCGTCCATAGGGAAACTTTATTTGCATTGTCCGCTTCGTCTGAAATGACCCATATCTCATTTTGCTAAAGTTTTTGAATGTGAAAAGTTAGGACCTTTTTTGGTACTTAGGGGGCGGCAGTCGAAGTGTTCGCCCCAGGCACCAAAAATGCATGGTACGCCTCTGCTTATATGACCATTTTAAAGCTGAATAACTTTTAAAGTCCTAAACATAACCTCAAAAGTATTTTCTAATTACGAATATCTACAAAAAAGATAAAAATGAAAAATCGTTACTACTCCAAAAAAGAGAATCATTGCACAAATTTTCAGCAAAATAAAGTGACTTTTTCGAGTCAATGCATTTTCCTTTTTTATAAGATGAAATTAAAGAAATCTTTTTTGTTTTGAATAAATTGATAAAAAATTTTGTGATACGTCAAATGAGCCTTTATTTATACGAAAGCGCATTTATGTAAATGCTCACACGGATAAAATCATCTTTATTAAGTTATTTTCGTCCAAAAGTATATACAGTGGTGTGCCATATTATTATACCCATTGTGGAAAATACCCTATAATTACATTTATCTTGCCAAAAGTTTTAATATGGTCTGGAGCTTTTAATTTTCTTTTGCTGATCTTTTTTCATAGTAGGTACCGTACTCAATTTGTAGACGACCATTACCTCTTGTAAGCGAAATTCCAAATGAAAACATAAAAAGTGGGAATTTGTCTAGGCTGTAACTTTTTACTGATGGCTTTTAATGAAAACGAAACATTTACAAAAAACGCATTATTTTTTTTGTTTTACTATGAACTTCTTAATGACGTAGCTTTTCATATGCAAAAAAATAATTCCTTCCAAATCTCTCAGTTTTCTTTTAATTTCTTTTTAAATTCCAGGACAATTTTTGAAATATAAGAAAAATAAACTCAGCTGAACGACTTTACTTTACGCATTAATTGGTTTAATTTATATTTTCAATGTTTTACAAATTCTGTCATTCACTACAGCTCTAAAAATATAAGCAAAACTTTTAATTGAATCAGAATCACGAACATTTCAAAAGTTCCTATCAAATGAGAAACTTTTCTATAACTTTGGTCTGCTGTCATGTCCTATAAATTGTTTTCTTAGTTATATTGTGAACATTAAAGGATACTTGTTTACCGCAGACATACATATGTACGTTATCTTTCGTAGATTTTATAAATCAACAGTGGTTTAAGATAGGTAATAAATGCAGTGCAACGAGACTTTGATGCTGAAATACGTTTTTTAACTTTTTAAAAAATAATACAAAATTGTAATTCGTAAAGCTGACTTAAGTCGTTAGATACAACACTACTGCACAGTATTTGTAAAAATAAGCAAAAAAGCCTAGATTAACTTCCATATGGTCTAATATGCACTAATAAGACAGAAAGTTGGCGAAACGACAAGGTCTGTAGAATTGTAAAAGTGGACATGGCACCTCTCATAACAAACTAGAGATTAAAACCGCTTTATTGACGTAAACAATGTTCATCTTGCAAGAAAATTTACCTGATCTGCCTTTCAAACACCACGTACACATTTTTAGCTATCTGCAACACTTAACCGCCTTTTTTTACAGCTTCTGGGGTAAATCACAACATACCTAAATTTTCAAAACTTTATAATTTTTCATAACTAGAAATAATTTCTGTTTTATCACTGATTCAATGTGTGTTTTTTTTAAGGTATGTGAAGGAATAGACGATGAGTGTTGTGGAGCTGCTAAGAATGGTTTTTCGAAGTAATTTTTTGCGCTAAATTCGAATCTGGTCAGAATGGACCCATCACGTCAGAATTCTGAAATCTTTGAGGTTAAATACATAAAAAATTATGTTTTTTTGTCTACTTTCGAGGCCATGTACATTAGACCGGTTCAAAAAAAAAAAGTCTCTGAAATTTGGAGGCACCGGGAGTTTCCTATTCCCTTAAGTGTCCCGAGTGGGATGTGTTACCAATTTTTTCTAAATATTGAGCTTCTGATTAGTGATTTTCATATTACTCTTGAAACTTTCGCATAAAAAAAAAAAGTTCACCAACAACCTAAAAACGATGATGGTTACCGCTAAGGTGAACTTTTTTCTTTTAATTCAGTCTCACATTCGGAGTAGTTTTGAATGGGGAATTCGAATTTCTCATTATTTTTTAATTATGTTGTTTTCTTCAGTGGTAAAAACTGAAAATAATCATGAAATTTTGTCAAAAATTTAATTTTTTTTTTTTAAATGAAAAATCAGGTATAAATTTTTGGATTTTTTTTGCTTTTATTAATTTGAATAATTCATTTATTTCTCCTCTATCTGATGATGATAACCGCAAATTTTTATTATTTTTGTACTTAAAAATATAAACATAAATATAATTGAACAAAGGATTTTTTTCATATTAAAGCTATGTTTTAACAGGGAAAATAAATTTTAATGTGGAAATCTGTTTCAAAAATATGAAATCTAGTTTACCAAACCAAGTGTATAGAATTAGATAAATATATTTCATATTTTTCCCCTTCAAAACGAGCTCTCAAATGGTTATCTATAATGTTTCCTCGCAAAGTTACAGCCATTTTAAGGTGACATGAATTTAAAACCGGTTAGTTAATATTGTTGGGTCCTAGGGGATCTTCTTTATGGCACTTTAAAATGGCTATAACTTTGCAAGATAACATCACAGATACAAGGCCATCTCAAACTATGCTGGGGCCTTGAGCACACAAGAATTTGGGGCCCTTTTGGAAAGTAAGGAAAGTGAATTATACTAACATTTTTCTATGATGATATTCTATTTATTATAGATAATCAAATATATAATATAATATGTCATTAATGATATTAGTATGCTGCGGGTTTTTTGGTTACGATTACGATAATGGTTTTTTCTGGGGTTTCTGTTGAGCAAAATCTTCTATTATATCCTCAAAGTAAATTTTCTGAAGGATGTCACTTTCTATGCACTAAATTACTTAGTCGTTCTTGTAACATTGTTGTTCGCAATTCATTTTTTATTCTCTTAAGCTGCAAAAATGAACGCTCTCCACTACAATTGGTAACCATTAGGCAGAGGAATATTCTTGTAGCAACTTCAACGTTTGGAAAAGTTTCTTCTAATTTATCTGACTTTATTAGGTCATGTAAGGTTGAGATATTTAAGTCCGCTGATTACTTTGCTATGTTTTTTAAATATTGGCTTAAAACATTCTATTTTCAGCTCATATGCACTAATGTCTTCGTGATAAAATTCTGCGAATTCTTTGCTTTTTTGGTCGACTCGCCAGATTCGAATGTTGTTAACTGACAAAGAAAACTAAACCGATTATCAATTTCTTGGTATGCTGCCGAACGTTTTTTCTAAATGTATATGTATTTAATGTGTCAATTATGGGAATGAAAGTATGTATCTACACGAAACTTTTCCTTGCCTCAACTGTGCAGTCTCTGATGATCTTTCAAAAAAAGTGGAATTCTTTTTCTTTCAAATTTGTCTTTGTAGTCAACATCTGGATTTTTTCTTTAGCAGCCGTTTCGCACTGATCAAAATTATTGCGTGCGCTATAGACATAACAGATCAAAGATTCGTAAAGTTTTGTTACAACCTCCATGGTCATAGTGCTATTCTGTAAACTTAGACTTGTTTTATTCATAATACCCAAAAGATCATTCCATATTTGCGTTAGAAGAGCAGTTTCAAATTTTCCATTTTTCTTTGTTAGGCTTTGGGCTTTGTTTCTGGTGTCTCCTGGTTAATTGATGTCACTTTTGATTTTGGACAGTCCTTCAGAAATATTTAAGTAACCATTTTGCAAAGCATTAATAGCACTGACACGTGCAGACCATGTAGTTTCCAAAAGAGACTTCAGGACTCTATTTGCACTCTATACTCTGGAGGCCAAGTGATCGAGTCCCATGAAGAACAGGAATTTTCAATTTATTATTTCTGATTTTTTTCAGTTACATTGGATACGTCAATTTCTTCTCTTTATTCTACTTAGTATATAAAATACTTAACGTACTTCAGAATTGAAAATAATAATTATTAATTACTGTATCGTTCACCATTCAAATATCCGTGAAAAATCACTGATTTTATTTTTTTATCTTTTTATATATAACACGCATGTTGTAACGTATTCAGTAAAACCTGGATAACTGGGATCTCCAAGGGCCCAACATTTTTGTCTCAATTAAAGAGGTTTCCCATTTACACAGTTTCCCAAGTAACCATACTCAGACCGATAAAGCGTGCATATTCAAATTCAAAATAACATATTATACACACACAAATATTATTTCCCACTTATAGAGGTTATTTCTAAAGGGTCCCAGATTTAGAGGGAAAAGCCCATGTTATAAAGGCGAAGACGAACAAAAAGTTCAAAAACCAAATAGAATATATAGAAGTTAATCCCAGTAATAGAGGTGTTTTGATGCGAAAGTGCTGGGGCCTTGAAGTGAGTCCCACTAGTAGAGGTTTCTCACCTATCTAGGTACCGCTTAACCAGGTTTCACTGTATTATGTTTTTCTTCTTGCTTTTAACAATTATATCTAACAATTTACTTAGTAAGCCTATACAAATTGATTTTATTTTGTCTTACTTTTACCTTTTTTTGACTTAAATTAAGCCAAAAGTAGGCCAAGTTTAGAGTTGAATATGACTTTTTTGTCTTAAATCGATCCTAACTAATCCAAATAAGCCAAAATCAAGTCAAATGTTATGGAAATTTTATAGTCCTAAAAGTAAATGATTTTGTCTTAATTTGATTAAATAAAATCGACAAAATTTCAACTTAAATTTTAAGACAAAAGTAAGTTCTATTTTTGACCTGGGTGTTCACTCTTTCTGTGCCCGACAAAAATGTTTTGAAAATAAACGTGAGAGAAATTGTCGTTCCTTCGGGGCCCCCGGAAAGTGGGGGCCCTGGGCATGGGCCCCGTGTGCCCTTATGGTAAAGGCGGTACTGCACAGATCACCACTTGAAATCTCATTTTAAATGGCAAAAACGGTACTAAATGATGCTTTTATTAAAAATAAGCTGAAATGCTTTTTTGGAATGCTCGAAAGTAGACAAAAGACACTTTATAAAATCGGCGCCACTTTATAAAATTAAGGTGCAGAGCTGAAATTTAGTGAAATTTTTCTTCATATACTTTTTAAAAAAATTAAAAAATTGATATACATGATATAATGATATACATTTGTATCTTTTTATTCCTTGATCAATTTTGCCCAAGTTGTTTAGCTAATTTTAAATAAATTTATGCAGTAACGGCGGAAAAATTTAATAACTTAAGTCTGATGAGTAATATTTCAAAACAAATAGGCCCGTAGTTATAGACAAATTAGAAGCAGGTTTTAACGACTTAAAGCGCATTTTAAAATTAACACTATGTCAAGCCTGTTATAGGCCATTTAAAACCTGCTCTTACCCTATGGATCTAAAAGCGCTTTTTAAATTTAAAAGGAGGAAATGGTGGCTTTAAATATTTAAAAGCAGGTCTTAAAGAGACATATCGTATGAAAGTTTTGTGATAAATTAGTTTTTGATAAAGAAAATGTCACAGAGCAAGTTAAAAAAGTTCAAAAATATATTTTTATTGAATAAAAAAAATCCTTTGGTTTTACGAGTATCGAAACCACACACTGTGAGTTATGAAATTATGCAAACACAGGTGACTTTCAGTAAACTTGCACCGTTTAAAAAATAACGGTAATTTTTGTTCGATACTTTCTTATGTGTACATCGGGAAAATGGAAACAAAATTAAAAAAAAATTTATGTAAGAAAAAGGTGCAATTTCATTAATTTTTTTTAATAAAATTCCGAAAAACGAAAATTTTGTAGCTCTGGTAGCAACCCAAGTAGTGTTTTTTTTTTAAATGAAGATATACTCGAATGTGAATAAATTTTCGAATTTCGAGCATTCCCGAAGAATTCTAGAACATGAGGATTTTCTTGAGCATGTCTTATGCACACTGGTAGAGTTTTTCTTGTGAAATGTAAAAGTAAAAAAAAATATTTTACGACCAAACAAAGTGGATATTCATTCTTTTTTTACATTTCAAATGGTTGCGAATTTTCTAGGAAAAAACTTTTTTTATTTTCTTTTAGAATTGCATTTTAAGAGTCACTTTGTTCTTCTAAAAACATGTTTTAGGAAGTTTCATTTTATTTGGCACAATATGGGATAAATAAAATTTTGTGCCCATAAATAGCATCCGCATACTGCTTTAGGCATTATTTTGTGTTTAGGATATTTGAAAGCCTTCATCCTTATGAATGTTGTTCGTAAGTGTGTGTCATTACGAAACTGTAAAGGACATGTGACGCTTTTTTTCTGGTCGTTTGGTTGCGGAGTTTGTTGAGATTCGACCATATGCAATGCAGCATTCTATTATGACAATTAAACAGATTTTTCCAAATCGACTTCATTAAAAAATTATTAATTGTTGCAGACATTAAGAGTAGCACAGCCGGAATTACTTTGGGCAACAGCTGAAAAGTAAAGTGTAGTGTGCAATGCATATCAAAACAATATTTCAGTATGAATAGTGAATGAAATGCATTTGTTCTATTCAGTTCTAATGTTATTTTAAAAGTATGGAAGTACTGCAACAAAATAGAGGTGCTTCGTAAGAATATCGGCGGAACAATATAAAAATCGCAATTTGGTTGATTGGGGAAACAGAAATAAGGGCTGGGTCCTCTCTTCAAACAACAGTTTGATATCACGAATTGATGAAGAAAGTTGAGAATGAACTTAATCTATCACTAAGGCCTCTCCTGATTCCAAAAGAAGAATATCTCCCCAAAAAAATTTAAAAATGCTTTAATATGTAAATATGTAGACTTTTTATTGTGTTTGATCATGTTCTAAGATGTATTTTGGGCATCTACCGCAGCGTTCACTACCCATTAGGGGTATTTTGGATTTAATTACGACAGGTTTCCAATCGTTCGCCGCAATTCTATTCCAATTCATATTAGTAGGAGAGCTGGCAGCCACTTTGAGCAACCTACTAGATAAAAAGCTAAATTTTTGTCTGTGCTTGATTTAGTATTAGTAAAATAAGAAAATCAAAATCTGGCAGCCTTGGCGCGGTCGCGAAGGTACAGCCTAAAATTTTCAAAATGCAAACTATTCATAAAAAAACATACACTCACAACTAAAGTTTTGTGTATATGTAATTTAGTACTAATAAGATAAGAAAATCAATATCTAGCAGAATTGGCGCGATCGCGAAGATACACCAAAAAAATTTTGGGGATTATGACCACTCATAACAATGGACATGACACCCACCATATGACCACTTTCGTTTTGCTTGAAAATACAAGAGTAATATTATATTTAGTGGAGTGGGCGGCCTTCGGCCAAGGATTACATCGTTGAATATGTCCAACAACGTTTCTACATAAAAGTTAGGGTAAGTGGGCGGCCTACGGCCGCAGCTCAGGATTTAAAACTCCCAAAAATCCGACACCGGCTTCTCGGCGGCCTTCGGCCGCGGATCAGTCTATAATATCCAACACCAGCATCGCTACCAACAGTAATTCTAAATAGAAGTTAGTATATTATGCGAAATTTTTTTTTGAAAATTCATTTATTTTGTTATAAGCACCCAAAATTATTTGGCCTTATGTCCTCATGTTTTTGGGGATTATGTCCGTTCTTACAAGTGGTCATAGTCCCCAAAAAAAAAATGGAGGTTATTACCGAAAAAAAAAACGGACATAATGCCCAAAATCATTTTGGGGATTATGACCATTGGGGTTATGACCGGGTACCAAATTATGCCCGTGTGTCCAACACCGGCTTCGCTAGTTACAGTGATTCTACATAAAAGTTAAGGTAAGCAGGCGGCCTACGGCCGCAGCTCAGGATTTAAAACTCCCAAAAATCCAACATCGGCCTCGCGGCGGCCTTCAGCCGCGGATCAGTCTATAATATATCCAACACCTAGTTCGGTAGCCACAGTAATTTTACATAAGAGTAGGGGGTAAGTGAAAAAAATCCAACACCGGCTATGTCTATCCTTAGAAGTTGTCATAATCCCAAAACGAAATGGGGATTATAACCGGAAAAAAAGACGGACATAAGGCCCAAAACTGTTTGCATTAATTAAATTTTTCGGACATAACCCTCATGGGGATTTTTCGGACATAACCCCCATGGGGATTATGTCCGAAAAATTGTAGGTCATAACCCCCATACCGAAAATGGGGAATATGTCCGAATAATTAGCGGACATAATCCCCATTTACGATATGGGGATTATGTCCGTGGAGACTATGTCCGGTTACCAAAAAAGCTTGGTGAGCAAAACAAAAAGAAAAGGTCCACACTTATAGTCCTCTATATGGCGCACAGGTTTAAATATAAATACTATTTTTGGTAAGCAAAAAAAAAAACGAAGATTCTCACCTTATGTTGAAAAGTTCCAAAGTAGCACATTTCACCGAAAAGTAGCAAAACAACGCAAAAGTTGCAAATGCGCTACTAAAGTATGTCATCTATATGTAGCTCCTTCCAAAATTTTGCCCATCTATGATTTAATCAAAGAAAGTTTTAGAGAGCAATATAATTTTTAATTAAAACAATATTGAGTTAATGCTGAAGTAATAATACAGAAGGATACATTGGAGATAGATAAATTTGACAATATGTTATTGGCGCTAAGGTGTGTTACCACAGAATATTTAACTAAACCCTACCATTAAACAAGGGATGTAAATTTTTTGACTTTTTCTGATCCCAGGATTTTCGGGATCCAAAAATGTAATCCCGGGATCTCGGGATGATCCCGAAACTTAGACATCTTTGATTAAATTCAGTATTCTAATATAGTTCACCTAATACTGTTCCTACGCGAACTTTTTATACGCGAATTTGATTAACGCGATTCAAAAAATTCAACTCAAATAATTTTTGTAAGAAAAAACATTCATATGCACACGGCTCGCTTGAAGCAAGATCAAGATCGATAAAATTTTCAACCAAATCTGGTAATGCACAATAATAATTTAGTGTTCGGAGATTCCAAAATCATGATCTACAAAATCGTACCTAATCACTTACTCGTTTTATGGCCATTTTAAGGTTCGTCTGACTTGAGTAACGGCAAGAGTTAAACGAGTCGATGCGTTGAAGAAATATTACAAGAACAAAATACATGCGAAATACCCTTTCGTGCTGTATACAATAATACAATTAACAATTGTTATCAAAATTTATTGTTCAACACATTACAAAATTTTTGTTATGACATTGCAAATGTTTTACGTCTAATTTCACGTCGTTCTATGAATTCATTCGCAATCTTCTTTAAATCTACATTCAATGCATCTTCGGAACATATGTACATGCAAAATGATTAAAGAGTTAAGCCGAGTTTGGGTTATAGTACTTCTTAAATAAGTTAACAATCTTCTTAAGGTCGAAAATGATCTATCGGCTGTGCATGTCGTTACAGGCAACGTAAGCATCAATTTGACAAATTTCATTAATTCTAGTCACAAATCTAAAACGTGTTTATCACATTTCAAAAAACGTATATTTATCGAAGACATGCTATTTGAGTTCGTTTGGTGCACTAAATTTTTAGCTCCCAAAATGTCTAAGAGCATGTTTCTATGTAAAATTAGTCGATTCTTGTCAATATCTGTTCCAAAAAACTTGATTACTTCTTTTTGAAATTTGTCATTTCCAAAAAGGAAACTTTCCGCATGGCTAAGAAAAGTGAAAACTTAACGTGTTTCTCTCCATATGTATGTTGTATGAATTTTCTTTTTTTCTTAATTAATACCTTTATTGCATTTTTTCTTTTTTCTATGTAATTTATTAATAAACAAAGCTCCAGTAAAAACGGCAATTTTTTATATTTTTATGTTATTATTTTTGTTGATTTTTCAGATGTAGAACCAATCCCCTACTTTTATATGGATACTGTATCTTTTTTTACGCGGATTTTTCTATTGCGTAAAAACAGAATTGGGTGTATTCTAAAATTAAAATATCGTCATAAAAAAGTAGAATTTGTAAAAATTCATACACTTATTTATAATTATAAGCTAGCTGACCCGGCAAACTTCGTACCGCCTAACAGTCAATGAATGTTATGTTAATTTTTAGCTAGCAATAAACTTAACTTAGAATTTTAGTATAATGTAATAAAATGAATACAAAAAGTTTATTAAGTTTAATAGTTTATTAGTACAAAAATCAATTATTTGAATGGTGTCAGCAATTCTCTTCAACATAGCACGTTATGATATACGACATTTTTTGTTTTTTTCTCAGGCGCAAGAACAAATAAAGCGGATGGTTTGCCGACACGTGAACATGCCACGTATAATTGACCATGACAAAAACATGAATTTTCAAGGTTCAAACCACAAACACTCAAGGATTGACCTTGTGACTTGTTTATTGTCATGTCGAATGCAAGGCGAACTGGAAATTGAATTCGTTTGAACTCAAAAGGCATGTCGGTTGAGATCATTGGAATCCTCAGAATCAAAACTTCCTCACCTTCAAATTGTCCCGCGAATCACATTGATCATCAGTTTTTTTATCACCAATCGCGTTTCATTGCATTGTATTGGTTGGTTCAAATTTCGAAGCATGATGACTACCGAGCCAACCATCAAATGTAAATTGTGCGGTGGTAAGCCAGGCATATCTAAAGAGTTCAAAAATTCAGTTGGATAGTTGGTGGCTTCGTCTTCGTTTGTTACGCAGTCAATTGATTTGAATAAATGCAGAGCACCAATGATTTTATTTTGAATTACAATTCTTAGGTCATCCACATCTTTGTTCTTAGCCGCCAAAATTGCTCGCTCACTCAACCATTTGTTATTTTGGTGGTTAGCAATAATGTTCGGAAATATTTTGTTGATAAGCTAGCCTTTTGATGAGACGAAATTGCAAATATTCGGAGGAAATGAAATCAATCCGCTCGATTTGTACACTGGAACATCACCATTACCGATAGTCAGCAATTGCTTGGAGAAATCTTCAGCAGATGGATCGTTCAGTAATGCAACTCTCATGTTTGTTGCCAGGTGAAGTTTTTTCACATAGCGCCACAGATTTGATGATTTGAGGCAAGCGTTTATTTCATCGACAGCTGTCGATCTTGGAATTATTGGCAGTGTTGGTGGAAATTGCCTGACAGTAAAATCATTGCGCCTCCAAAACATCTCGAGTTATTACGCAGATCTTTCAATGTTTGGTCAAGTGCTGGCAATGCGCGTTTGTGCGCTATTGTGCATTCATCCCAGATGATGATTTTAGATGCTACTAAAACCTTGGCCATTGCAGATGGTTTTGCCATGTTAAATGTCGGTTGTTCAGTAGTTTGTAGGTTTAACGGCAACTTTAACGCTGAATGAGCCGTTCAGTATCCTTCTAACAATGTGGCCGCTATTCCAGAAGAAGCAACTGCTACCGCAATATCGGATCTCGCACGAACAGTGGCCAATATCAATTACATAAGGAATGTCTTCCCAGTTCCACCGGGGGCATCCAGAAAAAATAAACCACCATTTCCATCATCAATTGCCTTCATTAATGTATCGTAGACTTTTTTCTGTTGGGGGTTCAGCAGAGGTAAATTCGCTTGAAGTGATTGGTGTAATTCAGGTCGATTATATTCACGTTCCAATTCTCGATTAAATGCGTCATTCATTCCACGATCTGGCACTGGCATTCTTAACCTAACTAACAAACTGTCGCACATGAGGTAACACATGTCTTCGATCAAGAACAAAGCTTGGTTAAGCATTTCCTCATTCACCTCAAGATCGGGGTTTCTTGAACTGACACGAATTCGATGTAAAATGTCTTCTGACATGTTATCCTTGTATTTGTTCCACAGGTCACGTGGAGGCATGTCGAAATGATGATAGCAAATAATGTTTGTATCTGACTGGGAGATGCAAAAATAATTGCTTCATTGTCGTGTCCCAATGATTATAATTTTCAAGCAAATTGAGCTCTTGACATGCAGCACGAAATGTTGGGCACACTATACCATTAACAGCTCGTAGTGATTAAGAAATTTTTGATATTTAGCGACTGATTATTTTGTAATTAAACATTGTTTAATCGGACTTACAGTCATTCAGCAAAGACCAATATTGTAAATTTTTACTTTATTGATCAATGCTATTTTTTTACAACAAACATGACAAAGATAACAAATGGAAAAATGTTTAACCTGGTAATTGGTGACATGTTTCGGCTATTGCCAATAGCCTCATCAGACCAGTTTGGTTAATTCTGTACATGGACTCGAACCCCTGACCGTTCATGCATTGCAATTGCATATTTCTGCGACGGCCGCTCTAACACTTGAGCTACTGAGGAACTGACCTTGAACTGCACAGAGTGCGTATATTACATTTGTTATTATTTCTTTGTCACTTTCTCGCTTGTTGTCACAGCCGGCGCGAATCTTGTCTTGCACGGCTATGATCTATTTTTAGAAATTTGTAGTGTTGCCAGCTACATAGTTTTCTGAAATTGGAATTTACAATATTGGTCTTTGCTGAATGACTGTAAGTCCGATTAAACAATGTTTAATTACAAAATAATCAGTCGCTAAATATCAAAAATTTCTTAATTTATACGGAGGACACGCCAATTCTCCTTGCTAATTGCATCGCGTAAATGGATATACTCCTCCGAACGCAGTTTGGCTTGGTCCAACCGAATGAAAGTTAGCCGCTCCGTTTCGATTTTGACGTACATTTCGGCACAATATTGATGAAACAATCGACGAAATCGAAGCAAATAGTTGTCAGCACTTTGACGAATCATCAAACGATATGCGTAGTAATTCATTGAGCTAACCTTTCCTCACCTAAATAAAAACAGTAAAATTAGTATCTTAGAAGTAAACCTCATGTCCGTATTCCCTGAAGAGGTAGACAAAATACTAAATCCCCAAAGGTCACTTTTAGCATATTTAAAAGCAGTTAAGATAATTAATTTAAGGTTGAATGCCAGCCCTGTGCCTAGTATTCTCCAAACACACAGCCTCTAATTTATTTCATGTTGAAATGAAATATGAACGGTGTGTTTCATATATTTTTTGGATTTGCCCAGTATCGCGACGTGCCAGCACAATATCGCGTGATTTCAAGTTTTCACCAACAATCAGGATTGCAACTTCATCTATTGTTGGAGCGTTAAATCTGCGTTCGTGTGTTCCAGCTGGTCGTTTATCTGCTCTGATTACGACTTACCAATCATGAAGAATTGTTCTTTTCATTGATGTGTTGATCTCTTGGCGCCCTTCATATTGCTCATGAAGTATATTTATAAGAATTTATGCTGTGCACCTTCAGAGGTTGCAATGATCCAATTCGATGGTGAATATGGCCTTGAATCTGAAGAGTCGAAAGCGAAGTCAGTATTACAGATTTATAAATTTACAAATTTTTAAAAATATTAGAATGCCTTATTTATTTTAGAGACACAAATTACCTTGAATGTCGGATTAAATCCGTGTTCTCCGTTAATGTCTGCCCCAAATGAAGTCATTTGAAAACATTGTATTGTATTTTTGAATGTTAGCTAGAAAGTGTCGTGATTCTGGTGTTTCGCCACGAAGCAATAAATGCAATGGTTCAGGTGGAGAAGTCAATAATGGCAATTTCACTTTGCCATTAAGACAGCACTATCCAGGCGATTCTCCATCAAACTTCAATGCGCCACAATGCTGGTAAACAGCGTGCATTGGACCAATGCGAACGGAAGGATGCGAGCTGTAATCAATTGTACAATCGTATAAAAACGCTGCTCGATTCAAATTAACAGCTGAAGCATTTCTTTTTACGCATCGTTGTTGATCTGTGTGATAAGCTCGACGATTTCTCAATTCCAACCGAGCCGTTTAACGGGCTGCATCTCTTTGCTCTTATGTTTAAGAAGCACGAAGACGGGCCATACTTACGCTGCACTTTTCTCGTGCGATTTCTTCTTCAGTGGATTGATCTGGAATGTTCTGAAACCTAATTGCATTACGAGTTCTTCTGAAAAATTTAGTTCATTTTATAAATTAAGATTATAGTGTATTTTTGGTTAAGTGTAGAATGTGATGTTTTGAGTCCCTACATACTGAATTACAGTCACGTGTGCTTTCAATTACGGAAGAACAAAAAAAATCATGTGTGAAGGTCACACGTGGTAGGAGGGAAACATTTAGAAAACTAAACTACGAAGGGTGTCGACTCCTGCCCAATTTCCGATCGGTATTTGGTAAAACGAACTGAGCTGCCGCTTTAACGGAGTAATAGAAAGCAATCTCCTCGCTATGGCAAGGCTTTGGTAGTTGGTATTTTAATTTGCATTACTTACTTACTTACTTGGGTGGCCATAACAACCAGTTACCGGGTTACGGCCGACCTCAAAAGCTCTCTCCAGGCGCCTCTGCTTCGCGCGCGCCTTCTCCAATCAGGCACACCAAGCGTGGATAGGGTTTCTTCGGCTTGGTCTTTCCATCGGAGGCATGGTCTTCCTCTCCGTCGTCGCCCAGCGGCTTCCGCATCAAACACCTTTTTCGCCGGAGCTTCTTCGTCCATACGCACAACATGTCCCAGCCAGCGCAGACGTAGGATAGTGATGCGCTTGACTATGTCGATGTCATTGTAGAGCTCGTACAGTTCATCGTTCATTCGAATACGGTAGTCGTCGCCGACGCGAACAGGACCGAAGATTTTGCGAAGAATTTTTCTCTCAAACACCCCAAGTGTGGCTGCATCGGTCTGCGACACAACCCATGCTTCTGCACCGTAGAGTAGCACGGGTAAGATGAGCGTCTTGTAGAGTGTCAGTTTTATCGGGCGAGAGAGGTCTCTACTACTCAATTGCTTACTGAGACCGTAGTAAAACCTATTAGCAAGAGTGAGTCTTCGCTTTATCTCCAAGCTGATATCGTTTTGAGTGTTCACGGCGGTGCCAAGATAGGTGAATTCCTTGACAACTTCGAAAGTATAGCTGCTCGCAGCAATGTTGGATCCAATGCGCCGCGTCTCCCTGCTTGTGGACAGCATATACTTTGTTTTGCCCTCGTTCACCGTCAAACCCACCTTCGCTGATTCTTTTTCGATAGCAGAAAATGCAGCAGTAACATCTCGCTTACAACGTCCAATGATATCAATATCATCGGCATATGCAAGGAGCTGGACACTTTTGTAGAAAATAGTGCCATTACGATGTACACTGGCTTTTCGCAACACCCCTTCTATCAAAAAGTTGAAGAGGTTGCAGGATAGTGGATCGCCTTGTCTGAAACCTCGTTCGGTATCAAATGGTTCGGAGAGGTCCGTTCCTACCCTGACGGAGCTGGATGTGTTGCTCAACGTCATTCTGCAAAGCCGCACTAGCTTCGCAGGTATACCGAACTCAGACATGGTGGCATACAGGCAATCCCGTATCGGGCTATCGAAAGCAGCCTTAAAATCGATAAAAAGATGATGGGTATCGATCTGTTTTTCGTGGGTTTTTTCCAGGATTTGACGTAGTGTGAAGATCTGGTCTATGGTGGACTTACCAGGTCTAAAGCCGCACTGATAAGGCCCAATCAGTGTGTTGGCGAACGGCTTAAGTCTTTCACACAGTACGGTCGACAGGACCTTGTATGAGATGGCAAGAAGACTGATTCCCCGGTAGTTTGCGCAAATTGTAGGGTCACCTTTCTTCAGTATAGGACAAAGGACACTGAGATTCCAATCGTCGGGTATGCTTTCTGCTAGCCATATTTTGCAGATGAGTTGATGCATGCACCCTATCAGCTCATCGCCACCGGTCTTGAACAATTCAGCAGGCAGGCCGTCAGCACCGGCCGCTTTGTTGTTCTTAAGTCGCTGTATCACAACTCGTACCGCGTCATGGCTAGGTGGTGGTACGTCCACACCATCGCCGTTGATTGGTGGCATCGGGTTAGTTTCTCCAAAGGCGGGATTGGTGGAGTCATCCTGGAAAAGTGTTCCCTCCATAATCTCAGTGTACCTTGCGTATCCGTAACCAGATTTCCGTGTTCATCTTTACAGGTAGATGCTCCGGGCTTGAAACCTTGAGTCAGACGCTTGACTTGTTGGTAAAATTTTCGAGCATCATTCCTGCCTCGTAGCACTTCGAGTTTCTCATGCTCACGCCTTTCCTGCTCTCGTTTCTTGCGTCTGAAAAGGCGCCTCTCTTCCTTTCTCTTTTCCCGGTAGTTTTCGCGTACGGCTCGCGTTGCGGCTGACTGCAGTGTTCTTTTGTATGCGGCGTTTTTCACTGCAGTAGCTTCGCGACACTCCTGGTCATACCATTGATTTCGCGGAGGTGGGCGTCGGAAACCAATTACTTCCTCAGCGGCAGAGCGCATGGAGCGGGAAATATGCGCCCAAAGTCCACCGGCATCATCGGGTAGAGAGTCAGGTTGAAGGAGCAGTTCTGAGAGGTGAGCGGAATAGGCTTCGGCCGTCCGATGTGATTGCAGTTTAGCGACGTCCAGCTTTCGTTGCATACCAGAGCGTACATCCTTTGCATTGCACAGCCGCATGCGTATCTTGGCTGCAACAAGATAGTGATCGGAGTCAATATTGACTCCACGGAACGTACGAACGTCTAGCACGCTGGAAGCATGCCTTCCGTCGATCACAACATGATCGATTTGGTTTTGTGTTTTCTTTGCATTGCTTGACATAAATCAAAATCATTGTTTTTTTTTTAAACTTAATTTTTTTTTTTACCATTTTTAATTTATATCATTTTTAATTTATCTGTAGAAATATTAGGTGCGTTTTATTGGCCAAGTCGCTATCTATGTACGAATAAAATGACAAGTTGCTAAGTTGCCTTAGAGCTGACTGGGTAGCACTGGCTACGTCAGATATGTCATTTATTTGTGTTTTTGCTGTTTTGAAAAATTAATTGGCTGGCATTGTGTCCTGGGGAAATAGTTTTGCCTTGCCAGGTTATCCTGGTGTTTACACAAATGTGTTTTTACTGCATTGAAAACTTAATTGAATTGAATTTAAAAAAAAGAAAAAGAAAATGAATGTTTTCCGTTAAATTCTAATTTTTTTCCGTAAAATTCAAATTTTTTTTCCGTAAAATTCAATATTTTTTTTTAATTTCAAACTTCATAATTGACAAAATACAAAATCACAATATACAAAACATAAATTCACTGGGTAGCACTGGCATTTAAGAAACTTGCTTGTATACTTAGCAACTATAATTTTAGTCGCTAAGTCTACGATTTTGTTTTTGTTTTCCTATACAATTATCGTTGCTAGCTAAAGATATCTAGCAGAGGATGGCGAATAAAACGCAGCTATTATAAGTAGAAGTTATAATACTTGCCACAGCCTCCATGCAAACATTTTTAATTTTCCTCAAATATGTAAGCTGCTGCTCCGATGCACGTTGACGATTATTTGCTATTTTTATTTGCCGTTCCATTGCTTTTTTTTTAAATTAAATTGGAAACCTTGCTCAATATGCTCAAAAAAATTTGATTAAATAAATTTTTTTTTATTTAAAAAAAATTGTGACAAAATATTTTCGATGTCTTTGCTTTTTTTTCAACTAAGTACCTACGTATTGTAACCCAAGCTGTGCCTCATAATATAACAGCTACGTGGTGTATGAGGACCACCGTAAATATGAACCCTTAATAAAAGTCTTATAGCCTAAACTATTGTTGGCCATTTACCCTCCCGCGGTCAAATTGCCCGTTTCGGGCCATCATTCGGCCCGCCGTGCAGTTGCTGATTTCTATGCGCTGATTCGCATGAAAATTGAATATGCGAGAAATCCAGTCGGAATCAAATGTGCAAAAACAAATCAAAGGCAAACAAAAACATTATTTATGCGAAAGGCAATTTTTTAAGCATGTATTATTGAAATATTATTTAATTGTTGTAAAAAAATTCAATTTCATGGGAAAATAGTCACCGATATTGCGTCTGGCATCATCACAAAATATTAAACCAGATATTGAAAGTCTTATTTTAAGTAAACTCTGTTAATATGTTTGTATAACATACATATGTATACATAATATGTATAAGATTTATGAAAGGTTTTCTTTTTGTTATTAAATAAAATTACAATTATTTTATTTGCCAACATTTATATTTATTTATTAACATCAGTGATGCACGAATTTCTACTGGGTCATTTTTTCTATACGTGGAAAAGACAAAACACATTTATTTTAATTTTTTTTTTCGCTGGCATTTCTTCACACATTTGTACACATACTAGCGCGAAATGTTTGCTGTAAACGTAAGCGCGCAGTCGACTTTTGGGCACCACAGCTGGCCATCCCTAGCCTAAGCTATGCCTTTTAATATAAAAGATACTTGGTGTAAATTCCATGTAAATCGGCTTTGCCCACATAAACCTTCGATTTTCTTACCGGAAGATATTTGTTTGTAATACTAATATTATAGAAACTTTACTTTTTAAAAAATAGTAATTTTATTAAATTATTTTTTTTTAATTCATTAAATGACTTCACAGAAATATAAAAAAAAACTCTTAGCTCTTATTACTTTAATTTGATCTTAAATACCTATGCACCATAAGTAAAAGTTTCATAGCCTAAGCTAGGGATGGCTAGCTGCGGTGCCCAAAAGTCGACAGCGCGCTGACGTTTACAACAAACATTTCGCGCTAGTATGTGTACAAATGTGTGAAGAAATTCCAACGAAAAAAAAAATGAAAATAAATGTGTTTTGTCTTTTCCACGTATAGAAAAAATGACCCAGTAGAAATTCGTGCATCACTGATGTTAATAAATAAAGATAAATGTTGGCAAATAAAATAATTATAATTTTATTTAACAACAAAAAGAAAACATTTCATAAATCATATGCATATTATGTATACATAGGTATGTTATACAAACATATTAACAGAGTTTACTTAAAATAAGACAAAATAAATCGTGTAAAATGCTATTTAAAAAATATTTTTCTATGAGAGCAACCCTAAATATGCACCCAAAGTTAAAGTTTTATAACCTACGCTACACGGAAAAAACACCAACTCAAATTTTATTAAAAATTAATAGAAGATTATAAAAATTAAAATCTGAAAACATATATTACTTTTTTATAGTAATAAATAGAAAGTCCTTATTAAAAATTCTATTCTAGTTTGTAAATACAGTGGACCCCGCTTAATTGATCTTTTAACTGCGCAAAAAATTTAGATTTATTAACCGGGGAATCAATAAAGAGGGGCCCGCTTATTTGATCCAACGGATCATTTAAAAGAATCCCGGATAATTGATCGACTTAGTCAATTAAGCGAAGAAAAAAAAAATTATTTTACTGACCTTACCTCAAGATAGGATTGTCAGATTTTTAAAACGCAAAATCAGTACATTCAAGTATATTTAACCCCAAAAAATAGTACAAAATTTTTTACCTCATTAAATGTTTTTATTTACTAAAAAAAAAAGTCAGAACTTTTCGGATGGCACAATGCCCTAGCAAAATAACAAAATGAATGCTTAAAAACAAGGACAATTTTACAGACTCCGTTTAAAAGAACTATATTCTTATGTACTGAAAAATGAAATAAAATGAATTGAATTGAAAAAATATTTAGAAAAAAAAAAGGTTTTTTTCAAATTTTGAATTGTGCATCCTCTGAAACTTGAGAGTATCAAGAAACAACATTTTTGACTCCAATATAATATGTATTTATGACACCTATTAAACAATGAAAGATCGCTACTGTCATCAAACGATTTTAAACTGTCAATCTTTCATTGTTGTACTTTTTTTCAATGTTGCTTCTAACATTGTTGATTTCTTAAAAGGGAACTTTTTCATGTATTTTTAACTTGGAAAATATTTTTTCTGGCTATTTAAAAGGGGAAATCAAATAAGCGGGAATCATTTAACAGGGGATTTATATACATAGTTCAAATGAGGAAAATTTCATTGGGTTTTTTTAGACAAATAATCCGGGGAATTCAGCTAACCGGGGATCTATTAAGCGGGGTCCACTGTACTTTCATTTTACAGTTTTTAATAAGTGCATATTAAAAATTATTTTCTTCATTTTAATTATCACCTAAAAACTTTGAAATTTTACAAAGAATTTATTAAATTTTAATAAATTGCCACATTAGAATTTTTATAATTTCAAGGGTATTAATTTTTATTATATTGAATTTTATTTCTCTTTTGTGTTTAATTTGTACTCTGTTTGAGTTCTCAACATGTTCATGCAAAAAAATAAATATATAAGGCTTCCCAAACTCTTACTAATTGGCTTTGAAGTAATGTGTTGAACAGATCGGAACGGGGTCGGGAAAGCGGCAACGAAAACTCGCTTGCCGTCCCAATTTTGTTCAACACACAAAAAACAAAAAATAAATTTCAGTTATTATTATTTCATCATAAAAACTTTATAATGTACTTTTTAAAAAATAGTACAGTCCTTTTAAAATATAATAAATTATTGCAGAAATTTTAAAATCTACTTTGTAAAAATTAAAAACTTGCATTCGAAAAATTAATGCCTGCTTGATGTAATTTTTATATTACGCTTAGTAATTTTTAATAAACACTCGAACCGTTTCTAAATTACTAAATTACCTACTAATTTTTCTTAAATTTTGATTAATATTTACAATAATTTCGAGTTTCGTTTTTTCCGTGTATGCCTTTTAATATAAAAGACACGTGGTGTAAATTTAATGTGAATCGTTGAAAATGCTATTTCAAAAATATTTTTGCAAGAGGGCCACCTTAAATATGGGTCCTAAATAAAAGTTTTTAATCCTTAGTTATGCCTTTTAATATTTTTTTTAATGTAATTTGTTCTTTATTTCACATTAAAATCCTTATATAAGTATTTTAGAATTTAAACAAGCTTATAATCGAGAATCTAGATTTTAATACAAAATAGTGAGATACACTCAATTGTCTAAAAGACAAGTGGCGAATGTACCTGACAAAAGAAAATATCTTAATACTATTGATGGGGTAAACATGTTTAAAGCCAAAAATAAAAATTATAAGAATTCATTAAAGGAATACAATACAATTTTAGAAAATTTAAATCAAAAGGAAAATTTAAAACAAATGGAAACATTTTTAACGCATTCGTAGCAAATACATTAAACCAATATTCAGTATTAGACTAATGGATTGAAAATTTTCCAAACAAGAATATTCAAGAGAGAAGAGCCATTCCTTGACGGACCTCAGAAATACCTTTTTCACTCTCTCGCATCTGGTACTCAGAGGTAGCGTATTAAACAACCGTGGAGCAGTAACATGATAAAAACGTGAAAAATGTGATTTCTAAATGGATGGAACTGTTACAACATTTCCTGAGTTCACCCTTAAATTGTAATTTTCTGAATGCCTTACTGCATAAAATCCACAATTTTCAAAGAATATCTTTAAAACGTTGTAGCAGTAAAGGTGCCTTAAAGGAAGAACATCCAGGGATTTGAATAAATCGAGACTGGGGGTCAAACGATTGACTTTGCAAACAATTCTAATTGCATGTTTTTGCTTAACAAGTAAAGGTTTAATCTTACAAAAATATGCTCCACCCCAGCAGGCCAAGCCATATTGCAACTTGGATTTTAGCAGACCATTATTAACAAGTTTCAAGATTGAATTACTGCAGTAGAGACTTAAATGGTACAGTTGTCTCACTAGTCTATTCAAATATTGTTTAAGGTAGAGTGTATAGCTGTTCCAATTGAGATTAGTATCCAATATAATACCTAAATACTTAAAGTTGTCAACGCACTCAATTTTAAAACAATTATCGCAGCAATTGACATTATCATTAAAGGTCAGCGAATCATTACCAGCGCTAACATTATTTGAGCAAAATCGTAAGCAATTTGCTGAATGATAAAATAAAGGTAAATCATTATTATTTGTGCTCCTAATGTTAAAGACCATGCATTTTTTTTTTTTTTTACTAATTAGTAATCTATGCTCTTTGAACCATCTTCTTATGATATCCAAGTCATTATTAACGTCCAAAATAACATTGAAAAGACTTTTATTTGAATAGGATAAAGCAGTGTCGTCAGCAAATGCTGTGACTTTACCTCTAAAGTCTTGGATAAATAATGAATTTATATAAATTAAAAATAGAATCGGCCCCAGAACAGATCCTTGTGGAACGCCTAGCCTACAGAACTTCACAGAACTGCACCTATTTCTTATTTTTACTATTTGCTTACGATTTTCCAAGTAAGAATTAAACCAGTTAAGTACAAAACCCCTAATTCCAGCATTAAATAATTTATTCAAAAATAAATAGTGATCCACCATATCAAATGCTTTGGTAATATCTATGAAAAGGCAAGCCGGGATATCGGATTCATTCAAGCTGTTGTACAGCTCACCAGCTAATTTCAACAAAGCGCTCTCAGTTGATCGGCCTCTTCTAAAACCAAATTGTGAATCATGAAAATATTGCGTTCTATCAAAAAAGGAAAGCAATCTGAATTTAATACCTCTTTCAAAAATCTTCGAGAAAACTGATAGGAGAGAAATAGGCCGATAATTATTCAATAAAGTTGGATCACCCTTTTTGTGGAGTGGTATTACAACAGCAGTCTTTAGAGACTCAGGAAAAATACCAGATTGAACACTGAAATTAAAAATATAACAAAGAACATCTGCAATATGAAAAGAGATATGTTTTAACAGACCGCTAGAAATCTGATCAGATGAAGTGGAATTAGAATTTTTAAGTGAAGATATAATATTATGAATTTCAAGTGCAGTAAATGGTTCAAAAAAGAAACTTATAGATTCAGTATGTTCTTGTAATAAGAAACTATCAGTTTGACTTACATTATGAAAATTATCGGATTCTAGATAGCTAATGTTCGAAAAATGGTTATTGAATAAATTGGCAACTTCAACAGGGTCTGATATCGCTAAGTTATTATTATTTAATGTAATTTCAACTGCAGAAACATTTTTGTTCAAGATATCGTTAATAACTTGCCATTCTTTTCTAGAGTTACCGACACTCCTGCCCAATCTAGATCTATAATAATTATCTCTGCAAAGAGGAATATCCTTTTTGAGTTCAACACATAATTTTTTATAATAATTTTTAAGTCTCACATTGTTAGGTTGCTTCTTAACTTTCACACATATTATTTTTTTCTTTTTAATTTTTTTTAATAGTGGAACAGTCATCCATGGTTTGATACATTTCAGATCACGATCCTTCATTCTAACAATATTCGTGCAGTTAGAAATGTGATATTGTAATTTGCTGAGAAACATTTTGAAAGCATCATTTGGGTTTTGAGCAGCATAAACATCTTCCCAGAACTCAAAGCATAGAAACCTTCTAAGAGAAATAAAATCAATTTTATAACGTTCCATATTTATCGGTTACATTGCTCTAAGAACACTACAATTTAGTTGTATACTTGTTAAGGCATGATCAGACAACTCTAAATCGTATACAGCAGCATCATAACCAAATCGATTAACTCTGAAAGACAAGTGGTGTAAATTTAATGTGAATAGCTAAAAATTCTATTTTAAGAATATTTTTGTATGAGGGCCACCCTAAGTATGGGTCCTAAATAAAAGTTTAATGGCCGTAGCTATGCCTCTTAATAAAGGGAGATTTTTTAAGAGCTTTCGGATTTGATTTAAAAAAAACACATACAATTTAGAGAAACGTATGAAATCTTTATTTGAGTCGATAGAACGATCTACATATTTATATAATTCAATGTTTAACCCTAGGAGGTTCAACCAGGTCTGTGCAGACCTTTTGCATATAAATGTGGTATAACTTTTTTTTTTTGCGTGTTAGAGACGAATCCGTCCATGACTTCCTAAAAGCGACTACGGAGAACCCAATGATCACAAAATCGGACTGCTTATCTGTTTGTGTTCGGTTTTATTCGTGTTTACAAACGAAATGGTTCATACGTACCAACCAGGTCTGTGCAGACCTATGTAAATAAATGTGCGGATAACTTTTTTGCTCTGCTTGTTAGAGCAAAATCCATCCATGACTTCCTAGAAGAGGATACGGAGGACCTAAAGAGCACAAAATCAGACCGTTTATGTGCTTATGTTCGGTTTTATTCATGTTTAAAAACGAAATGGTTCATAAGTACCAACCAGGTCTGTACAGACCTTTAAATATAAATGTGTGCATAACTTTTTTGTTTTGCGTGTTAGAGACGAATCCGTTCATGACTTCCTATAAGCGGCGACGGAGAACCTATTTTTCTGAGCTTTTAGCACATTTACCCATACTTTCAGTACACCTGCCTATACAAATCCCACATAGGTCTGCACAGACCTAGTTGTACCTGTTAGCGCCAAAAAATCCCTGAACCTCCTAGGGTTAAAGATGATTTCATGTAAATGTTGACAGCGGCTACGCCTCAAATGATTCATACGCTGGAGCCAATCTTGGCATACTCTCTCCACAAGGCCGGACTTAGAAGCGCAGGGCCCCTCGGCACTTGGCAATTGGGACCCCCTCTTCCAACTCGAAATCATTCCATTTTGGTTTAGCAAATTAAAAAATTAAAGGCACTAGTAGAGAACATCTGCATTTTCACCGGTAAAATTAAATAATTTTCCAAATTTTTTTGAACCATTGAAAAGAGCACCCTCAAAAGTCCCTAAAAACACAAAAAAAATTCTAAAATGTTAGAATACCGATTTTTTAAGAGAAAATAGCTTTTTAAATGTTTTTCTTATTTATTCGGTCTTGATTCTGTATCATCTGTACGGCAGTACAAGGTTTACTACTAAGTCGAGATACAGGGTGTGAAAGTTTGGAAAAATTAAAATTTTTGCATTTTTTAACTTTTAATCGCCAGAACCGCCAAATGATCCCAAAAATAAGAAAAAAGTCTCTTTTTTAATATGTTTTAACATGTTATAAAGATAAGGATGAGTTTTTGAAATATCATACGATCTTCTTACATAAATATATATAAAACTGCTATTTCAAACAGTTTTTACGCCATACCTCTTTAAACTTGTACCGTTCTTTGGACTATTTGCGGTAAAAAAAGTTTTAAAACTTTTTTCGCAAAAAATGCTTGGCTAAGAAGCTTAAATAAAAAATTTTGACTGTTGGAAAATGCTGCACTATCTTTTTCAGACTCACCCGATTTTGGTCCATTATAAGACATTAGTAATCAGCACTTACTTACGAAATTTCATCGTAATATTTTGTACGGTTATTGAGATATGACGTAAAAATTTTTACACGCAGCATTGTAGGCATATTTTTGTGTTTCTGTTTTAAAATACTGCACTTCCCAAACTTTTCGTCCTTATTTGTTTATATCATGTTAAAGTATAATGTTAGACCCCGTGTCTTTTTTTTCTTACAGTGTTCAAGTCCTAGAGTCTTCAAAATATGTGACATACAGCATTACATATCCCTTTTTATACCCTACACAGAGGGTATATTCACTTTGTCATTAGCCTAGGATGAACTAGCCAGGACAAACCTGATAAAAAAATTTACCATTTCAGGACAAACTAGTTTGGCCTAGGATTAACTAGTTTTTTCTAAATCAAATGTTCTGAGGGTAATTATGTACTTTTTGACTCATTGTCACAGAGGGTAGGGGTTTTGGGGGGGTAGTTCACAAGGGGTACTCTAAACATATTTTCGTTGGATTTAGCCGTCGGTTACCCCTTCAAAAATTTTTATGCAATATCCAGCACCTAGTTTGCTAGCCACAGTAATTTTACATAAGAGTAGGGGTAAGTGGGCGGCCTGTGGCCGCAGCTCAGGATCTAAAACTTCCAAAAATCCGACACCGGCTTCGCGCCGGCCTTCGGCCGCGGATCAGTCTATACAATATCCAACACCTAGTTTGATAGTCACAGTAATTTTACATAAGAGTAGGGGTAAGTGGGCGGCCTGACTCATCGAATTTTTCCAGAAATTTTAACGCTCCATAATTTTTTTAAAGGAGTTGCAGACGGCTAACTCCTAGACTGATCCACGGCCGAAGGCCGCTGCGAAGCCGGTGTTGAATTTTTGGGAGTTCTAAATCCTGAGCTGCGGCCGCAGGCCGCCCACTTACCCCTACTCTTATGTAAAATTACTGTGGCTAGCAAACTGGGTGTTGGACATATCATAAAAATTTTTCTAGGGTTGACCACCGGCTAAATCCAACGGAATTATGTTCAGAGTACCCCTTGTCAACTACCCCTGCAACCTCCACTCCCTGCGAAAATTGGTCAAAAAGTACATAATTACCCTCAAAACATTTGATTTAGAAAGAACTAGTTAATCCAAGGCTAAACTAGTTTGTCCTGAAATGGTAAACTTTTTTATCAGAACAAACTAGTAAGTCCTAGGCTAGGCGACGCGTGTTAGTTCACTAGTTTATCCTAAATACTAGTTTGGCCGGTAACATATATATTATTGATCAGCGTCACCACCTGAGTCTATATAGCTATGTCCGTCTGTCTGTCTGTCTGTCTGTTGAAATCACGTTTACGGGAAAAATAAGCAAGCTAATTCAATGAAATTTGGCACACAGGTCACACCTTCTTGCAAGCTGCTAGCATATAAAAATGGGCGAAATCGGGTCACGACCACGCCTACCGCTCATACTCTATGTAAAGATACCTCAGTCCATTTTGAAAAAAGTTGCAGCGATTTTGATGAAACTCGGTGATTTGGTGAACATGTGAACAAAATTAAGATTGAGCTAGGTTTTAAATTTTCAAAGGCTCTTAGAGAGGCGTGGCACAGCCCTAAATTTTAACTTTTATAACGCCATAACTCGTAAACCGTACAAGATATTGTGATGAAATTTTGTTCACGGATACAGATCATATATATCTTGAATTTTGTTTAAAGTGGGCGTGGCACTTTTTAACAATTAAAAATTTTGATTTCGTATAATTCAATATTGGCACATTCGATTTTCATAAAAATTTTAGGGGTAATACCACTAAGAGCAGTCATCAATACATGCTTCATCAGTTTACTGGAAAAACACGTTGAAGGGCGTGGCACAGCCCACAAGATTTATAAACGTTATAATTAGAGAACTAACAACGTAATCGCAATGAAATTTAGTATGGCAGATGCACTTGCTAAAAGGTATCTTCTTACGAAAATTTGGCACAATATAACCGGTGGGCGTGGCAACTCCCATATAAACAAAACACGTTTAATGCTATAGATAGTGTGGAATGAGAGTAATCTTCATAAAATTTGGTGCATAGATGTCATTTATTATGAGCTATTAAGTTAAATAAATTTTGACGGGATTTCGTCAGTGGGCGTGGCACCTCCCATATTAACATACATTTGGAAGTGATATTTTAAGAGAACTATTACAGCAATTAGCATGAAATTTGATGTAGGTGGTAAACTTGGTATAAGGTATGTCAGCATCTGAAGCGGGCGAAATACCACCACTCGGCGTGGCACCTCCCATACAAGTAAAATAGCTTAAGTGGCATATCTATCGAAATATCGAGCAATCATGCTGAAATTTGGTAAAAGAGGTTTGTTTATGGAAAGCTATTTCTGGATCAAGATCAATCTCGATTGTATCAGTGGGTGTGTCACCGCCCTAAATTTTAAGGTTAATTAAGGCATGTATACCAAACTATAAAAACTATTCTACTAAAATTTAGTATGTGGATATCAATGACGAATATAATTTATACCAAAAGTAGGCGGAATTGGAGAAGTGGGCGTGGCATATTTGGTTTTCTGCATTTCTATTCTATTTTTTTCAACATTTTCCACATTCTTTCGACTTTTCCAACTTTTTAACTTTTCCCAACATATTTCATATGTATATTTTACACTTTTTCAACTTCTTTCAACTGGATTCGACATTTTCTTTATTTTTTCGACTTTTTCATGAATTTTGAATTGTTTCAACATTTTTCAACTTCTTGCAAGTATTTTTGAGTTTTTTAACCACTTTCAAGATTTTCCACATTTTTTCGACTTTTTCAATTTCATTTAACTTTCTGCAATGGTTTCCATATATTTTAGACTTTTTGAGTTTTTTTCAACTGTTTCAACCTCTTTGAACCTTATTACATTATTTACGACTTCTTCAACCTTTCTAACGTCTTTTTAACATTTATTTGGAAAGTACTTTTAGTGCAGTGTAGGGTATGTGAGTTTCGGCCTGGCCGAAGAAAATACCTTTTCTAGTTTGTTTTTCGAATGACCTCCAGTTTATTTTTTTTTTTTTTAAATGTGTAATTATTTCTTATCTTATTCTTGATTAATATCAGTTGTTTTTTTTTCACAAGCAAAACTTTTTAATCACTTGAAAATCTGTAAAACTCAACCACTTTGCACAAAATCAAACAAAGTTTTGTTAAACGGCGCACGACTTTTCAAACAGACAAAAATTTCATATAATTTACACCAGCAACCTGTGAAATTTTGAATTTTAACAGCAACGCACCGATAGAAGAGATAATCCCAGCAACAAATATTACAAGCAAACCAACGTAACCCAGCAAAGAACTTAACTGCAACTTAATCATTTGCGAGCATTATGTAGTTTTTGTTCATCGCTGAATTATTTATTTAAGGGCTTGCCAACCTACCGACCCGACTGGGGCCCCTAGGCTGGCTGGGCCCTCTAGGTTGGCTGGGCCCCCTAGGCTGGCTAAACCCCTAGGCCGGTGACTTGTGTGCCTAGGCGGAAGACTGGCACTGTCTCTCCAACATATCGGCCGGTATCTCACTAATCAATTCTTCAATATTGGCTTCCAGTGCGTCAACCGTTGCGGGCTTGTCCCTATAAACATTAGCCTTAACATGGCCACACAAAAAATAGTCCAAAGGTGATAAATCGCACGATCTAGGCGGCCAATGGATCGGCCCTAAACGTGAAATAAACTGTTTACCGAACACGCCTCTCAATTGAGCCATTGTTACGAGTGCTGCGTGGCACGGTCTTGTTGAAACCACATGTCAGACAAGTTCTACTCTTCCATTCTGGGCAAAAAAAATTTGTAATCGCACGGCAGCGCTCGCCATTCACAGTAACGTTCCGAATCGATAATTCACGGTCAGCAACAACACTGGCGGAATCAGCTGCGACATTTTCCTCTGTCCGTACTCTACGTATGCGTGTTGGTGGTATAATGTTCAACAATGTAAATTTGATGCGAAATTTAGTCACAAGATTCGGAATGGCCGCCTCAGAAGTAATAGTGCCACCAAGATTGATTTGCACTTACTATTTTTATTTCGTCGCTCGCCGTCACCCCCAAAGTTCAAAATGTTTTGGTTGCAGATTTTCATAGCAAGCGACGGCGCTTCGTAGCTTGTCGACGCTCGTATCGCGCTACGTAAAATCGCCTAACAGCAGTGCTATCGTTTGTACTACCATAGTACTTTTGTACTACCCTTCAGCCACGCGTACTACTATACTACCCAACGCTCAATTTGTACTACCGAAAATTTGCGCCAACTAATCCGCAATTTGTACTACCCCACCGTTCTTTGATCTCTAATGCTTCAATTACATTGGCATTATTTAAATCTTGAAGTGTCAAAATCATCGCTCGTTATTTTGGGTTACTAATTTTGACATTAAAAAATTTTAACATCGCATCAACCATTAGAATTTAACTATGAAAGATTCATACTTTTTAAACGCGGCCAATGGCGTTTGTACTAATTTTTTTTATGCGTAGCTATGTATGAAAAACTAGTCAGAACATTTTTTTTTTTTTTGTGTTGTAATTTCTTTATTTGCAATCTGTTAATATAAACAATAATCAAATTTAATAATAAATAAGTTTGACATACATATTTTATTGTGCACAATAATACTACGTAAAAATTAGTACATGAAATCCTTAACTTACATTCAATTATAGATTAAAATTACACTACTTTATTATATAAATGGCAAATCTGGAATATGTAATCTTTTTAACCTTCTTTCTTCCTCACTTTCGTCTAATAAGCAAATAGCTAAAATATTAGGATGGTTACTAAGCCTTTCAAGGTACCGAGATCTAAACTTTTTAATTTCTTCTGGGATAGTTGGCATATTAAGGTCTCTATGTAGTGCATTATTCGTAACAAACCCAGGAGCATTAGTAATAAGTCTAAATATTTTAGATTGGAATCGCTGTAGGATTACTACATTAGAACTTTTCGCAGTACCCTATAACTGTATTCCATACGTCCACACAGGTTTGAGAATTGTCTTATAAAGCAGCAATTTGTTGTTCAAGTTCAATTCAGATTTTGGGTCAAGAAGCCAATACATTTTTTTTGTTTTCTTGTTGAAGTGTTCCCGTTTCGCTTTAATATGGTCATAACATAATAAATGTTTTTTCAGGTAACAATATTCATACTATAATAAATGAATTTCAACAAATACTGTGTGACGTTGTTCTGCCCTTTCCGGTAGTTGTTTCGGATGTTATATGACCTCATGCGATGGAATGTATAAGCGAAACAGCCCATTTTTCCAGTGAAACTTATTTTGCCAGGACTTTTTATATCAATTCCCATTCATCTGCGTCCAGTACTTGATGAGATATGATTAATTTGATTTTGGAGGGTGTGTCACTGCCCATTTTTCTAAACCAAACTTTGCAAAAACCTTAAGTAAACTTCTGTAATATTTTAGCCAATTCTATTAAGAACTAGAGGTAGCAAGTTTCATCTCAAGTGTCCTTGTTCTTGTTTATTGTCCCTTGATGCTGATAAAATCAATCTAAATGTAGGTTAACTTTCAGAATACCAGTCAAAGGACTTGAGCCTTACATATACTCGCATTTATATTGACTCGTGAGATAAAAGCACTAATTTGGCCAAAAAACTTTTATTTTTCGTGATATTCATCATTTTTCATGGAAAAGTAAATTGAAAAAAAGAAACATTTTTTTTGTTGACCTGCAAAGAAGTCAAAAATTCTTAGCTGGGCTTTAAAAGTATATATGTATGTATCTTTGACTACAAGGCCCATAAAGAAAATCAAAAATAAAAAGTTATATACTTATATGTTTTATTAAAACTCTTTTGGGCCTAAGAACTAGTGAAAAATATATTTTTGTCTTATGGGCTTTAAAAGTATATAATATATATGTACACATATAAGCATATATGTATATACATATGTATGTACATATAATAGATTTATTAAACAATTTTTGTATTTTTTTCTTTTTTTGCATGCTTTGTAGTCAAAAACACTTTTTTAGCGAACTTTATATACTGATATGAAATATCCGAGTTAAAACCTGCCCCCCCTTGGAAGATTTCTGCGCACGGGCGCCATCATTTGCAAAAATTTCAATTTCTTTAATTAAAGCCACAGATAGATATATTATTGTCACTTCTGTTATAAGGCTCTTTTTCGATATTAATAAGGATATTCTCGAGCTCTTGTCTAATAGCAATAAAAGATGGAGCTTCAGAAAAGTCATATTTAAGACCATAAATATTATTTGCATTAATTAAAAATGAGTAAACATCTGACAGATTTGTTCATCACTGCTTGATTCTTTCAACGAGTTTATTTTATTTTTTGTAATTCTTTGAGCATAAAATTAAGAGCTACGTCACATTTAAATAAATCAATTTTACAACTACAGTAATCCTCGCTTATATGCACGCCGTTTATAAGCATTTATCGCTTATATGCATCAAAACTTGTGCAATTTCATTTCTGCATTTAGATTTGTTAACACTTTTCTCTTTTATATGCACACGCTTATATGCATTTCTCGGATATAAGCCCCAAAAAATCTCAATTTTTTTCCTCCATTCACGCTTATATGCACGACTGGGAAAACATTTTAGTTTTTTTTTTTTGTCAAAAAAATATTGATAACAAACAATAGTGTCATTCCTATTGTAATGTCAAATGTGCTTGACAGTAGCTTGCCATGCTCGGAAGAGTTAAATGAAAATGAAATTGTTGCCCATATTTTGCAATCGGATGATAAAACAGAGGATTATGAAGAAACAGACATTACAGCTGAAACAGATCCAATTCCTTCATTGAGTGCAGCTTTGGCCTCATTAGACACGCTTCGAAAGTTCCTTTTGCCAATAAATAAGTTTATTGACGAACTTGATGACGTTGAAGAACATATTCTTAAGGGCTGCAGTCATATTCAATCCAAGATTACTCGTTTTTTTAAGAAAGAATAATTTTGCAATTCTATTGTATAGTATGTAGATTCTACATGATCACATGAACTCTGTATACAAATATGTACTCTATATATTTTTTCAATTTGCTTTTTATTTTTTTACTGGAATACATATTCATAAAATATCAAATGTTTATTTTCACATCTTTTTGCCTTTAAAAATATTTTTGTAGGGTTCTAGTTAGTTGGCGTTAAGTAACAGCATAAATAAAACTACGATTCTATATAAGCATATTTGGTAGATATAGCCGAATTTTTATATATGCACTTTTCATGCATATAAACGAGTTTTTTTAAATGCATTTCACGCTTATATGCACCAAAAATCAATCATTTTCAGAAATGCTTATAAGCGGGGATTACTGTACATAAAGCTTCAATAGTCACTTTAACTGGCAGGAGAATTCCGGCAACTTCTTTTATAAATTCAAACTCTTGATCAAGCAACGAAGTGGTTTTCAAATCAATAGCAGCTTTGTTGAAACTGTCTTCTAGCAAAATGAATCTTTGCAATATGTCTAAGAGACTGACCCATCTTGTTTTGCAATCTACGATAAGTTTGAGCTCTTTGTTGTGTTCAATTTTACGTAATGTTGTAAAATTTCATTTTTAGTTGGCGATTTTCGAAACATTCGAACAATTTTTCTGACCTTCGAAATAATACAATCAACATTTTCCGTATACTTATTATATTTATCACTACCACAATTTACTAGAACATCGTCATCCTCCAAGCCTTCAAATTTAGATTCACTGTCTTCGGGAACCTCATTTTCTGAAAATTATTAAAAATGTTGCTGTTCAAATATTATACTTAGCACCTACTATGGGTTGAAGATGTTGATTCTGCTTTGTAAATATAAAAGATCGACGATAGCCAACTGCAGACCATGTGCAAAGCAAAATTGCTGATACGGTTAAATAAGTCTTCCCACCTTCACCATTGTGCTCGCGCCATCGGTTATGATAGCGACAATATCATTTGACAATTCTAACATCATATCCTTTAAGCGCTCAGCCAGCATTTTGACACACACTTCAGCAGTCATAGATGTTTTGTAGCGCATTAGGCCAAGATTCTGAAATTTTGATTTCGAAAATATGTTTATATTAAGAAAATGCTTGTCTGAAGTTGAAGTCCACTCATCAAATACCATGCTAACTTTATCGCTCTGATGTTTTCTGTTTCAGTTTTAGCAATCGCATTTCTTTGAACACCGTCCGCTTCAAGCAAGGTCAAGATCGACAAAATTGTCAACCTAATCTGACAATGCAGTATTTAACAGTCGCAACACTGAAGCCAGTTAAAAATCAATAAGATACGTGGATTTTCAGCACCGTGTAACTTTTCGCGTATACTGATTGTGTGAATTTATTTTCTTTGCACAAAAACTACCATCTTTTAGCTGTAAGATGCCATCTTAAGTGTGTCTATATCTTAAACAGAAAAATTTTTCCAGCTAAAAATATTGAAGCCTAAAAATTACGTTTTTTAAATGCTTTAATTCGGCCAGGCGGGGACTGACACATCCGAAAATTAAAATCTCTTGGATTACCTTCTCTGGAACCTTAAAGAAGATTCTTACAAAGTTTGAGCAAAATTCAAAGCAGTGCAGCAAAGAAATTTCCATTTTTTAAAAGTTTTCATCTGGAATGACTCTATATAAAGATTAAAACAAATAGCCTAAGAGCCGGCTGTAGAATAGTCGAGTGTATAAGATTACAGCTTGAAATTTATGTCAAATGATAGAGCTCGACGAGCTTAAACACAATATATAGGGTTGCCTTGCCAAATCCTGTCCTAAATATGGGTTGCCACCCGTTTTTTGGGCCATTTTTGTTTAATAAAAAGTATATAAGATTACAGCTTTAAATGTATGTCAAATTATAGACCTTGATCTATAATAAAATATAAAGGGTTGCTTTACCGAATCCCGTCCTAAATATGGGTTGCAACCAGTTCTTTGGACAAACGTTTTTAGAAAAAAGTTTATGGTTGGGCGACATTATATATTTTATTAGAGATCAACAAGGTCTATCATTTGACACACATTTCAAGCTGAAATCTCAAACCATAATCATTTTTATGAAAAACTTGGGCCAAAAAACAGGTGGCATTCCACATTTGTGACAGGATTCGACAAGATTACTCGAAACATGCATATCGAGCTGAAATCTTGAACCATAAACATTTTTCTGAAAAATCTTGGCCCAAAAAATAGGTGGAAACCCATGTTTGGGAGTGGATTCGGCAAAGCAGCCCTATATATTATATTTAGGCTCTTCAAGCTCTATCATTTGACATACATTTTAAGCTGGAATCTTAAACCATAAACTTTTTTCTAAAAAATGTTAGCCCAAAAAACGGGTGGCAACCCATATTTAGGACAGGCTTTGGCAAGGCAACCCTGTATATTGTGTTTAGGCTCGTCGAGCTCTATCATTTGACATACACTTAAAGCTGTAATCTTAAGCACTCGACTTTTCTACAGCCGGCTCTCCGCCTAAATGAAAACAAAAGTTGGACGCAGATTTCGTGGTTCTCCAGAAGGGAATGTTAACAACATTATAGTTCAAAAATCTTACACTACCAGGAGAAACACCACGTAGCTACTACTGGAAATATATGAATTGGGAAAAATTGTTATAACGGGTAAATTGATTTATGTACATATGTGGGATCTATAACGAACAAAATAAAATGGCATACTGTTTATTTAATAATTTAAAATTCCATTTATTAAATTCAAATAACAAATTTTAATTTTAGTCCTTATGTTCTAAGTTTTAAACTTTTCTTAACGTCCGTTCGTTTTCATTGTTTCGTCGCAACTTCTTTTGTCCGTTTTTTTCAAACCTAACGTCGCTTTTTCTTTTCTATGTCTTGCTCTTTTTTGTAGTGATGCCAAATCTGTCCTAATGTCATTTAAAAACGTCATTATTAACAGGGTCCAATTCCTACATGCATATCTAACATACATACAGTGGCGAGCATAACTGAGTAAATGATTGGCTTTGCCGCATGTCTGATTCTGTAAAAATTTTAATACTTAACCAAATCAAACGAAACTTTCAGGAATTATTTATTATTATTTATCAAAGAAAATGCAAAATGTAACATTTCAAAACAAAATTTGTTTTTTTAATTAAACAAATAATTGTAAGGATACCCATATTTGCTCAGTTTTGCACGTTTCGCGAAGCGCATTAAAAGCTGCAATAGTTCAGTAATTGGTCCATATTCCTATATTTCTTACGACGGTTAAAATGCGATTAGGCATATTTTCTACAAGCTTTTCAATAATTTCGCTATTTATTTTTTTTCCGTTTAGTTTGGACGCGACACCATAGCTTGTTTAAGTTTTCAGGTGCTATCTCGTAATTTCCCAATTGTCTTTTAATTATTGAACGCAAATTCTTAATTGAATTGAGATCAGGACTTTACCCAGGCCTGTTTATTACTCTAAATTTTTGCATTACAGCCATTCATTACTATTTTGGTGGTGTGCTTCATGTCATCAACACATCAACACTACACTGGGAAATATATAAAAACATTGTACGCAAATATAGCTATTTCACTGACTGTACTTCTGTGGGTTTTGAGTGTTTTGTTTGCTTCACTTTGTGAGCGAAAAAGCTATATGTGCTTACAATGTTTTTATATATTTCATATGATAAAATGTTATTACGAAAATAACGGTGAAAAAAAGTATGCAGAATGTAAGCAAGACTTGCAGAAAGTAATTTGGAATGTTGCTGTTGTTATTTGCTTTAAAAATAGTACCGTAGAATGGCTTGGCAATGATGAAAAAAAAATTGATATTTTCATTTTGGGGAAAAAATCTCCTGACCTCAAATGTGGATTAACAGACATTAAACTCATGTCATTTCCTTATCATATTAATACAAATACACAATAAAATTTTAAGCGAAAAAAATATTGAGGTTTTTGAGAAAATCAGCCTTGTTTTTTTTTTCATAAAAAGCGCTATAACTCCGCCAATTTTCAACAATTTTCAAAATTTCTTAAAGATTCTGACAGAGAATCAGAAGCTCTAATAGAATCAGAAGACAAAAGTTAATTATTTTGATTTGGATGAAAATGCAATTATTTTGAAAATATTTTCAACGAGTTTTTGAGCTCTGACACTAAAACTTTAAATGGGCACAACTTCGCAAAAAAAATAATTTTCAATCAAATCGATGAACGGTATAATTCCTTAATTACTTTGAAAAACAACATATTTAATCGGCAACCAATTCCGCAATTTGAGGTCACTCCGACTGCATGGTTTGAGATGGATTTGGTCGTTAGAATTACTAGTTTAATTAAAAAAACAAATTTTGTTTTGAAATGTTACATTTTGTATTTTCTTTGATAAATAATAATAAATAATTCCTGAAAGTTTTGTTTGATTTGGTTAAGCATTAAAATTTTTACAGAATCAGACATGCGGCAAAGGCAATCATTTGCTCGGTTATGCTCGCCACTGTATGTATGTCTATAAAAAATATATGATTTACTCCAATGGTAAAATAACACATATTGTTTACAAGGTTTCGAGCTTTTTATGTCAAAGGTATTCAGTTTACTACTTTTAAAAATGCCAATCACACGCTTTTCGAGTGTTCTCTTTACCAACTTGAACGTGATCATAAGGACAAACTTTCTAGCCACACAAGAATTTGTTAAACTCAACGTTGCAGTCATTTTATAGTTTTTTAACCCAATCCTAAATAACTATAGTACACTCTGTCCATTTTCTATTCGCTCTGGTATATGAACTAAATATTAACATCGGAACCACAGCAACCTTTCAAACTCCAGCGATCCCATGTGCCACGCATTGTTATTCCGCGCTCCAATACAAGTATGTATGTGATGCGCAAAAGGGCGAATAAAGTGAACAGGAAGTAAAAGCGACCAAGCAAAATTTCACACATACGAAAATTTTATCAAAATTTACATAAAATGTTTGTTTTTTATTTTTTATTTTCTTTAAAGTTATACGTACATACGTATAGATACATATGTACGTGCGTATAGATACATATGTACGTGCAGCAAACAAGCCGATTACGGTGAAATACATTCCCCTCTGACGTCATTATGAATTAGAAAGCACACTGGCCCAAAGTAGTTGACAAATTAGGTGGAGTTAACCTTTTGACTTTCCTACAACAAAATTCCGGTTACACCGATTTCTATAGCTAGGTTATTATACTAAGCCAATCCAAGATTCAAAATTATCTTTTAATCAAATGAGCTAAAATTCAAGAGCGGTAATAAAAGCACTTTGGCCGACACGGTTCGATTCAAGAAAGAACAAGATTGGTAAAAATGTTCAACTAAATCTGACAATGCACAGTTATTATATTTTTTACCACTTGCCATAAGTTCTCAATTGGATTGTGATCAGGACTGCAAGATGGCATTCCAATACAGGAAGTTGTTTACCAGTAAACCATTGATTAAGCTGCCGAGCAGTGTGCTTCGGATCATTGTCTTGCTGAAATATCCAAGTTACGGGCATATTTTCATCCGATTATGGCAGCATCACATTAATTAGGATTCCAATTTATTGAAACTTGTTCATAATACTCTCAATTTTTCGAAGTAAGCCAACACCACACCATGACATAGCACCCAAAGCATAATGCTTCCTCGCCCATTCTTTAGTGTAGATCGGGTGTACTTTCACGACGTCACAAGGTTTTTTCTAGTTATTTTAAATTACCAAAAACAACTTTGGTAATAAAAAGTAACCACAAACAATATAAAACAAACCTCTTTTTAATTTTTTGAATTAACAAAAGTAAAATGTTGTCACTGTCCCTAATTTGTTGCACGATCTACTCCTCAAAGAAATAACGAATGTCTTCACTTTATAAGAATAACGGTAAAAAAAATTAGTGGCAATGTTGTATTTTTAAAGTACCAAAAATCCACTTTTAAAAAAATATTGATACTACGCATTTTGTTGCGTATTCCAAATTGCATATGTCATTATATAAATCAAAAACTACTGTCCCTAATTAGTTGTTATGTACAGTCCGCGACAAAACGATAGCACAACTAGTTTTTCGGTGTTTTAAAGGACTTCCAACAATTATTAAAAATTTATTTTCATGGCATATATTCTTAAAGCTAAGGAAATAAATAACTTATAAAGAATTTGTTAAAAAAATTAATGCATTTTTGAACTAAGCGAAAAAACTTAACTTTAAGGTGCGACAAAAGTTACAAAATGTTTGTAACTTAAATTCGTTCTAACTGTTTTAAAAAAATAAATGTGCAACATTATTTTAATAATGAGTGGATCCTCCTTTATTCTCTACCACTTCAGTCATTGGCTTTTGTAAGGATTTAAATAGCTTCTTAACGTATCTTCGAAGAAGAGCCTCTCAGTTGGCTAATATGCTCTTTTTGAGCTCGTGAGACTCATACTGCCGGTTTCTGCATACACCTGTCGAGCCAAACAACCCCAGCAGTTTTCAATAATATTTAGGTTAGGAAAATGCGCTGGCCATCCTAGAAGATTCAAGTTGTTGTCCCGGAAAAACTCTTTTATTATTTTTGCTGATTGAATCCTGCATTATCTTGCTGAATTAACATGGCTCGAACCTAGGCTTGTCAGATCCAAATTATGTTTCACCTGGACATTTTGAAAAAAAAAACAAAAAAAATGGTTGACAAAATTATTACGTAAAAATAAAAGAGAAAATAAAAGAGAAAGAGGGAGCATTTGTCAGTGCAGTAACCATGTTAGTTAAATCATGGTGTTGCACACTTATTTTCATTTAAAGGTACGTAGCTGTTTGTTGCGTTTAGGAGGATTAAGACCTTATGACATCCTTATAAATCATTTTTTCTTGTTTGAAAAATGTCAACTTCTTAAGAGCAGTCCGTACCTTTTGGACGTGACGAATGTTAATTCATTTTTAATGCCTACGGCAGATATTTTTGTATCTAGTCCTATTTTTCTTTTATTTCATTGTTCGAATTTTATCTGGACATATAATCATATTCTGATTGTCGGGACTCTGGACATGGGACTAATAATCTGGACAATCCCGACGAATCCAGTCCATCTGGCAACCCTACTCGAACCCCACGGCAACTAAGTGAAGAATGTTTTTATTTATTACATGCTTGGAAAGTAAAATTCGCTCTGAAAAGCTTTTCTGAATTATCGGCGATCGTATCCGACGTTAAACTATATATACCTGCCATTCCGTTGATACACTAGAATGTTGGTTAGAAATAAGCTAGGCGGAAGCTCCTTATGGGCTGTTGCGCCTTTATATTATTGTAGTTATTATTATACATCTGGAATTTCTAGACTTGACGGATCGGTGACTAAACATACATTTATAATGAAAACAGACCAGCTTAGTTGATACGACTTAAAATTAATTGGGCTAACTAAAAATCATATCCTTATCGGGAAAATAAGCTATATACATAGCTAAACTGATATAATTTCAAAGCTGGTTGGGCCGGTGACTACTCATGTCCCTACAGTTGGGATAAGGCTTCACCATTCGTTGACCTGTACCTACCGCCACTCTAACCTGAATGTCTTTGCATGAGTCACACAGCGCATTTTATACAATTCGACAGCATAGTACCTACAGAAGCACAACGTTGCTGGCGGCATTTTTTTTAGTGTCGTGTCGTTATTCATGTTTTTGGGTTGTAGTATTTTTAGTCTGTTTATTAAGTTGACTTGTGTGGCTCTGGTTTTGTAATTACATGACTTCATGTTTGATTGCTCGAATGCATATGATTTAGTTGTTGTTTTGCCGTTAGAAATGTATTTACAGTGGACCGGAATTAAATGCATTTGTCAGAAAAGTAAATAAAAAAATAAAAATACATGGAAGAGTCAAATTTTAAACAATATTGTAGTTTGTACCATTTTTATCGTAACGTCAAAAGTTTAATTGCTAAAATTTATATAATTAATTTAGGACTTAAATTAGAGCAACCTTGTGCTTCCTTCCTTTTCACATTTGTGCAATTTGGACTTTACTCCCAGGAAGAAGCGACCATGTTGCCATCTTCTGGTTATTGTAAAAAGTTATATACATATACTTCTATACTATACATCAAATTCTTCTTTTGAATACATAAAAAACATCTTGAATTTGGAAGATGATGTATCTATCATATCATACGTATTTTTGGTGTGATGAAAATCAATCCGCGGTTAGAATTTCTGCATCACACCAAGTGTTCGAGCTATCCGAACTTAAAAATTCAAAACTTACGTTTTTCAAAAGACCACAAAAAAATTTGTAGTTGAAATATGATACACAGTTGTTTCATCGACAGTACGGTACAATCTTTTCCATTTAAGTCTGAAGTCTTGTAAATTTTTTGCAGTCTTACCACTCTTTCGAAAATCTCTTCTCATTAGAGCCCAATATCTTTCAATTGGGCGAAGCTCTGGGCAGTTGTGCGGATTTGCAATTTTTGGCACAAAATCGATCTTTTTACTTGCATACCATTCCATCGTAGCTTTAGAGTAATAAGAGGTTGCTTAATCAGACCAGAACATCACGGTACCCTCATGTGCACGAATAAATAGTAGAAGACTTTTTATAGGCACTTGTCTATATAAACTTTGGAATTGATTGTGCTTTGCGTAACAAAGAAGCTGCTTCTGAAGCCACAGGTGCACATGGCCTGCCAAACCATACATTGCTTCGGAAATTTTTATATTTTTTTCCTTGAATTTACTAGGCACATGCCTCTTCTTCGGTGATGTATAATATTTATGCCCAGGTAGCTGCTTAAAATCGGCTTTAACGTAGTTTCGTCGTCCATACCGCAGCAATTAATCATACAATTTTCGAACTCGCATCTGAGCCATCAACTGCATTTCATCAGAACGGTTTGGCATTTTTTGAACTCTATCGTCGTTAGCTTACTTTTCTCTTCTATCTTTTGTACAGTAGATTTTGATGTACCTGCTCTAGCCGCCATATGTCGCACTGAGGTGTTAGGATTATGCTTAAAAAGTAGCTTCACCTTTGCCGCTACTTTTGGCTTAGAAAATTCTGGTTTTCTGCCTGAACACTTTTTTCGTGAATTAAGTAGATCCTTCTTATAATTAGAAATAACCGTATAGACAGTTCTTTTAGATGCACCAACAATTTGTGCTATAGCTGAATATTTTGATTCTGGATTTTGCTGGTATGTGGACAAAATCAGTTCGCGATCTTTTTGTTGCTTGCTAGACATCTTTGTCGTTAGAAGTGTTATCTTCAAGTGTTATACATCATATTAAACGTCACTTTATATAGAACAAATATTGTGTCTGTTAAAACGTATAAGATTATCAGGTAGAGTAAAATAAAAATATAAAAGACGCAATTTGTTTCTGGGACAGTCCTTATATATGTATATATGTATATATATATTGTATATTTGCACATAACTCTTAAATACTCCGTATTTGATCGTAACTGTTCTGCGTTCGTTGACATGGAATTATTTCATGCAATTTGTTGTTTTCTTCTTAGGGGACGTCCATTAATTACGTGAGGTGTTTTTTTGAAATTCGGACCCCCCCCCCTCCCCTAGGTGAGATTTGGTGAGATCTGGCGGGACCCTCCCTCCCTCCAATGAGATTTAAATTATAATTTTAAATGTAAATTCTATGCATTAAAAAGTTGACGTGAGGATTTCCTTGACCCCCTCCCCGCTCCCTTGGTGAGATTTGGTGAGATTTTTCCGGACCCCCTCCCCCCCTATTTTAGCTCACGTAATTAATGGGCGTCCCCTTACTGACTAATCCACAATAGCAATCGTTTAAGCTTGCGGTTAAGGTACTTTCTCTGCCCAATATCCATAAACGTACCTTGGGGGGCGAAGGGGGTGCCAAAATGGTCCTCGTAATATGAAATTTAAATTTTGTTTTTAGCATAACTACAACATTTTTTTTTGTAAATAACTTTGGAAATATTAAATTACAATGTACAGGTGCCTCTTCAGGTTTGGTAACTTCGTGCGAAGTCTGTCATTTTGGTAGGGTTTTTGGGAAGTGAGCACCTTTTCCTTTTTCTAGTGAATACAATTTTTCTACGGTAAAAAAAATGTTTGTTAGAAAGGCGTCATTGTCGATTTTACAGGTTATTATTTTAACTATTCAATTAAAAAATTCCAATGAAATTTTGAAAAAAAAGTTATCTATTAGCAACTTCTATTCTTTATAATCTACAATAATATGGCACCACTGCAGATCATCTACTTATAATGGCAATTGTCCTTATTCTATAGACTTGCATTATGAAATTTCTGGCCTTCACAAATTAGGAGAGCTCCTACCGTATTAAACAACTCCGGAATGAACCGGAGCATAACACATCCAATGTCGTTCCTTATTGCCATGAAGTTCAGTTCTGCACACACAATTTGCAGCTCTATTATGTTGAATTCAGTAAATTGGATAATAGATTCCCTAAAGTTACGAAACACAAACTATTTTAAGTGTGCAAAAACTCACCCGCTCATTCCCATTGCTACTGTCATTTGTTTGTTGTGATTTATGACTAGAATTCACAATGAATGTCAGATTTAAAGCATTTTATATTCCGAATAAGGGTATGTATTGTGTATGATAAGTGTATTTGTATGTGTGACAGCATGATAGACTTAAGTTTTGTAAGGCATGGAAGGTTTGTGCAGCTATTTTAAGGGGTTGACCAAGGATATGTGTCATTTATTAACTAAAAATATTGCACCCGTAGGAAATAGATATGGTAATGTAAAAATTTCTTTTTGGAACTTATAAAGCAATTATCACAAGTAAATATGAGGCAATACATAACAACAATAATAAAAACTATTTTTAAAAACATTTATAAACCCTAGGTATTTCTTAAATGTTGAAGAGTTTGTTTTTAAATTGAATTAACAAAATTACCCATTTTAGACAAGATACAGTTGTACGTTTTGTAATAAAAAATTTCAAATGTTAAAGTCTGTATTTGACATCTTAATTTAATATCACAATTATGTACGTACTTTGTAAATATCATATTTTTTCCTGACAGACAGACATTCAGACAAAAAAAAAGGACAAATGCGAAAACAGACGAAATTGGAAATGCATTTGATTGAAAACATATGAGATATGCATCCGTGAAAATAGCAGTCAAGGACAAAAAAAATTAACAAACAAAATTAGTTAAGAAGAGTAAGAAGAAAACGAAAATTCTGAGAAGCGCGGTTTCATACGGTCAGTTATATAATACTCTGTCAAGATTAGGGTTGCCAGATGGACTGGATTCGTCGGGATTGTCCAGATTTTTAGTCCCATGTCCAGAGTCCCGACAATCAGAATATCATTATATGTCCAGATAAAATTCGAACAATGAAATAAAAGAAAAATAGGACTAGATACAAAAATATCTGCCGTAGGCATTAAAAATGAATTAACATTCGTCACGTCCAAAAGGTACGGACTGCTCTTAAGAAGTTGACATTTTTCAAACAAGAAAAGATGATTTATAAGGATGTCATAAGGTCTTAATCCTCCTAAACGCAACTAACAGCTACGTAGCTTTAAATGAAAATAAGTGTGCAACACCATGATTTAACTAACATGGTTACTGCACTGACAAATGCTCCCTCTAACTCTTTTATCAAACAATACGTAATAATTTTGTCAACCAGAATTGAATTCTTAAAAAGTTGTCTTAACTATTTAGAAACCCGGTATGAAGATAGTGACGTTTCAATTAAAAAGTATCCTTATTTTTTCTTAAATATAAATTAATTTCCTGGGATGAACTACAAACAGCAATAGGAGTCTTAGGCTTAGAAAATTATGTCAACAACGATGAACTATATACAGATTATTGTTGCTTACGTAGTGTGTATGAAAATCTACCAAAAAATATTCCAATCGATAAAATTTGGGGATAGTTTTTTCTAAAGTTAAAAATGACGAATTGAACAATTTAAGAAAATTGATCTCATTTATTTTTTCCATTCTAATAAGCAATGTTTATTGTGAAAAAGTTTTTATTTAAACAGCTTATACTCTAAAGAAAGAAATCGAATGCTTTCAGATCTGATAAAGTCAGAACTAATTATAAGATTAAACTGTACCGAAAACTGTCAATCATTTGGTAACATTTTAGAAACTCCAAGTGGTAATAAATTGATAAAAGCAGTTCGGTCTAATAATAAGTATTTATGGACTTAATGTAATTCATTTAAAAAATCAGTTTATTTTTTAACTGAATTGTTATGTTTATTTTATCTAAATAAAATATACATGTTCCTCTGACACTAAGCTTTAGTTTTCTTTTTTGACCAGATAAATCAAGATTTTTTTTTTAAGTGTCCAGATAAATCCCGGTTTTTTTTTGTTTTTTTTTTTAATTGTCCAGGTGAAACACAATTTGGATCTGGCAAGCCTAGTCAAGATACAGGAATAAAATCGAAAGTAAGTTGGAAGGAATGAACATTCAAAATATAGTGTTTGAAGAAGCACTACATATAATGAAAAATTTCAGATATAAATATCTCGGCTACCGCCTTAAAGTTGTTCTCGTGGCACTAGTTCCCCCCAACGTGATGGACCGGGACCTAGCTCGTCTCGGCTATCACTGCACAATCGTTAACAAGGTACTAGTTACGTCTATGGTGATAGACAGGGACCTAGCTCGTCTCCGCTATCACGCCAACACAGACCGGGACCTCGCACGTCTCGGGTCTAAATGGATCAGAAAAGACGCAATAGTCGTCAACTGTACTATAGAAGGGTTGTCATGAACCTGTCGCCACGCCACTGCTCCAACGGGTAATCCCATCCATCCTTGTAAAATCTACTTTCAGACCAGCTGAGATTTTTGGAGTCCCGCTGCACTTTTAGTTACTTATTATAATACATATATTAATTTGTATATAATTTATAATTTGTAATAATTTTTATTAGAAATAAGAGCCTATAACTTATTGTTAGTCTTTGATTTAAAGAGATAATAAATGAAGGAAGAGTGAAAAAAAAATATAAATAGAACACAATGAAGCAGTGGTTCCCAACTGGAACACTTAAGAATGGTCCGTGAATCATGTTGAACAAGCACAAATAAAATAGTAAAATATAACAAGAAGACGAATATTCGTCGAACAAAAAATATATTAGCTACTCCATGTCTTATTTTATATCATCTAGCATTCAATTTACAAATACCAATACAAACTAATTACACCAGTTTTTCTATAGCCACTATACCACTATAATAGTTTATGTGTAAACCACACCCACATTTTTTCCCTCACCAGACACTATTTTTTCCTTAAGCACTATATTTTTCGTAAGGTATGTTATTCAGTCGGACTTACTACTTCATATTATGTTTATTCGGTGATCTTAAGTAAAATCAAGTTTTTATTAAATACATACATACCTATAAATTCAATATTCATAATAAGTTAATGACTAAATGAAAAATTTGGATTCTGTAGGGATGGAGCACCAGCTATGCTAGGGTCTCGATCGGGCCTAGCGACTTTAATAAAACGGAAGAATGCATCTGTAATAAAAACGCATTGCATAATTCATCGGTAGGCATTAGCTTCAAAGACTCTTCCAGAATGTCTCATTAATATCATCCAGTTAGCCATAAAAGTAGTCAATTTTATAAATAGCAGCACTGTAAATACGCGTCTTTTTAAAAAAACTTTTCACTGAAATGGACGCAGAAAGTGAGACTCTTCTTTTTCATGCCGAAGATTGTTGGTTGTCGAAAGGCAACATGCTGGAAGGGCTGTATCAACTAACAGACGAAGTTAAGCTATATCTAGCTGAGCAAAATATGAGAGATTTGATAGAACAGATTTCTAAAATGAAACATGAGGTACAGTTGCCTGTGATGGTGATGAAAACACTGCTCACTCAAAACGAATACGAATGCTGCCGTGCTGTACTTTTTATCGCATTGCCGTTGCTTGTCTTTGTTTTCTTTGAAGGCAACGAACACACTACAAAAGACAAGCACTATTCTCTCAAACATCAATCGTTCACTTTTATTTCTATGCAATGAATTGTATAGCTATGCAACGAATGCGATGGCTATGCAACGAATGTTATTGCGCAGCATTGAATGCTATTGCTATTGATTTTAGTTTCACTACTTTTTTATAAGAGAAATCATACCAAGAAAAATACTACACTACTTGAGAGCAATACTAATGAATGCACGAGCTCAAATCGTTCATTGCATACGAAGCAAATTAGCTGCGCAATAGCATTCAATGCTGCGTAATAGCATTCAATGATGCGCAATAACATTCGCTGCATAGCCATAGCATTCGTTGCATAGCCATATAATTCGTTGCATAGAAATAGAAATGAATGATGATGTTTGAGTGAATGGTGCTTGTCTTTCGTGTATGTTCACAGAAAGCAATGACAATAAAATTAAAAGGCAATGCACTGCAGCATTCGCTTTTTATGTTGTCGAATTAAAGCACGGCAATAGCAATGAATAAACGAATGGTAAATTAAAACGAGCCACTCATCAGAATATGTACTATACACCTGAAAGTACTGGTCGATGATTTCAATTAATACATCCCGTAGTGTGAGGATACCGATTAAAAAACTATCCAAAAGCTGATTCGTAATCCCTTTCTCATTAATGTTGGAAAAATTGATGAAGAAATCCAAGAAGAGCTTAAAATAATAGAAATTGCAAGGAAACTTTTGAATCTATTTCGCTTGAGGAGTTTTGGTGCAAGAAGGCAGTTTCATATAATAAAATTCGCGACATTGCCTTGCGCTATCTGACACTCTTTGATACAACTTATTTATGCGAACAAGATTTTTCTAATTTGCTTTTAAATGAATAAGTCTCGAAATCGATTAAAGGCAAGTACTGACATGCATGTAGCTTTGAGTAATATCAGTCTTAGAATTCCACAGCTGGTAAGCGATACGCATTCTCAAAAATCACATTGAGGATTCCACATCAAATTTAATTTTTGTTTTTGATATTTTTTATTATAGTTGCATTTTACTCAAATTAAACGTTTATATTGAAGTTTTAAATAAAATATATTAAAATATTAATACAAGGATCCCTACTGAAAAAAAATATATCGTAGTGGTCCCTGGTCAAAAAAAGGTTGAGAACCACTGCAATAAAGGAATAGGGTTCAGACGGGGCCATATCCCTTGAGCGAAGCGAAGTGTATATGAGCTGGCGATTGGTGAGCGAGGCGAGCAGAAGACAGAGCTCCCTAGTAAATATATACATTAGGGTGTTTCATTTTTTTTAAAGGGTCTTCAAATTCAAACCTTAAACCGAAATTCGATTTATTATAAAAAAAAAGTAATTCATGAATTTTTTCAGATTTTTTTGAGGTCATTTACCTCTCGCCAATCGCCATTTTAATAAAAAAACTCGCATAATAAATTTTTTCCTTTTAATTTTTTTCCATGACTTTAAACTAAATTTTTTCTTGTCTAAATATTAAAAAATAATAATATCTTTGGGTTAGGTATCGAAAAAAAGGTTTTTACCTATCTTCTAAGTGTGAAAATTGGAAGAAATGGACAAAAAATTGCCTAATGTTTTTAAGTAAAAAAGCGAAAAAAGCAAAAATTAGGCAATTTTTTGTCCATTTCTTCTAATTTTCACATTTAGAAGATAGGTAAAAACCTTTTTTTCGATATCTAACCCAAAGATATTATTATTTTTTAATATTTAGACAAGAAAAAATTTAGTTTAGAAGTCATGAAGAAAATTAGAAAGGAAAAAATGTATTATGCGAGTTTTTTATTAAAATGGCGATTGGCGAGTGGTAAATGACCTCAAAAAAATCTGAAAAAATTCATGAAATACTTTTTTTTGTAATAAATCGAATTTCGGTTTAAGGTTTTGAATTTGGAGAACCTTTGAAAAAAAGTGAAACACCCTAATATACATGTATGTAAGTATGTATAATATGTGTGTAAATGTGTTTATTTTTAAAAATTTTGTAGATGTACCCAACAAATATTAAACTTGGTGAAAGGTTGGAGCTCAAGTGGTTATGCAGTCCTTTTCTCTAATCTCCAACGTTGGAGCTATACTTCACATTCACTTGAGATCTATGCCATTCTTCAAGAAAATGGACGTTAGTTCTCCAGTGGAGATTTAGCTGGATCTCCACTTGACTTCTAAGGCAATTCTCCAAGCGAACTCCAACACTCAGAAAATAAATTTATTTGTAACCAAAAAAAGCGAACCAGAACTTTTTTTTATTATAATTCCTCATAAGTTTATTAATTGGAACTTAATTTTATTTTTGTTGCATTTTAAAAACTTCAGAGAGAGAAAATTTTTTGTCACCGACGAGATTTGAACCCATGCCTCCAATGTTCAGAGATGCGCACATCTTAAACAACTGAGCTACTCATTTACTCACGTTTAAAAACATTTGATTATGATCTAAGAAAGTTTTCTTATATGCTATGAAAAATATATTTATCTGCTCTTTTGACAAACAAAGTGTTCTTTTCATATAAGAAACATTTCTTGGATCATAAGAAAACTTTCTTAGCGAAAACAATCTTTATCATTCTCTTTGAAAAAAGTCGGCTCATTATTAATTCATTTAAAAATATATCATAAACTGAAAGAATGTGAAAATGTGGCCCGAATATGGAAAACCATCTGGATACAGACTTGAAAGTATGTAAGATGAACGAGCAAATTGATTTCCACCTAATAATATTTTTATAAACAGATTGATATCGACTTTAAATTTATAAATTTAAATGCAAACGATTTTCTGGAAGTGTGGGAGGCAAAAATGGCGAAACTCTACAATTGTTTCAAATACCGGAGTGCTGCTAAAGGAGGAGTAAATTTTGTGCGATTTAAGGAACTTCCCACACAGTCAGTTGAAAAAGGTAAGAAATCCTTCTTGCTACTGTCAAATAAAATACATTACAGAGCAGAATAAAGTTTTTAATTTATTTATTTTCAGGACCATTATGTATATAAATACATATGTTTTTAAATGTATACGATTGCAGATTGAACAGCACATAAGTTTTTTAAAAGGAAAGAATCAAAACGTACAACCTTTTATTCTGGCAGATGGTGAATCTGACTACAGTTTGTTTCAACAGTTGTTTTTATATTTGGATGGTCAAAAGTTAGCCTTCGACCATTTTCTGCGCTGCTTCGATGTATGTTACAAATGCTACCATACCTCAAATACCGGGATGCATCAAGCCATTTCTGGAAATTCATAGAAATATATTCTACAATATGTCGTGTAAAACTTCAAAAACTTCCGGAAAGGCAAGCATATTATTAAGTGAACTCAATAGTTCAAGCGTACTTATGCAGCCATCTATTATAATATAAAAATACAAACAGTTATACTTTTATATATTACTCTATCATGATAATTTACATTTCATTCAGTATTAAACTATTTCAATATATTTAATTATAATTTATAAAATATATGCATTCGAAATACTTAAAATACCATAATAAATTTTGTTAACAAAGATTTGTTTCTGCAAACTTGTGTGTTTTCTTTTTTATTGGATAAAGAGAAAAGTAAGTTATGAATAATTTCTTATAGGCTAAGAAGCATTACATAAAATAATTTTATGTAACGTTTCTTAGGTACTTAAAAAGGTTCTTATATTCTAAGAAACGTTTTTTAAAATAACTATATAAAGTTTCTTATACCTTAAGAACAGCTACTTGTATCATAAGAAACTTATAATAAATAGTATGAAAAATTTATTGCAATATGAGAAAATTTTCTTAAAAAACTATCGATATGTAACTTATGAATACTTTTTCTTAGATTATAAGAAATATTTTTTGGCTAGGTTTTTATGAAATTTTCTTAGTATATAAGTAAGTAGCTTTTCTTATCTGAAAAGTACATTTTTGGTTCAGTGCAGGCTTTTTATTTCTTTGTTCGAATTTTATCTGGACATATTTCTGAATGTCTGGACTATGGACTTGGGATTAAAAATCTGGACAATCCAGATCAATCCAGCCCATCTGGCAACCCTTAGTCGGACTGACTTCAACTTGCGGAATTGGTTACCGATTAAATATGTTGTTTCACAAAGGAAATAATTTTATTGTAGATCCTGCTTGCATTCTGCATACTTTTGTTTTACCGTTATTTTCGCAATAACTTGTTATCATAGGAAATATATACAAACATTGTACGTATAGATTTTGCGCTGACTGTACTTCTGTGGGCTTTGAATTTTTTGTTTGCTTGACTTTGTCAGCGAAAAAGTTATATGTGCGTACAATATTTTTATATAGTATTTCCCATTTGAAGTCAGTCCGACTGCATGGTTTGAAATGGATTTGGTCTATATAAGACTTATTAAAAAATGTATGTTGCAGTGAAAAAATCAGTTGCTTAATGCAACCTAAAAGACTATTGTGGTTTTTTAATTCTTAAGTTTGTGTTGGATTGCAAAATTAAGCCCAAGCTCGCGGAGCCTAAAAAAAAACAAAAAATAATAACTTGGGATGTGATAAGTCTGTTTTATCATGTTTTGTGTTGCAATTTTTTGCGATTTTTATGAAAAATACTTTTTTTCAGACAACTTCTGCTTCAAAAATTCCGAATTTTTTTGAGTTAGGCGAAACGAGCATATCAAAGATCGATAAAATTCCTGTGTTATCAACTATCTGCCAGAACAAATTGGAGATGAAAACATTCATGATGCATTTCCGAAATATTTACAATCAGAAAATGTGCGCAAACACTGCGTGGTTTACCGGCAAAGAGCAGAGAGAGAAAACCCGGTAGAAACAAGTTCGTCAAGAGGTGGGCGTTCACGACTGTTATATACTGTACCTCAATTTTAAAAGGTGGCGTCGAAGCCTGTTAGTTTTACATATAAATTGTATGGAAAAATTATTTTTTACTAAAAAGTTATCTGAATGAATAGGTGCTTAATGTTGTTGAGCTGAAGAGAAGGGCCGTATCTAGGGGGAGGCTTGTAGAGGATAGAACCCCCATCCCCGAAATTTTTTGACCGACATTATATAGAAACGATTTTCCAAAGGATAGACACTACTTAAAATTAACTTTGAGAGGAATGCACCATACAAAAGCGATTTTCTTTGTGAAAAAAAAATTCTGAAAAAAAAGGTCATCAGATTTTGAAAGTGATTTTTGATCAGCTGCAAAAAATAGCTGAGAATCGATCTGTATTAGCTTATCTTTATGTTTTAGTGCCGTCAGTATGTGGGATAAGCAGATTTAGCTTTAAAAATGCAAATTTTTATTGTTATAAGCAGGGGAACATAAAATATTTACGAAAAACCTAGGAAATATTTATGTGAATATGGACGAAAAGTGGGCAAAATATTGATGATAATATTTATATTTTCTTTAAATTATTTTATTAAAGCTCAAGAAAGTTATGGAAACGGCTACGATGGATGAGGAAATGTTTCGTCAAATTTTGAAACAAAAAGTATCTTTGATAATCTTCCATCTTCCATCGATGCTAAAGGTACATATTTGAATACTTCAATCTCACGTTGGACTAGTTGGATTCACCCGTTTTTGGAATGCCTACAATTATTTTGAGTTTGACAAGCCTAGTATTCTGATCGACAACATAATTGAATTTCCTGGGGAATTGTGGTTTTCTCGTAATTGCCTCAAGTCTGGGGCGGATTGATTCAAATGTTACCAAAAAATCAGTGACAGATTCGTCCTTTGTCTTTGTTTTGCTTTGCAATTGTTAGAGAAATTATCGCGAAAAACTATTTTTAGATCGCGAATTCATTTTTTAGATTCGGTAATTGAATTGTCTTTCGGACTTTGTCAATACATTTTGCTTATTTTTCATCGAGAGTACCCAGAAAAGACTTAATATCTATGAAATGACTTGTGAAATAGACAGCTGCATAGATCCAAGCATCTCAGCGAGTTGTAATCGGTTGTGGAGGCAATGGCCTTTGAGGAAATATCGATTTGAGTAGCTGTCTTCGAAAAGGAGAAAAAAAAGTTCGAAAAAATTGAATCATTGCAATGTCTCGTTTCGTCGTCGTCGAAATACTTGTCCGAGAATTGAAAAGGTAACTGAAGTATTATTTCAGTACTGAAGTATTATCACAGTACTGAAGTATTATCTCATCAAAGGGAAGCGATATCATTTGAAATTATTCGTCGTTTTGAAGCTTGAAATGTTCTGAACAAGATCTAAATTTTTAATTAAAATCAGTTTACATGTGTCATTTTTCAGTATGGTCTGATTATGGAAGGTTGACAAATTGATAGCGAGTATGCCTAAGATAATACAACTCATCATTACCGCCAAAAGCGACCACATAAAATGTTTAAAATTATTTAAAATGTTTTTAGTAGCTTAAGTCACAAAAGTGTTCACTATAAAGTAAGTACAGTGGAGTCTCGATTATCCGACTTCCGATTTACCGTCACATTTTGTCAGCAAATTTTTTGTTACGTTTCCTTTTTTCTTGCGTTTTTGTGTTACAGAGTATATATGTATATGTATATTCAATACCTTGTATTCTAGCGTCACCATACAGAATCAAAACAAAATTTTGCCATATATTCGATTATTTGTCAGGTTGCTGATCCCATGCCTGACGGATAATAGAGACTCCACTGTATAAAAATAACTACACAAGTTACTAAATATATGAAATAATTTAGTTTTGATTTTTTTAGCTAGGATAAAGGATTTTCAAGTTTTCTGTAAACGATTTTTTTAAAAATTTTTGTTCAAAAAAAATACAACCTTAAAACTAGAAGCATGTCATATCGCTCACTTACTTCAAGACTGGTGAAACTCAAAAAACGTGATTTTTGTATTACTGATGCAGAAATATTCATTTCATGTTTTATTTTGTGTGAAAAATAGGGCTGTGCAACGAACTGATCGAACCTGTTCGAACTTTTGCCATACGCAACGAGTCCAACTCGAACAATTCAATTCGTTCGACTCAACTCATATTCGGTTCGTTCGATGTTCGTATCATATGATTGCAACTCATGAGTTTCGAACAACTCGTAAGTACCGAATTTTTTAAGTTTTGAGTTGTTCGTTTGATCGTTGCGTGTGGTTTGCAGACGATTTCAGTTCAATTAGCTTTTGTTATTGGTGTACTTTACGTAAATATTGTGTATACTATAGTTGCGATATGGAAACTACTGTTGGTAAAGTTAAACGAAGTGCAGCTTGGAATTTTTTTGAAGATACCGGTGAGCCCAAAACAAACAACAACTTCAATGCAGTTTTTGAAAGTACAGTGGCTTACAGCTTATTTTATGCAGTGCATACTTTTAACTGTAATGCTCCATAATTTCGAAACTGAGTGGAATATGAAAAAAAATTTTGTATCATTTGAAAGAACAAAAATTGTAGTTTAAAAAAATGTTAAGTTATTGTTAAAAAATATTACCTGGAATTTTTATAAAAGAAAAATACACCTAAATTTCATGTCACAGCTTATTTCATGCAGATATGTATAAATTGAAAAAACATTGCTTAAAATAATGATTTCGTAATTTTTAAATATGTATGTAGTACGGTAGCCTTTTTGATCAACTTGAGCTTGAAGACGGTTTGGCATCGAAGCTACAAATTTTTTATTGGTATCTGACGAATTATAGCGCCACTCAATTTTAAGTGCCTCTTTTAGATCGTTTTTGTTTAAAATGTTGTGTATTCGGATATTTTTTTCCAAAATCGCCCATAAATTGTATCCAATTGGAAAACAATAACTAAATCTAAATACATGGACATTATGCAGATTAAAACGTACACTCCCGCTCAACTGAATAGGTTCAACATGTTTCTCGTATTTTAGCCTGCCTCCCTTAATTTCTGCTGTAGGTACACTTAGTTTTTTTATTACTTTTAAAAGATCATTTGTTTATATGTAATTCAAGAGAAAAAATTAACGGGAACAATCTACATAGCAATTTTTTGGCGTAGTCAAATCGTTGCAGTTATTTTGAATTTCACATTTGCAATTTATTTTCTGCATTAGCTTAAAAAATTGGTCGCGGCAAACTTCTGACGGAAGTAGAAAAAGGAAAAGTTTAAGTGTTTCGCGAAATGGCCTAAATCATCGTCATATCGCAATAAAAATTGACCGAAGCCAAATTGTTGTTAACAATTAGCTGCGCAATAAATTTGGCTACGGGAAAAATAAGAAAAGAGGGATAGGTATATAAAACCGCTACAGGAAAGGATAGGTAGGCCAGCATCAGAACTGCGTGTAATTCCCGCGACTCAACCTCGAACATTAAAGAAAAGACGGTCATAGAGTCTAGTTTATTAAACCCAAATCGTGTTTTTCGTAAAGTTAAATATTTAAAGAGACCAAAACTGAAGAAAAAACCACTACTTAATGCTGCTAAAAGCACGATTTTTACGATAAGTTGAAACATGAAGGGTCAATAGATCTTGATTTTGATATTGTCAGCGCCGTCAGTGACGGTGAAAATTAACAATATTTTCGGACTTAAGAAGTGGATTGAATTAGTTCAAATGAGATTATAAAAAAAAACTAAAACTGTAAAAATTTCTTGTAATTCCAGAAAATTTTCCATTTTTTTCAGTAACTGTCCGCTTCGTGCATGAAACTCGGTAAATTGTACTGAACCCTCTGTAACTTTTACTGAATTTACAGTAATTTTTACACAGCTCTCAGTAATTTATATTGTGAGACACATTAAAATTTACTAAAATACTGAAAGTAAAATTTCACGTGGATTACAGTATAATTTCATGCACATCCGATGAAAAATTACTGAGAATTCAGTAGAAATTACTGAGATTTTCTTTTTTATTTTGTTTTTAATGCAATGAATTCTAATTAACACTATAAAATATTTTTGGTTGGTATTGTTTTTATAAATAAATATATGTGTAATTAAAACTCATTTATAAAAGTAATGAAAAAATTCATATTGTTTGCTGGTAATTGATAGCCCACCATCATTGCTCATAGTTCGTGCATGACAAAGCATCATCACGATCAAACAACTTTCAAGCATTCATGCTGTACATGCAACCCCTTTCAATGACTTCATCAACTTCTTTTAACGTTCGCTTGCAACTCTATTCAACGCGCCGCACCGCAACTATCACTTTTCTACGAACGACTTGTACGCAGGCACAAACATAAGCAAAACAACGAAATATGAGCGAACACACTGAACAAAACGAACTTGAGTTGAGTCGAACCAAACGAACTTGGTTCGGTGTTGAAATTTTGTGAAAAGTTCGTAAGCTGTGAGTTTGTTCGAACAAGTTCGGCTCGTTGCACAGCCTTAGTGAAAAAATATAATCTTACCTTGTGAGAAGAGACATACCTCATCATTTTCATATAAAAAGTAACTTATTGAAAACTTTAAATGCGTTTTTCTCCCACTTTTGGTTTTTTAAGTTATGCCAGTCTTGAAGTAAGCGAGAGATACATTCACATTCATTCAAATAGTATAGAGTGTAAAAAATTTGAATGTGAGTTACCAAAAAAAAAAAAGGTCATCGGGTTGAAAAATTAAAGATATTGCAAAACTTTATTTTCAAAAATCTCAAATCCAAAACCCCACCCGAAATAAAATCCTGGATACGGCCTTGCTGAAAAGGGCCGTTTTTCGAAGTCATTTTTTGCGCTGAATCCGAATCTGGCCTCAAAATTGACCCATCATATCAGAATTCTGAAATATTTGTGGCTTAATACCTAAAACATGAGGGTTTTTGCCTATTTCGAGTCCATGTATAGGATTCAAAGAAAGTTGGTCAGCTTATTTTAAATAAAAGCATCATTTAGTACAGTTCTTGCCATTTAAAATCATGAAAGTAAAAAAAAATGTCCAAATATCTTTATTTACTTGTTTCTAAGGGGTCTTATTGATAAAATAAAAAATACAAATTAGGTGTTCCTGTTAGTATTTATAGAACTAAAAATAATTGTAAAGAAATATGTCGTTGAAGAACCCCCTATTGCGGCAATCATCTCTTTAGCTCTTCTATGCTAACTTTATATGCATTCCTACCAATTTTTTTTTAAATCTTCAACTCTGTGCCACAGTTCTATTAAACACTTCATGAATTGTCACTTTTTGGTGATGAGATTCCTGAAATTTCTCTCTTTAGCAGCTCCCAAAGGTTTTCTATAAGATTCAGGTCTGAATTGTTCCCATACCATTTCAAAACCGTTATTTGTTTATATTCCAGATATTTCGTGATTTTTTTTTAGCTTTGTGGCAATAATAGATTCATCCATAAACAAAAAGTAACCAATCCTCAACTTGGGGAAGCCTATTTGTGTCTAAGTCCGTAATAAATTGGTCTTGTCTTGTTTTGTCCTCTACAATTAACAAACAGTCAATACCTTGTCTGCTGATAACAGACCACACAATAATGCTAAAAGGGTGTTTCACCCGTTAATCTCCTTAAAAACTCTGATTTGTCAGATAGAAGATGAATCCAAGACTCGTCAGAGAAAACAAATCTGAAAAATTCAGAAGAGTCGTTAAAACCTTAAAAATATTATAAAAAAGGAATTTAATTTATAATTTGGTACAAAACTATAGATCTACTTTTCCAGATTTAAACAAACGCAAACGCTTTTTTTCATTTCATATCTTCCTCAGAACCATCTCATTCCGTAGCTTTTCAATCTCTTGATTTATATGATTCGGGGACCTTCAGCTTTGCCTCCTTTCTCAAACAGTTAACTTCTTGTTGGCACGTCTTTTTCACCTTATCGGGATGACGCTTCAAATACCCATTGTAAATGTTTTGATACAAATACATTTTAACCATAATAAAAACGGCTTATGCGGTGCAGATATCACTACTGACTGACTGACACGCAGGCATATTAAATATCATATATATATCGGGATTCCCTGATTTGAAACAAGCGCCGTACAGTGTCAAATGTCATTCGGGGAGTTTCTTTGCGCATTCAGTCAGCCGTGATATGTATCTGCAACGCATATCTAAGCCGATGGTACAATTCATGGTAGCACCAATTCTAAGTGACAGTTCTTCTTCTTTATTTTTATGCCTGCCTTTTTATCAAAAGAGTTTTTTTTTTCATTTTGTTTGATCTCTTCACAATTAAAAAACGCGCGCTAGTCAGATTTTTTCTTTTGTTTTTGTTTTGCTTACTATTTTATTGTGACATGCATTATGACATGCATTTTCACGGTTGAATATCTTGAGTTTGACAAGATAGTTTTACGTACCTATAATTGTACCATGATTAAGGTGACCATACGTCCCGTTTTGAAAGGGACAGTTCCCTTTTCAAGCATCCTGTCCCGTTGTCCCGAAAGAAGACAGAATTATCCCACTTTCAGAAAATGTTTTAATAAAGTTTAAAATTTATGTAATAGATGTACATACAATACTTCGCGGGTAAAACAAAGCGTTTCTTCTGTGGAGGCGATTCGAAATCTCTGTTTGAAATCTGTGATTGGCTACCCGAGCCGATTCGAATAACTGTGGCTACTCGTCTCTCGTTCAAATATTAATAATAACGTTTGTCATTTATTTTGTAAATTTAGACATTTCTGTTGCAAGTCTGACATTACCTTATTTACCGCTACGCTACCGATAATTTTTGTTATACTTTCTTGAGGATCAATTAAATGAAATACAACAATTTTTCATTGCGCTCATATATTTCTCGTTCGCTTGCTGCGAGCTCTTCCGAAAAATATATCAAACGAGTTAAAGTACATTCAATTTTTTTATAAAATTTAGTTCTTTTGCAGTGCAGGTTTTTTTTTCCTGCTTATGCAAATAATGCTATAACTTTAATTTTCACGATTTGCGTTTTCAGAAATAATTTTTGACTCTTCATCACAGTAGAGAGGGCGGCGTTATGGTATGTGCTGCGGAATTATTGATCTTATCGTACAAAGTACGCGAATGACCGGGAGATCATTACAAAAATCTTCTGGAACTAGTTTTTCCAAAGATTTAAGATATATTTGGACCACTAGAGTGGATTTATCAACACGATAATTCACCTACACACACGGCACGTTTAGTGAAATCATGGATTTCTAGTCAAAATTTTGAAACCTTAAATTTACCGCCCTTCTCATCCGACCTTAACATTATTGAAAATGTTTGAGGTTGGCTCACCCGTAAGGTCTACGAAAGAGGAATACAGTACGAAACTAAGGACGAGTTTATTGAAGGAATAAAAGCAGCATGGACCGATGTTTCTCTTGATAACTTAAAATCTCTATACGAGTCAATGAAATACAGAATTTACGAAGTTATTGCGAATAACGGTAAAAGTACACATTTTTAAATAAATATTCAGATAAAACAATTACAATAAAAAAAATTTTTAATACAAACAATTAATTTTTGTTTAATTTATAGAGCAATTAAAAAGTGGTCCTATCCTGATGAACCAAGAAAAAAAGAAGAATTTCACACATCATTATAAACAATTAAAGAAAAGTACCGTTATAATGCATTGGGGTTTGATTTTTTATCTTTCAGTAGTACATTACAACGGCAACGGCTGTGCATTACAACATAGCAAATAATTGAGAAACTACGATAACAAAGGAAATTGGCGGTAAATGTACTCAAGTTGACGTCATGCCTTAGGAATGTAAACAAAGCGAACAGCTGATTAAAATTTCCACGCAATGGTGTAATCTTGTTTTCACTCAAAAATCTGCACCATTTGCTTAGAGTTAAAAGTAAGCTTTTCGTTAGGTTTGCATTCATATAGCGGGTGTAATTTGAGTGCTGACGTAGACATCAACCAAAAATATACTGATGAGATTTTAAGAATCGAAACATATGTCTATATTCTAGAGTTGTTGTTTTTTTCCTTTGTTTTTCTCAAAGTTTGTTTACAAACAAAGCATTGAATCAACTTGTAAAATTTTACAGGAATGTTGATCGCTGCTAAATTGGCTGCAGTTCATTATTTAATTATTATTAGTACATTACAATTGATATTATATTTCTGAAAATGCTTCTGCATTCACAATTTATAGAGATTTTTTGCTTAAAACTCAGATGGTTCTATCCTGAGGAACCACAGTATATACCCTTACCCGTTTCTGAAAACCAATTGTTTATTTTAAGAATAATTACATAGCTTAGCTACTACAGCTATTCCCCAGCGTTATTTTGGATCCATAGACTTATGCAAATCGTTAACTCCGCGCCGGGCCGGCTTTCTTTTTGACGTCAATTGTGTGATATCAGGTTTGCCAAGTGACATGGATTGGCTCGGTCGGCCGACCCCGGAATTTCATGTCAAAGCCGGATACCAAGTAGAAATTCAAAAATTTCTGAGTAGCCGGGAAATAGACGATTTTTGTGACAGACTTTAAACGACTCCAAAAAAAACTTGAACTTTTTACCATTTATGGGAAAAATATTTTTTTTTAGAAGGCCGGCTGGGTGAAATGGAATCTCAACGCAAGATGTTGTGTTAGCTAGTAGTATGTGTATAATTAACAGATCAATCTGAAACGAAAATATTAAAATGATATGAGTTCTTCGATGTACAGCAGGAACTTATAAAGTTGCCTTAATATCATTTTTGTATTTCTTTACGAAACTGATGACGGAACTTTTTAAGGCACACATTGACTTTTCAAAAGGTGGCCGTCTTACTATAGGACAATTAAGAGTTCCATTTTAGAAGGATCATTACCAAGTCCTTTAATAGGTACAAATTTTACAATCATAGTCAGAGCTTAAAATTTCATAGCAATTAAATTTACCTTTTCACACTTCTATTATGTGAATGTGAATACGAATGGCAAAGTTAAAGAAAGATGGGATGTTTTTTCAATGAATGTTTCAAAAGACAATTTTATTAATGGCGCTCCTCCATGTAGTAATTCAGTAAAGTTTGAACACTTTGCACTTTATCCATTGTCTTCAACATGTGTTAACGTTATATTTTGTTGTTGTTTTTTTTTTCGTTTCTTCTGTTTTTCTCTCCCTTTTTTATTTTGTTTTTGTTCGGTAACTGTAGTTAGAGTATTGCGCGAAGAATTTTTAATATTGTAAAAATGTCTGAAAGTTAAAAGAGACGAAAATTAAACAAGAAACACGTAAATACATTCACACCCGTCGGGCACACTTGTGTCTGCTTTTTCAACTTCTTCTTCGTGCTATTATTGTTCGCTCTCTGAAGGAGCTGCTTTGTTTCTTACTACTCACGAGGACGAGTGCGAGTAGTCAGCAAAAGAAAGAAATAAAGAACGGGTGGGAAATATTAACAACTGCAAAGCTATAAAATTGTAATTTAGGTTATTGTGACTGACGACAATGATGACACTTCTTTCTGTACGAGATGGTGGAGTACGGCAGCGAGCAGCAGTTACTGCCGTTGAATTCAAGAAAGACGTTAATGTGCTCGAAACACATTTCATCGGGTGTAAAAATGTGGCATGCAAAGTTCGTTGCATGTTCTTTAGGTTGATAAGGCCACAGTTAAATTTTGGACAAAAACGTCAACTTACATACATTAACATACCTCCGCATGAGGTCTCAATTTTAATATTAAAGTAATCATATTGAGCATCATGTGGACTTTGTATCTCAGTGCAATATCTGTCTACCTTCCTGTGTGTTTGATTTTAGTCCAACCACAATGTTTTTTTGGCAGTTGGACAAAATTTTGAAAATCCAGTTAAAACTTCCTTTATCATTTATAGATTAAATGATATTGTAGCGTCAAAAGTGAGAACAAAAATCATTAGAAGTTTCAAGACAGAAACAAAATTATCATCTTCAAGATATTTCGTTTGTGATATGTTTATCTCTTTACCCAGTTAAAATAAGGAAAGAAAATTCTGCTCACAGGAAATAGGTGATTTGATCAAAGTCTGTAGCAATAAATTCAAATGCATTACATATTAAATATTGGGCAACATTTAGCTAGAGTAGAACATTTTTCAGTTCTCATCTTTGAAGATGGCTATAATAATAATCTGTTTAACCCTCTGCATACAGAGCCATATATGGATTTTGAACTTTGATAACATTTTTCTCCACTTTGTCAACGTTAATCAGTTTCGAGTTTGCAATTTTTGTATTCTATAGTATACTTTAGTCGCCGTTACTTAATATTTTACCGTTATACGTTACGAAATAATGTGTTGATGCATAATCGGTTTATTTAGTGCGTTCTTACATTGCAGTCAAAAGTTCAAAAAGTGTGAATGTAATGTAAAATAAATTTCGTAAAAGAAAAGTTTTTAAAGAAAAAAAAAATATTTCTACACAAAAAAATTATTTAATTTTTATTTTTATCTTCTGCATTAAAAAAAAGATATTGCAAACAAATTTCGCTTTTATCGTTTATTTTCGCAAAATATATAATAATAAATGTTATTATTTATTCGTATTCTTTAAATATTACACTGAAAATGTACTGAAACCTCATATGTATAGAAATATACACACAAGGGGAAACAACGTAAGTTTTTTAAGGAGCAGACGAAAACTGATTTTACACGGGAGCGTGGAAAAAATGGGATAACAATTTTTAAAATCAATGATTTTCTTCAAAGTTGACAACTTCGAACAGGCTGCGCTAAACTAGTATTAAATATTGATAGAACCTTTTGAGGTTTGAGGTTATCCGCTTAAATAAAAGCCATTCGAAAATTCGATATCTCCAACAGCTGACTTGCAAGCCCAAACCGAAAGTGTTTAACTGGTAAGTAGTTCGCAAAAAGCCGTTCATCAGTTAAAAATGAGATTTTCCATCTGATTTTCGCCAAATAACATTATTTGAAGACCACGGAGTACTGGAATACAGTAATATTCGTGGACGAATCGAAATTCAACTTATTTGACTCAGATAGCATGTCGCGAAACCCAAATAGAAAAAACAACAAGCATAACATACACGCGGAATAAAACAGTGACAAGGTTTGGGCATGAATATCAGCTGCTGGTATCGGTAATTTGGCTTTTATAGGAAATATCAAGAGCATTGAAATGTGTCTTCAGATTATAAGTATCAATTTGTTGCAGAGTGTCGAAAATCTGGGCATGCAGACAAATTTACGGTTTTACCAAGATAAAAACCCGAAATACAAAGCGGGCTTAGTTCAATTCTGGTTAATATATATCGACCTTAAATACGCACTTAAAATTGAGTGGCGCTATAACTCGCCAGATACCAATAAAAAATTTGCAGCTTCGATGCCAAACCGTCTTTAAGCTGTACTTGACCAAAGAGGCTATCGCACTACATACTTAAAATTATGAAATCATTATTTTAAACAATGATTTTTCAATTTATACATGTCTGCATGAAATAACCTGTGACATGAAATTTAGTAGTATATTTCGATTTTCTATTATAAAAATTCCAGGTAATATTTTTTTACAATAAATAAACATTTTTTTAAACTACAGTTTTTGTTCTTTCAAATGATTTAAAAATTTTTTCATATTCTAATTAGTTTTAAAGTTACAGAGCATTGAAGTTAAAAGTAATGAAATGAGCTGTGAGCAACTGTTTACTGGTACATCAAGCGCGAACTTCATACATTAAAAAACTTTAAAGTAGGGATGCAACGATGCGCGTTTTGGCCGATATGACACGAATACCGATATTCATAAAAATTTATCGCCGATATTTATAAAAAGTTTTCGCAGAGACTGACACGGATGTTACATTAAAAAGAAGGATTGACTATGGCGCAAAGTTGTAAAATCATTATAAATAAATCAACAGCCATAAGTAATTGAAGAATTAAATTTTTTATTTATTTTTTAATTTTATTTATTTCTTAAGTATAAAAGTTAGTAATTAAAATTAACACTAACTAGGTTTTTATTTCGGAAGCACAACATCCTCAAGTTATGCGGGGAAATGTGATTCCGCAATTAGAATGTTCGTAGTTTATATCGAGGACCAAGCGGCGTTGCTAAATAATAAGATTCTTCACTTTCCAAATTAAATCTTTTTTCAAAAGCCAATAACAGATCGGCAGCTACTTGCTAGAGTACCGGCTCGTTTTCTTCGCCTTTGATGTCCTCCAGTACTTTTTGAAGAATGTTAACTAACGGCATAGCGTCGGATATTACAGCAGTGGCTTTGCTTATTGATTTCGTAACCTCTTCAAAATATTTCAAGATGTTTACGACCTCCTCCATCCTGATCCATTCGTCAGTTCAAAGTTCTACTTTGCATTTTATGTGTGGCAAACAAACTAGTACTGCAACTCGCTGCTCTAGTAGTCGCCTATCGGCAAATAAATATCGCCGATATCGATATATCGGAATTTACCGATATATCGGTGATCAATCGTATCGGTATCGGTTGCATCCCTACTTTAAAATAATAACAACGATTGAAAAATATGATACTACAGCAGTTGTTGCAGTACCAAGTTACTGGGAGTGCAATGGAATTTTGTATTGGCCGTACCAGCAAAATTTAGTCAAAAAATTAAGAAGAGATCCATTTTCTACGCCATAAAAATCATGGCGGACACAATCCTGCAAGGTAAAAGCCACTGTGTATAGTTTTTTGGCTGCTTGTAAAATGGAAGCTTTACTTTCTTCTCTTACAGAGAAGAAAAAATATCGAAAAGAAGTCGACCAGAATATAGAAAAGAACAGGTGCAGATCACAAATCACGATCACGTATTTACAACAAAAAATCAAATACCAGGATTTGGGAAAGGTTCTAATATTCTCGAATCACCCCCATCTGATACAGTTAAGAATATAATAATCAATTTAAAATATGTAATATCAGTGTTGAAATTACTAAGTTAAGTATTTTAACATGTTCACAGATTAAAGTACAACAACAATGAATTTGAACATAGCGCTTGAAGACAATGTTGAACTAACTGAGACAGTGGTTTTCAAACAGTTAACATACCTTAAATGATTTAAAAAGGCCCTGCAATCACGATGAAAAGTTGGATGATATTAACAGAAAACTGTGTTTTTTCATTGAAAAAAATGTAAAATTACATTTAAAAATTGATAATCTCCGAAAAACTATGCATTCATTTATAAACAGAGCAGATGGTGCATCAATATCGTTCGAAACACCAGCGACATTGCACCAAATGGTTGATGAAGTAGACTTTTCCAGTTCAAAGCGTCTACAATTTAAACGAGTTGGAATTTAGGCTATCAAATTTGAATTTTCAAAATAAACTGGTTGATTTCAAATGATCTTTTTTAATTTTTATTGCCGGCATATCTGATTGCTCTTTTGATTAAAAATTAAATGTATGAAACATCACAGCTGAGTAAATAACGGTAGCCACTAAATTTGAGTACTTATTGTATATGAGCCGATATGGTCACATTAACTTATATTGTGCCTAAAATATCGTGGTTACGAGCAGGTTACTTTTGAAAAGAACTGTGTAGTTGTTGTAACTAAAATTTGTCCTAAATTGGATCAATTTGGTCCACAAAAATGACTGTAATGTAACCATAAAGTCAAACTGCGATTTTCTGTATTTTGGCAGTGAATGTTTGGTTAAAGTGTCACAATATAGGAAAAGTGACTTTATCTACACCAATAACCACGTTGTGACTCGCACGCAAACTTTGTGACCTTAAAAGTTACTAAATACTACTACTAGGGTATACCTAAACATACCAACTGTACTTATTTAGTAAGTACAGTACTTATTTTTCAAAGTGTACTTAATTTGTACTTATTTCGACCGAAAGCCGAAATCTGTTTTTCAAAATAATAATATATGTACCTATCATTTGCGCTGGTCCGATGGTTGCGAAATAGTTGTAACTAAAATTCCTTTATTTAGAATTTTCTCACGAATTTTTAAAAAATTGCGACAAATTTAGAGGAAAGAAAACTACAATTTCAAAAAGCAACAGCTCACCGAGACTGCTGTCGGTGAAACTTCTGACGCTAAGGCTGCCTCATTCAACTAAATGTCGATTGATAGTACATATACAGAGCGAACATTAATCCTTTAAATTTCTGAATATGTTTTCAACATTTCATTTGTATTTATTGTTGACAAATACAATTCAATAAAGAAGTTTCGACAGAAAAACAAATGCTCGGAACCATGGTCACAGGATCGTTCTCTTAACAATAAAAAAATGCAAATAAATCGGCAACGTACAAATGTAAAAAAAAAATTAAAACACACTGCATTGACACACCAGTGATTGCATTTGGGTTTTGTGAAAATGTACTAAATCGAGACTTCAAATGTACTTTTTAGAGCCCGAATGTACTTTTTTGTCTTGAACAACTAATTTTCTCCTAAAATGCACGAAATTGTTCTAAAAATTACTATCAAAAAAAAAAGGTCCTCACTTTTCCCATCTCAAAGACCCTAGTAAAATTAGATATATTTCACATTAAATTAATTACAAAATCTACACATTGCGCGATTAGTTTCATTTACAAAAAAAAAAACGTAATTAATATAATAGAATAATTATATTATATACAGTTGTTTACTATAAATCTACTCATTGCGGTTATTTTCATTTACTAAAAAACAAAACAAAAAGGTAAATAATATAAATTGTCCAAATGTACCGAAAATGTACTGAAAATGCCCCAAATGTACCGAATGTACTGAAAACTTGTCGAATGTACTGACAACGATTTTTCAGGACGCAAATGTACTGAAAAAAGTACAAATATACCGAAAATGCCATCACTGTGACACACTGCGTATACCTAAGCATACCAACTTTGAGTTTGAAAAAATAAGTACATTTGCCTGAAATTAAAATACATAGTTGAAAATAGGTACAATTCCAAGCCATGGCGTAATTATATGCAGTAAAGATAAAGATCAAACGGAACGAAGAAAAAAGGCAACGACCAGCTGTCAACGCAGTGAGCTTAAAATTTTTTGACATTTGTACGTTGCCTATTTATTTGCATTTGCATTTTCGATTTCACTCTTTCCGGCATTTGTGATGTTAAGTTCCGTGTCGCACAAATTAAACCGTATATCACTTTCTGTTCTTCCTTTTTTAAAAATACACTTACGGCATTGCGGTGCCATTACCATTTTATGAATAGAAATACGAAGCATATGTGACCAAGATATTCAAGAAGTACGTTTGACATTTCTAAAAACTATGTCGGCTTACGGCCGAAATAAGTAACAATTAAGTACGCTTTGAAAAATAAGTACGGGAAGCTGAAAATAAGTACTGTACTTACTAATGTAACGTCCCGTATTATATGTGGCTCCAACGCATAATCGGACAAAGCTTTACTTTTTTAAAAACTATATGAAAAATTACGAACCAATTGGAACTTCAAAAAAATTGGAATGCCATTCAATTCATCCTTAATCTATTCATACAACAACAAAAAAATTTAAAAAAACTAACCAAAAATTTTTTAGAAATTATAAAAAATGAATAACTCACTTTTACTTGCTCAACGAATAATCGGACAACATACCAAGTAATGAAAAAATTGTCGATATTTTTTTCTATAAAGGATTATTTTGAGTATTTTGTTTTACGTGGTATTACGTTGCACCTATTAGTTACATTCAGTGTTAGAAATTATATTAATCACAACGCGTATTATCAGTAATGGCTCCAAAAGGAAAGCAAGCATGCCAGCTTATTGTAAAATTACATGGAGAGGGAAAACTGTCCACGAAATTGGTGAATTAGTCGGAAAAACTCATTCGATTGTCCACGAAATCATAAAAAGGTACCGTGAAGACTTTAGATTGACTTGCAAGTCCAAAGATGGACAGGGAAAAAAGCTAAATAGAAGATTAGAACGCAGCATTTTAAACGAAATTAAAAAATATCCGTTCAAAACTACAAAAAAAATTAAATATCTCTGAATAATAGTCTTGGAAAGGATGTATGCTTGAACACTGTATGTAGTGTGTTACATAAGAATGATTTTCATGGTAGAATTGCAAGAAAAAAATCATTTATAAGCCCAATTAACACAATCAAGATGGTGAAATTTGCAAAAGAATACCTGCTCAAAACTGATGAATTTTGGAAAACCGTAAGCACTCATTTAATATGTTTAGAATGTTGTTATTTCAACTTCATCTGAATAGAGAATCTTCAATATACTTCTTCAATATATAATAATAAGAATTACAAGTAAACACCCCCAAAAAATAAACAACTAATATAAGGAACAACATAAGACAAATACCCAATTTCAAGACAACAATAACAATAGGCACCGATCAAAACACAACAAACAAAAGAACCACAGATCACGAGATGACCACGTGATTTCAAGACAACAGCAACAATAGGCAACGATCAAACCAACGCATACACACACGACACACTCATAGCGGCAGAATTAGTTTGACGCTAATGCGCGCGACTATAAAAGCAAGGCAACGAAAACAGAAATCAGACAGTCGCAGGCTAGCAGTCGAGGTGTACACATAATAGTGCTATCATATGATAATTAGTAATCTTTAAAAGCCTACCGAATTGTGAAGGTCTGCATCAGAAGAATTTAGAATATTCTCATTTTATAGTAATACCGTAGTTAGTTCACTAGGAACACTCCATATGGTGTTCCGCACGGCTTCACTGGTCACCAAAAGTGTGTAGTGTTTCCTCACCGACGCTCCATACAGTGTCAACGGCGAGATACAGTAGTTTTGCTAAGAAGTCTGGAACACACCGTATAGTGTTCCGCACAGCTTCACTGGTCACCAAAAGTGTCCAGTGTGTAGCGTATTTTCACCGAACCTCCATATAGTGTCAACGGTGAGGTACGGTAGTTTACTAGGAAGTCTGGAATACTTCATATAGCAGCGATTCTTAAACTATGGTCCGCGGACCCCTGGGGGTCCGCGAAGCCATTCCAGAGGTCCGCGAAACAATTTTTACATCATCATTTTACATCATCAAACTTTTCGCTTTATTTAAATAACAAATTTATTAAAAATTCTACATGAACATGGCTTTTTGAATGATTGCACATATTTTTAAAAAACAAAGTGTGCATTTACTTTTGTGTAAACCCGGGATGCCCAGCACCTAACTGTTTCCACTCTTCCCACTGTTTGATAACATCATCAATTTTTGTAAATTTTAATTTTAGCCTACAAGGTGCAGCTTCAAATAAATTTAACGTTGAAGTGAAGAGCTAAACACAGTTGGGACGTTCGATATCGTCCATATTTTTTCTATACGTTAATAGTGCGTACAAAATTGATACTAGAAAATTTATCGCAGAGAAATAGAACAAATTCTATTTTTTGGTGCGATTTGACACAGAAGCTAAATCACAAGTCCCAACTGTGTTGAGCTATTTAAAATAGAAGCGATTACAATAATACGAATTATGGTCAAAGTGCATTCAAAAGTATGGGTATGAGTCTTTTTCAACACTCAGCTATTTTACAGAATTTTCTAATTAAGTGCTCGATAATAAAACGCACCTACTTTTTATCGAACATTTAATGCCTCTAAAAAGCAGCTTCCGGAAGTATTTTCCCTGTCCTGTTTCTGGCAACGACTGGATCAGGGATCCATTCAACACAGACGTTAGTATTGGTATTGCTAAGCAATTATCGACATTAGAGCATGATATACTCCTGGCTATCTCTTGCGATTCTTCTTTGAAACTAAAGTTAAATGAAATTTAACTAACTTTTAGTTACTCCTAAAATCCGAATTCTCTGCAAATAAGGGCATCCAAAACTTGATTCCGTTTTGTACAACGTATTTGTGTAAACCGGCTTTTCGGTACTATTACACGGTTAGAAATCTTGGATTAAATTTTAATACAAGCGAAATATTACAAGGATTTTTAATACAATTTTGATAAAATTTAATATTTTTCAATAGATTACAAAATTTTGTAATAAATTTTGTATTAAATTTTAATGTATAAGTATTATATTTGAATTTTAAACCATGCTGTATTATATTTTAATACTTCAATAGTGAACTTTCATTTTATGTTGTTGTCAATGTAAATAAACTTTTAGCCAACCAATAAATAACACTGCGGTGGCTGATGACGTTAAGCTGCGCGTCCGTCAATTGAATTCTCAAGGAACCCGGTTCGAATCGCATTCGAAATGAAAATTTTTTTTTTAAATCTTAATAAAAACGAGTATTAAATTTTAATACAAAAAAGTATTAAAAATGAATTTTAATATTTAGGCAGTATTAAATTTTAATACAATTCTGGTGTAGTCATATATGTAAGCTCAAAAGTATTAAAATTTAATCCAAAATTTCTAACCGTGTATATATATACAATCAAAGTATAGAAATCAGCTTAATGTAGAAGCAGACCTAAGAATAAAACTTCCGAATAAGAGCCAGACATTGTGGATATAGTTTCAAGAAAACAACATCATCCTTATCATTAAGTAAAAACTTTTATAGAAGAAAATATAACAAATTTCGCTTATAAAACGACCAATAGTCATCAAAAAAATAATTTTCATTTTAAGCTTTATTATTATTATATTATTTATTAAAAAATATATGAAAAAAAAAGAAATTATTTTCTAGGCTTTATTTTGACCAAGAAATATTTGTCTGAGTTTAATGTGCATATTTTGATTTGAAACTTTTTTAATTCTTTTACATTTCCCCAATTTTTTTTCATTTTGTATTTCAATTACATGAAAATCCTAATAAAAAATGTTTGCCTCTATAAATGCGCAAGATTTGTTAAAATGCAGAGAGATATATGGTTTAGGTATCAATATTTATTAGAAAGTAGTGTCTGCATGCTTTTCAACTTTTGGATCTTCAAAAACTGGACATACATAGTGTTGAAAAGACCTTTAAAAAACCGGAAAAATTAAAGCAAAATATAAGTTCTTCTTCCTTCACCGGTCAGATAGCCGGTCATTTTATGTCTGGTTGAGTTTGACATCGGTTGGCAAGCCTGAGTGTCTTTGTCATTATTGAGTCTGAAATTAAGCTTAGAACGATGTCAAATATCTAGAGTTGGGATGGGGTCCGCAAAAAAAATTTAGCTCGATAAGCGGTCCTCGGACTACATAAGTTTAAGAACCCCTGTCATATAGTATTCCGCACGGCTTCACTGGTCATCAGAAGTGCCCAGTGTGTAGCGTATTTTTACCGACACTCCATATAGTTTCAGGCGTGGTAGTATTACAGTAAACCTTCATTTAAATTAACACTGATCTTAAAGTCCATTTTACAGGAACTTTCAGATTCAACAGCGTAGTATAGCCGAAGGAGAAACCCTAAGGAAAGATCCTGATAAAATAATATTAGATAAGAAGTATATAACACTACATTGTCATTAGAAAAACAGCATTGTACCGTATTGGAAAGTACAATAAGATTTATAAACTGAAATTAATCATCAATAAAAACAAATATTTTGTAACTAAAAGTTATTGGTTGTATTTTAGTCTGACCCTGGACACTACTGAGCTTACCTCAGCATTCGACCAAAACAACCGTTACACTAAATAAGTACAGTTGGTATGCTTAAGTATACCATTGAAGAGATTCCAAGTGTTGCTCGATTCCATGCAACACAGATGTGCGTCAATACTAAAAATTATTGAATTTACTACCAAATACTAATCACTGATGCTGCCAAAATATTTTCAATTAGGCAATAGTGCAATTGTGATTTTGCATGTTTGAAATTAGCTTATCTGTCAGCTGAACAAGTTTTAAAAAAACAAAAATGAGGTGCAAAATAATAAATTGAAATATTTACATGAAATCTGTGCTGAAAGATTGAGAAATTTTATCAACATTACGAAAAAGATCTCCTTAAATAGAGTATAGCATAGCCTTATAGTTTCTCATCTACTCCTTCTTGTGAAGCCTTTTGCGATATCTGAATTGGACTCCTTGTACTGGAGTAAATATCTGTAATTGTTCTTCATTTATGTTGTTAGATCTTGTAAATATGTTTTAAAAAAAATGTTTATCAAATAACATTACAAAATATTGCTAACATTGCTCTTTTCCTCATTAAAATCCTTGCTATAAAGTTGGAGAAAAAAATTTCGAGAAACGTCAAAAATTATTGCCGATAGCTAATTTTTCTTATTCCGCAAAAATTTTCTACGATTACGAAACAGGGAATAGGAAAAAATTTCGAGTGAATGTTTATTCATAGTATAGGGATATATTTATTCTATTTCCTAAAGTTTTTGAGGTATTCCGTTGCCTTTACGTACCGTGCACTTACTGAAAAAATAAAACAAAGTGTGAAGTTATTTAAAGAATGATCAATATGTATCTTACGCCACAAGTGACTTTCTTTTCAAAATAGTGAAATATGAAACTCTATTTTAGCCTATAATTGCAATAAACGAACACATTTATATTTTGAAGGCAAAAGTATTTAGTTCATATAAAATTTAATGAAACAATATTCAAATATGAAAGTGCATCGGAGGACTGAGGTTTTTAGTTGGTGAGTATAGAACAAAGTCAGCAATCCATATTTCTTTGTACAACATTAAACTAATAATGTCGCTAATGAGGTAATTTTATCTTATTGAAAAGAAATCCCATTCATGCGCAAATCAAATATTGCAAAATTTACTTAAAATTGTTTCGAACATTAAAGCAGTTCTGCAATTCTATTTATAGTAAACTTTATTTTTCCTGTAGAGATAACAACTTTTCCAAATTTCGGTAAAATTTAAAAAACCTGTGATCGTGGGCATAGTGTCCTTTGCATCTTAGATACACTTAATATATGTATACGAACACAAATAACTTTAATTTGATTTTTAAATCAACTTTTTATCTAGACATGTCTACTACCAAAATCTTTAAATACTCTTCACTATGTTCCAAATTTAAGATTGTATCCTTCAAGTGGAATACAGAATATTGTACGTGCATACATATACATGCACATATACACATACATTTGTAGGTGTTGCAGCGCCAAAATCTAAAAGCGAAAAATAAAGTTCTCACTTCATTTTTTTGCATGTGCTCTTAGAAAAGTTAAATCCCGTAGTTACAAACAGTTTTTGGCACAAAATTCGCGACAAAAAATGCAGTTTAAAAACATGAATTCACTGCTGGCGACCGAAGAACGCGGCCAAAAGAGGAATGAGGAATTGAAAGTACGTGGGATTTATTTTTTGCATTTAAATCATTTTAAGGGATAATGGAATTGCACACGACTCGTCGCGACAGAGACTCTTTGCAAAGTTAGCAACAACCGGAGGTTAGAGAAAGGATGCACCACTGGGGCACCGCTTGTGCAAGGCGCTGCTCTTGTTACTGCGGCTTAGCTTTAATCTTAGTCGAATATAGTTTTACTTTCGTGATTTTAGAGGTTTTGCTTGGGAAATGTGCTAGTTTTAAACTACGCATTTTAATGGTCAATTTCTAATAGCAATCGTACATAAAGTAAAATGCAAACAAAACACAAATTTACTATAACGAATGTGAAGTTTCTTTGAAACTTTAACAAGTTTTAAGATTCAATTATTCTTAAAAAGCTGGTCAAGTATAGTCTTTGTACGTTCGTTGGCAAAATTGTTTTATGTGACATTTAAGATATTGTAAGTGTTACCTTTTATATATCGAACGAATACCAAGCACAAGTATGTTATTTCAAGTATTATTTATTTCAAATTGGGAGTTGTATCTAAAAATGTACGATATTTATTGGTATCAAATCGTTGTCTAATGTTGTCAAAATGGTTATGTCTTGTGTCAGCAAAATTTTTTTAGGGCGGTAGTCTAAAGTAAGGATGGTCAACTTCGTTGCCCAAAATTCCACAGCGAGTTGACTTCTATCGCATGAATTTCGCACTAGTATGTGTATAAATGTGTGTAGAAATTCAAACGAAAACAAAAAATTACCCACTAGAAATAAATGCATCACTGATGTAAATAAACAAATATAAATGTTTGCATAAAAAAAAATGCGAAAGCATCGCATGGCTACACAAAAAATGTTTAAGCTCAAAACTCATCAATAAAAAACAAAAAAAAAAATCGGTTCGGCAGCAAGTACCGTACAAGCAACTTCTCTTGAGAACAATTCTTTTTTTTTAATGTTTCGATACTTCGAAAATCATTTGAGAATATCTTATGATTACAATATGGCACTACGAAAATTGTAATTAAGAAAAAAAAGAAAAAAAAAATTAACATTAAACATTAATTTATAACCATGTACCTGAATTATAGAATTCAGAGAACTTTTACAAAAAAAATTACGTCATATTGGGTGCGCCATTTTGAATTTTAAGAAACTGGAAAAAGATTCGAAATAAGCACCCTCGAAAACCCCTATCTACCCCCTCGATACTTGAAATTATATATGAAATTTATATTGCGTGCATAAAAAAGTCAGTTTTTTATGAATAAAAAACGAACCGCTGAACCGATTTTTTCCAGACTCCTTTCAGGTCTAAGTCATGACGTGGCGTATCGATTGATATGGTCATCAAAAAATTCTGTCCTGTAGTTATTGAGGAAACGAAAGCCAAAATATGTCTACATACGTACACAAACACACACACACACAGACATCACTCTAAAAATACTTGTAAACGATTGTCGAGGTCTTGAAACGTAAAGAAAACACAAAATTATTTAAGTTAATAATGTTTTTGACCTGCATTTTTCTCAACTGACATTGCGCAATTCATTTGCGCACATTTGTTTTTATTTTTGCACGTTTGATTCCGACTGGGTCTCTTGCATATTTATTTGACAAACGAACCAGCACATCGAGATCAACAACGGCATGGCGGGACGAATGATTGCACATTTCATTGCTCGCGACCGTGGGAGGCCAAATGGTCAAAAGGATTCAATGGATTTATGATATTTACTTACCCCTGGAAAATCTTTTGTTATTAGTCGAATCGACTAACATATACAAAAGATCTAATTTATTTTTACCTATAAGTCCACTATCAACAAATATTTTAAATATTGAAATTTTAATGTGTTGAGAATGTAAATCAAACAAAGTTTCTAAATTCTTTTTTTGCACTTTACACATGTTGACTTTGGCGTACGATGCTGCTGGTAGGGTGGAAATCTCCAAAATTTTATTTTTTTAAAAAGCTCCACTCTCCTTTTGATTAAGTTCAGCTTGAAGATTAAATGCAGATATAATATTTTCTATATTATTCCTGTAGCAGGTCTGAAGTTTGAAATTTCGGAGCGATTTTTAGCCATAGTAACAGTAATTTTGTATGCAAATCTTTCATAATGTCGTTCCGTCTCAAGGATTTTTGAGTATCTCTTTAAATGTTATGGCAGTAGATCACATAGCTGTTAATAGAGGCTACATTCAAAATTCCATATCGAATCAATATAGCAAATGATCTACAACTAAAAAACAATACATAACGAAAAAAGTCAAAAGTTACGTTAATACTAATTGTTAGTCGATGCGCCTAACTTGACCGTAATAACTCAAAAAAAAAAACCGTACCTATTGCAGCAATGCGACTGCTCACGACAGGAGCTTACAGGAGAGACGACCTCGATCGGTAAAGTGAGACAGAAAAAGTGTTACCAAACATAAGCGACATTTGTCGATTCGACTAATATTAGCGTTCAAAAGTTAATAAGAATCTCGAAGTGGTTTTTTTTTATACCAAAGGCTTTATTAATTAAAACAAACAATTTATAATTTATTAAGTTGAAAAAATACAAAAAAAATTAATCGAAACGGAGTGGATTTTACAAGACGCTAGAATACTGACTTCAGATTTCTATTAATTTTTCAACTTCGTGGAATAAAAGTAACTCATATTGCAGTGTTTTCAGTTAATATGACGGTCACAGTTCGGCCAATCTTGATGTAGGATCGTCCTCGAATTTGTAGAAATCGTCATCGTACGGGGTATTTAATTCAGGTGGATTTTGAAGCCATGGCTTGATTTTATCGGAAGTAGGTATAGACTGATAAAAATATTTGAGAAGTTACCTGAGCGCCTGGTACACCTTCGATTAAGTAGCGATTTTTCCGAGGGCACTCTATATGGCAGTTTTCGTGTTTGAGTGGTAGTTAAACAATATGGTATAATAGCAAACCTTAAAAATACTATGAATAAATTACATAAGAAAAGTAAAATTAACCTGGCTTTTCACAATGAATATATTCAAGCGCGGAAAGAATATGAAGCACTTACAAAATTTTTGTCTAAGAACCATTAATGGATTCTTGAATTAAATATAAAAACAATCCAAAAGAAGAACACTAAGAGTTTCCCAAAAAACAAGTTTTTCTAAGATGAATCATCTGATAATCTCTATGAAATAAGTGACTATATTTCCAGTCCAATCTCGGGGATGATAAGTACTTCCATTAATCATGATATGACTGTGCCAAACGGTGCTCTTATTACTGACCTAGACAGCTTAATTTACTCAGTTGAGGAGGTTTATCAGGAGTTGGTAAGCTTAAACGTTAAGAAGGGTTGCGGGCCTGACAACATTACAACAATATCTTTGAAAAATTCTGCCAGAGCACTTTCTCAGGCTTTAAATCTCATATTTAATATATCTATGGCTAAAAGTGAATTTTTAGATCTTTGGAAAATGTAGGTGATAATCCCTTTATTCAAATTAGGGTCGAGAAAAAGTGTTGCTAATTACCGACCAATATCCAAGTTGCCCCTTCTTCCAAAAATATTTGAGTCCGTTGTAAAAAAAAGACTTTCGATAATATTAAAAATTAGATTTCGGATTGTCGGCACAGTTTCATTTCTCGTAAGTCTACTTCCACTAATCTAACGCTTTTTTCGCACTTTTTAACCTGTGGAATGGCGAATGGTCAAATTGATGTAATTTTCACAGATATTGCTAAGGTTTTTGATAAAGTCCAGCATCTCGTCTTACAAAAAAAAAAAAAAAAATTATCGTTTTGGGTTGAGTTATTAACAGTTGATCGTAAACAATCGCACAGTGTTGCGTCTAGTGCATGCTAGCTGGACAAAATTGAATCTCTCCTGTAAAGAAAATAACGGTATAGTTTTACAACAAATACTCTCAAAGCTAGGAAACCAACAAATATTATTGTTTTCTGTAAGTAAATTTACAGTTTCAGACGGTTAAAGTGAGAGAAGTTGTTTTATTCAACTTTTAATTTCTGAAAAATTTCGAGTACATAGTCGTAGAAAAATATTAATTTTGTTATTTATCATTATTAAAGAAAAGTTTTTTTTAATGGTTTTCAAAGTTGAAGGTAAGCACTAATGAAATTAATATATAAAGTGAAAAATAATTTCATAGTTTTTTATTTAAAACAACAACAAAAATATGTCTTAATAAAATTAAGTAATAAATTTAGTTTCCTAACTTTGGAATAGTAGAAAGTATTTGTATTCACGTGTATTCAACCATTTTATTTTTTTTAATGAAAGTTATTCTTTTACTGCTTCTTCTGAAAGCAGTATCCCTTTGCACACTTTTGCACATACATATTTTTTTTTTGTTTTTTTGTACATTTTCATATAAAAAATGTGAGTTATACCAGGAATGGGAAAAATCCGCGAAAAACGATAAAGGTTTAAACCTATGGCTATGCCTTTTAATATAAAAGCGAAGTGGTGTGAATTGACTAAGCGGTCTTCGTGAAAATGATATTTTAAAAATATATTTGTATGAGGGCCACCCTAAATATGCACCCTTAATAAAAGTCTTATAGCCTAGGCTATGTCTTTTAATATAAAAGACACTTGGTGTAAATTCCATGTGAATCGATTAAGTGGTCTTTGTGAAAATTATATTTTAAAAATATTTTTGTATGAGGGCCACCCTAAATATGCACCCTAAAAAAAGTTTGATAACCTATGACACCCGCTTGATCAATTCTAACATACTGTAAAAACTTCATCAAAATTGAACGGATAGTTTTCGCGTCCATAAATGGACCCGTACCGGCCCAGGGGGTCGTTTGCGACCAGGCCTCCCATACAATTTTTTTTTGTTTCGATCTAACAAATACAAAAACGCAAAAAAATAATTTTGTCCAGCTAGCTTTTTCTAGTCGCAACACTGTGAATCGGTTGGGATAAGGAATAATTTCTCCAAATGTATTTTTAACTTTTCTGATGCACCCCAAAGTTATTACCTTGGATCCATTTTGTTTATCATATTTATCAGTGATCTACCTCAAAATATTCGGTTCTCAAATTGTCTAATATATGCGGAAGATGTTAAGTTATTCAGGATTATAGATTCAGATGAGGACTCTCAACTACTGTATTACTAATGGTCTGTATCTTGTTTCCAAATGCCACATTTTGTCATTCTCTAGGAGAATCTTTATATTCGTTAATAGTTATTGTAAGAATTGAATATAAATCGGACTTGGGAGTCATATTTGACAAAAAGCTAACTTTTTCGAAGCACTATGATGCTATTATATCTAAAGACAAAATCCATCTCAAACCATGCAGTCGGAGTGATTTCAAATTGCGGAATTGGTTGCCGATTAAATATTTTGTTTTTCAAAGTAATTAAGGGAATATACCGTCCCCCGATTTGATTGAAAATTATTTTTTACGAAGTTATGACCATTTAAAGTTTTAATGTCAGAGCTCGAAAAACCGCTGAAAATTGGTTCAAAATAGTCACATTTTCATCCAAATCAAAATAATTAATTTTTGTCTTTTGATTCTAAAAGAACTTCTGATTCTCTGTTAGAATCTTTAAGAAATTTTGAAAACTGTTGAAAATTAACAGAGTTATTGGGCGCTTTATGAAAAAAATATTATGGCTGATTTTCTCAACAACCCCAATGTTTTTTTCGTTTAAAACTTTATTGTGGAATTGTATTAATATGAGAGAGAAATGACATAGGTTTAATGCTTGTTATAACAGATTTGAGGTCAGAAGATTTTTTTTTCCAAAATGAAAATATCAATTTTTTTTTTTGATCATTGCCAAGCTACTCAACGGTACTATTTTCAAAGCAAATAACAACAGCAACATTCCAAAATACTTTCTGCAAATCCTGCTTGCATTCTGCATACTTTTTTTCACCGATATTTTCGTAATAACATTTTATCATAGGAAATATATAAAAACATTGTAAGCACGTCTAAAGCAAATGCAATATTGGAATTTGTTATGCGGAATATAAAGAAATTTTCAGATCCATTCACATTTAAATCAATTTTCATTTCGTTAGTTAGCGGTCTTGAAATATGACTGTGTTGTATGGTATGCAGTACATAGTACTAGAATTGAAAACATTTAAAACCGTTTTACGCATTTAGCCATTAGAAATATTCGCTGAGAGTTACGCCAACGTATGAATCTCACTGCATTCTTCTAGGGTTAAGAACCATAGAGTTAAGGCGTAACTATTTTCTCATTGTATTTGGCCGGTACGTATATATTGATGAATCCTGTTGTTTGTGCATCACTTTTAGCTCTTTTTGAAACATATGCCACTGAGGGAAACTTTCGGCAGAGGCAACTACTTTATATACCATTTCATAGGACCAATTATGGTAAGCGTGATCCAGTGTATAATATGACTCTTACACTCAATTCACGGTGTAACTCTATTGATTTCACCCAAAATATGTGTGGATGCTTTCAAGGATAGCGTAATGTTTAATTGGTTGATAAAATTTTATTTTTATTTTTTTCTCATGTATTCAATAGATTAAATTTGTAACTGCATTTAATAAATAAATAAATCAAACTCTGAGCTGTAAGTACGTTATTTTAACTTTTCTGCCTGAAGAACAAATTGGATAACCCTGTAGATGCGTATGTATATGTATAATATTATAATACTACTCAAAAATTTTAAAAATAGTATAATGGCTGAATTTTAGCACTGAATAGTTTTAGGCTTAAGAAACACTAAGTTATAATGAAACAAGGGGACGTTCCTTAATTACGTGAGTTAAAATAGGGGGGAGGGGGTCAAGGAAAACCTCACGTCAACTTTGTAATGCATAGAATTTACATTAAAAATTATAATATAAATCTCACGGGAGGGAGGAGAGGGGTCCTGCTAGATCTCACCAAGGGGAGGGGGGGAGGCGACCGAATTTTAAAAAAAACACCTCACGTAATTAATGGACGTCCCCCAAGGAAAAATTGTAACCCTCTTTTATAAAGTGTTTATTTCTACTCTGTCTTAGGTAATTTTCTAGTTCATATTTATTTTCTTAAATAGACATTAAATTATATCATAACATTTGCCTACATTGCTTTTAAGTTTGCCACTGCATGAATTTGCTGGCAGTGAATGTTATCTCTTTGTTAAAAGTCTGGTACCAATAATTTTGAAAAATTTAATGCGCATTCGAGTTTACGTTGCCTTCTTTTTTCTTGGCACAGTCAACTTTTACGTAAGAGCTTCCGAACAACTCGAGAGTAATTAATTTGATAAGAAAACGGCTTTGCGCCTGAGATAAAAATGTAAGAATTCCAACTCTGCATTCGCATTTCCTTGTAGTGAGTAACAAATGAGAAATTGTCCTGAGCTGCAGAAGGGTTATTATCATACCTTCCTTGAAAACATTAAATTACTTGCACAGTACACACATAGTGGGGGTATAGATGCAGGCAGTCAAGAGTGTTGGAACTCCGTGAAACTGTGAAAACAAAAGTAATTTGAGCGCAAACTTTTTGGGCAATTGCAGAAACTTCCCTCGATATACGAGGAACTGCTCGAGGACGAGAGAAATTCTTAAGAGCCGCAATTCATATTGAAAGTTTTTCTTCATGTTAAAAGTTGAACTTTCCTGCAATAAGTACCATAAGAATCAAATGTCTAAAAAAAAGCCGTAGAAAAGACCCTCCAACTTAACGAAAGGTTGAAGGAGACAGGAGGAAAATGTAGAAACAGGACAAAATGAGAAGAACAAAAACGGAAATCAGCACGAACAATGTACATTCGGATGTTTTCCTTTTTCAATATTGTAGCAATTTATTTAACTTTGTTTTGTTCAACATTAAATGATGGAAGTAATCGCTTTAATTTCAAAGTTTCTTAAATTGGACTTTTACTTTTGGCAATTGTTTCTGAGCCTTACAGGATATTACCTGAAAACATAAATTCTGGTTTGACATCCTCCATTGTTGCAGTGTGCGTCATCTGCGTAAGCAGATTAAAATGTTTACAATTTGCATTTAAACATTTTCCAAAGTGATTTCGAAGGTAGAACTCTAAACATTATTCATGGTTGGCCAGAAGTAATTACAAAAGTTTTCTTTTCTCAGTGGGAATTACTATAAATGAAACATTCAAGGAGCTGCTTGATAGCTTTTCATGTTAAATAAATATGAAGTTATTCTATTAAGCCGAGCATTTAAATATGCTTAAAATAATCATGATAGTGCATAATTCTCACAACCAAACAAAGGACTATAAGGCTTATGAAACATATTTTGTTGCACAAAATAAACACATAACTTCAATATCTATATTTTTCAATCTGTTTTAATTTAGATTTTTCATTTTATTGCTTTTAAGATACAAGGCTTTAGAACACAATGGTCAGGAAAAGCATGCAACCTTTGAAAAATAGCATATTTCAAACTATGAAAAATCTGAAATCGACTGACAACTCATCTAAATAACTTACCTAAAATGTTATGCGTTTTGGGACATAAGCTTTTTTTATTTTGAGACTGAACTATTTTACACAGGAGACTTTTACTTCTGAAGCAAATTTGAAATTGATATATTTAATATTTTACATTTTGAAGTGTTGCAAAAGAACGATTTTTCCATAATGCGATATTCAGACTTTGCAAAATTGTAACCCATATGACCATGATATGGCATTCTGTGTAAGAATTTATTAATTGAGTCAAAACGAAGCCTTAAATTTATTGCAATTATAAGCTGAAATAAAGCAAAAAATATTTCATTTAAAATGCATCAGTGGTCGTCACATACAAGTAAGAAACTTTGGAGGTTATGTTAAGTGCATCATAAGAGAAATCATTATAAAATTTGGTGCAATAATGTCAATTACTACAAGTTTCATATTACATTAAGTTCAACATTATTGTAATAATCTCCTCCCATTTACACAAAAAAAAAAATGTAAACGTGTCTCAACTGATTCATTGAAGAAGTTGTTTTGAAATTAAATATAGGTGGTCTACTGGCCATGCCATGTCATAACCCCAATGGTCATAGTGCTCAAAAAATGTTGGGCGACCTGAAAAACGGAAATAGTCCCCAAAATAATTTTGCGAATAGCGAATAGCTCCCATGGGGACTATGACCATTTTTGCTTTGCTTATAAATATGATGACCTTGACCTTGAAATATTTTATTTATTCGATTCAGTCTGTAAAACGTCCAACACCGGCTTCGCTAGTCACAGTATTGCTACATAAAAGTTACTGAAAGTGAGCGGCCCTCGGTCTCAATAAAATCATATATCCTAAGCACACTGCCACAAGTGTCTTAATAAAACAAATTCACAGGATAGAAAACGTTTTGTGATGGCACAGGGAAGATGCTGTTGAAAAACAATATGGTAGCCAAGAGATGATTTGAAGATTGAAATGAAAATCCGAGCGGAATGAGATGCAAAGCGTTTTTCAGTGTCTCGTCAATTGTTGCTGTGATAACTGGTCACTGTCACATTGGTAATTGTTGTTCTTATTTAGTGACCTGGATAACCTTAGTCAGTCACCCATTTTCAATACGAAATCTGTTTGGTTCTGCGTGAGAGTTTAACAACATATCCCGTAGTATGACAGACAATTAATTGACTTAAGTGAGTAAATTTTTAAACTGAGTGCCACTGCTTCTTAACCACTCCTAAGAGGAATAAAAAAAACACATTAAAAAAAAAATTATTCGTTTTTATTTAGGTATAGCAAAATCAAATTCCAAATTATAAATAGTTAACCCTATATCTACTATTATTAAACGAGCAATAATTGTATGTATTTACATATTTATATATATATATGTATTTATATATATATATATTCAGACTTTATTTCCAAAACGGGTGCAGCGATTTTGTAAACAAAATTAGGATTGGGCTGGGTTTTAACTTATCAAAGGCTCCTGGAGGGGCGTGGCATAGCCCTAAACTTTTATTTTCATAACGTCATATCTCGAAAGTCAATCAAGATATTGTATTAAAATTTGGTACACAGATGCAGATCATAAATGTCTTAAATTTTGCCAAAAGTGGGCGGAATCGGAAAGTGGGCGGGGCACTTTTTATTAATTGAAAATTTTGATTCAATATTACTCAAAAACGGCACTAACGATTTTCATAAAAGTTTTATAGACAATACCACTAAAAGCAGTCATCATAACATGCTATGTCACTATACTGGCAAAATTCGTTGAAAGGCGTGGCACAGCCCACAATATTTATAAACGTTATAATAGGAGAACTAACAATGCAGTCGATATGAAATTTAGTATGGTAGGTAAACTTGCTATAAGGTATTTTTTAACCAAAAATGGGTGCAATACAAGCAAAAAACGTTTTGTGTAATATTTGGTGAACTATTAGAGTTATTCTAATGAAATTTGGTATGGAGGTGTCGGTTACTATAAGCTTTGAAATTAATTTAATTTCAGTGGGCGTGGCACCTTCCATAGATGCAAAAAACGTTTTGTGCTATATTTGGTGAACTGTACGAGTAATCCTAATGAAATTTGATATAGAGATGTCGGTTACTATAAGCTTTAAAATTAATTGGATTTCGACGGGATTGAATCAGTGGGCGTGGCACCTCCCATACAAGCAAAACACGTTTTGTGTTATATTTAGTGTGCTATGAGAGTTATCTTCTTAAAATTTGGTATAGAGATGTCGGTTAGTAAAAACTCTGAAATTAAATGGACTTCGACGGGATTGCATCAGTGGGCGTGGTACTTCCTACTATAACAAAATGTTGAAAGTGGGCAATTTTGTGATTTATTTAAATATTTTTCGACTGGTTCAACTTTTTTCGAGATTTTCAACCTCTTTCAACTTTATTCAACCTCATTAAATTTTTTCGACTTCTTCAACCATATTCAACTTTCTTCGACTTTTTGAACGTCATTCAACTTTTTTAGAATGATTCAACTTCTCTCACTTGTTTCAACATTTTTCAACTCTTTCAACTTTTTTCAACATTTTCCGACTTTGTCAACCTTATTCATTTTTTTTGACTTATTGAACCTCATTCAACTTTTTTAGAGTTATTCAACTTTTTCAACCGTTTCAACATTTTTCAACCAATTTCAACTTTTTTCAACATTTTCCATATTTTTCCGACTTTTTGAACGTCATTCAACTTTTTTAGAGCTATTCAACTTCTTTCATTTGTTTCAACATTTTTCAACCTCTTTCAACTTTTTTCAACATTTTCCGACTTTGTCAACCTTATTCAACTTTTTTGACTTTTTGAACCTCATTCAACTTTTCATGAGTTATTCAACTTTTTTCAACCGTTTCAACATTTTTCAACCTCTTTCAACTGTTTTCAACATTGTCCATATTTTTCCGACTCTGTCAGACTCAATCAACTTTTTTCGACCTCATTAAATTTCTTTTAGAGATATTCAACTTTTTTCGAGTTTTCAACCACTTTCAACTTTATTCAACCTCATTCAATTTTTACGACTTTTTCCACAATATTCAACTTTTTCAACCTCATCAAATTTTTTTTGAGATATTTCAACTTTTTTCGAGTTTTTAAACTCTTTCAACTTTTTTCAATCTCATTTAATTTTTTCAACTGTTTCAACATTTTTCAACCTTATTCAACTTTCTTCGACTTTTTGAACCTCATTCAACTTTTTTCGAATTATTCAACTTCTTTCAACTGTTTAAACATTTTTCAACCTCTTTCAACTTTTTCAACATTTTCCATATTTTTCCTACTTTTTGAACTTCATTCAACTTTTCTTGAGTTATTCAACTTTTTTCAACCGTTTCAACATTTTTCTACCTCTTTCAACTGTTTTCAACATTTTCCATATTTTTCCGACTCTGTCAGACTCATTCAACTTTTTTCGACCTCATTAAATTTTTTTAGAGATATTCAACTTTTTTCGAGTTTTTCAACCACTTTCAACTTTATTCAACCTCATTCAATTTTTTCGACTTTTTCAACCATATTCAACTTTCTCAACCTCATAAAATTTTTTTTGAGATATTTCAACTTTTTTCGAGTTTTTTAAACTCTTTCAACTTTTTTCAATCTCATTTAATATTTTCAACTGTTTCAACATTTTTTAACCTTATTCAACTTTCTTCGACTTTTTGAACCTCATTCAACTTTTATCGAATTATTCAACTTCTTTCAACTGTTTCAACATTTTTCAACCTCTTTCAACTTTTTTCAACATTTTCCATATTTTTCCGACTTTTTGAACGTCATTCAACTTTTTTAGAGTTATTCCTCTTTTTTCAACCGTTTCAACATTTTTTAACCTCTTTCAACTTTTTTCAACATTTTCCGCCTTTGTCAACCTTATTCACCTTTTTTCGACTTTTTTAACCTCATTCAACTTTTTTCGAATTATACAACTTTTATTAACTGTTTCAACATTTTTCAACCTCTTTCAACTTTTTTCAACATTTTCCATATTTTTCCGACTTTTTGAATGTCATTCGGCTTCTCGCGACTTTTTCAACCTCTTTCAACTTTTTTTGAGTTATTCAACTTCTTTCAATTGTTTCAACATTTTACAACCTCTTTTAATTTTTGTTAACATTTTCCATATTTTTCGGACTTTGTCAACTTTATTTAACTTTTCTTGACTTTTTCAACATCGTTCAACTTTTTTCAGGATTTTCAACTTTTTGGAGATTTTCAACCTCTTTCAACTTTTTCAACACTTTTCACTTTCACGCTTCAACTTCTCTCAACTTTTTTCTGTTCCATTTTTTTCCGACTTTTCCAACATTTTTCGCCTTTTCAACCCATACTACTTTTTTAACCTTTATTGACGTTTTTCAACCTCTTACAACTTTCCTAATTTTTTTTTTGGCTTTTCAATTCTTTTTAATGTTTTTTAAATATTTCAACTTATTCAATATTTGTCAACTTTTTTCAACAAATTCCATATTTTTTCGATTTTTTCAACCTCAAAACGAAAAACCGAACAGTGGTCGGTCTCCAGGTACTTTTATTTATATTGAATATTTTCCCAAAACAAATTTTGGCTTGCAACAGTTGAGCATAATATCAAACACATACAAAGAAACAATATACTTGTAAGTATGTATGCATATAGTATATATATACATATATACAGAGGTATTTTTGTGATTATTGCAATTTAATTTTTCTGAAGAAGACAACGAAAATTACGGAATCGATTGTGAATTTCACCTACGAAAATCTGTGTCAGTATTAAATTGGTTTGAGAAAATGACAGTTTTTGAAATAAAGCTTAAGAGATTCACTACCAAAAATTATGTTATTAACAATCTTCGGCATTCTTCCATTTTGATCAGTTTGCTTTTATTTCAATAGGGTGAATTTTTAGACCAAATGACGACTTCACGATAAAATTTTAGACCAAATAAATTTGGGCCAGGATTCTCAGGTCGCAATTTATGGAAAAAAAATTTGTATTGCGAGAATTTTGGGAAAACGAAAAGTGTGCGCAAAAAGCTTGGGGAACAAAATTTGCTTTGGGGAAATTTTGGGGAGAAAAAAAAAATAAAAGTTAAAAAAAAATATAAACCCAAGCAGTTCGAGCATTGAGAGTAAAAATTGACATTTCGATTTTCGGAAAAAAAAATCTCCTGACCTCAAATGTCTTTTAGCGCGCTTATCAGTGGCGTAGCTGACCGTCCGCAAACCCCGCGGTGCGGGGGGGCCCCGCGAGCTACCGCGAAAAACTATGAATATTAAATAATTAAATCTGCAAACCCAAGTATCCGAATTGACCCAGCTTTTGAAGTGAAACTTCTTCAGTGGGGTCATTTGAAAAATTTGTAATGCAAAATTTTAAACGCTCGTTCTTCGCTCTTCGAAAATTGTCGTGGCCAAGGATATGATGGAGCTAGTGTAATGAGTGGCATCTATTCTGGATTACAAAAAAGAATTTGTAATATTCAGCTGAAAGCGTCCTACGTTCATTGCTTAGCTCACAACCTTATCATAGTTTCAGATGATTCTGTTAAATCTTTAGTTTTGGTACAGAAATTTCGCGAAACTCTCCAACGACTTTTTGCATTTTTTAGTGCAAGTATTGTATTAAGCGCTGGGATGTGCTCATTGAAACAATGAATTCATACTCATTGAAGTATCCAGTGTGTTGAAAAAATTGTGTGCTTCAAGGTGGTCATCTAGACATCATGCTATTATATACGCATGTCGACTAGGCTTTAGACCAATAATGAAATCATTATTAAAAATAAACTTAGTATCCAAAGACAGTGATACCAAAAATGAAGCAATATCTTTATATAAACTTTTGAACAAAGAATTTGTTACTTTTCTAGTCGTGGAATGCAAGGTTTTAGAAATGACTAATTTAGTCTCAAAAGAATTGCAGAAGTAAAGTATGGATCTATTTTATGCTTCAGAGCTATTAAAAGTGTCCTTAGATAATATAATAGAAATGAGAAACAATTTTAAAAAGGTCGTCGAAGAAGCTCAAGTTTTAGCTTCCAGTTGGGAAATCGAAGCAGTATTCCAGCATAAAAGAATGAGAAAAGTAAAATCTTTTTTCGATGAGTTGTCAAAGCACGAAGTGATTAGCGATGCACGACACGCATTTGAAGTTAATGTGTTCAATGTTCATCTGGATATAATCATTGGACAATTGCGCTCAAGGTTCGGAGGAACCCAAAAAATATCCCAAAACTTTCGCTGCATTTTCCCTAAAAATTTACTTGCCATGAATGACGATGATCTACGGAATGCAGGAGAAGAATTATTTATTACAACATTTAATACAAAACCATTCCTCTTTTTTAAGTAATGTCGCAGACGTAATGATCATAATAAAATTGTATTTAACATTACCAGTAACAGTTGCTTCAGCAGAACGGTCTTTTTCAAAGTTAAAAATTATTTACGTTCTAGTATGTCACAAATCCGATTATCTGCTTTAGCACTGTTATCGATTGAATGTGAACGGGCGAAAAAAACCAATATTGATGAATTAATTGATAAATTTGCAGAAAAAATGTTAGACGTTCCAAAAGATTTGATAGGACATCAAACAATACTATTATTTTTTACTAATAAAAACTTATTTTTACAATTAAAGAAATTTTAATTTTTTTTAATTCAAATTTGAATTTCTATCACTTTCATCGACATGGGGGAGGCCTCATAAATGATTATGCAGGGGGTCCTATTGTCTCTCAAACTGCACCAGTTGGATCAACTCGGTTTCTTACGCTTGCAGATTCAACAATCAAATCAATTGTACCATCTGGGTTGATTCGGTTACTTAGGATTGCAGTTTCAAAGATCAAAAGAATGTCACGAGTTGGGTTGATTCAGTTACTTGGGTTTGCATATTTAATTATAAAAAAACTGCACGAGCTGGGTCGTTTCGGTTACTTAGGTTTGCTCATTCGAAGATAAAAAAATTGTTTCAAGGGGGCCTCACTAAGATTTTCGCGGGTGGGCCCCTCAACTCTTAGCTACGCCACTGGCGCTTATTTCATTTTTTTCTCACAATAAAATTTTAAGCGTAAAAACATTTGGGGTTTTTGAGAAAATCAGCCTTGTTTTTGAAGTGAGAACTTCTTTAGGCACGTTGTGCACCTCCGTAAGAAAGCATTTGCGGCTGAGGAAAAATGTATAAACTCGCGACAGGCCACCGACATCGATTGCGTCATTTGCGGCTGAGGAAAAATGTATAAACTCGCGACAGGCCACCGACATCGGATGCGTCATTTGCGGCTGAGGAAAAATGTATAAACTCGTGACAGGCCACCGACATCGGATGCGTAATCGTATCGTAATCGTATTGTAATCGTATCGTAATCGTATCGTAATCGTATCGATTACGCTTAGAGGATTTGCGGCTGAGGAAAAATGTATAAACTCGCGACAGGCCACCGACATCGAATGCGTCATTTGCGGCTGAGGAAAAATGTATAAGCTCGCGACAGGCCACCGACATCGGATGCGTAATCGTATCGTAATCGTATCGATTACGCTTAGAGGATTTGCGGCTGAGGAAAAATGTATAAACTCGCGACAGGCCACCGACACCGACACCAGATGTATATACATATTATATGTATATAAAGTACATATATGGGCGACTTTGCTCTCTCTCGCTCTCTTTTCTATATATATCATATATAATATATATGCTTAGAGGATTTGCGGCTGAGGAAAAATGTATAAACTCGCGACAGGCCACCGACACCGACACCGGATGTATATACATATTCTATATACAGTACATATATATGCGACTTCGCTCTCTTTTCTATATATATCATATATGTTTATTCCATAAACATTACAAAACATCATGAAAACAAATTTCAATTATATTAAGTTTTCACTTCTGTTTGCACTCCCAGAGTGCAACCCGCCGGTTTTTTTTATAAACCTAGTGGCCTTAGACAAAAGCTTTGTTTTCTTATTTCTAATTGAACTGTTTTATTGCTATTTTACCTTGCACATTTGGAATCAGTGACAACAATTCAATAATAAACAAAACGAACACCTGATGTCGTTACCAGATTACAAAAATATGTTAATGCTTAAATTTTTCACAAATTTACAAAAATTATTCTCATTTTATTTTACATCTGACAACCCTCAACTGTAGCTGAATGACATTTCATCGTAACAACGTAACATAGATAACGCAATTACGTGGTGATTTACAAAATACCGATTTTAAATCCAAGTGGTGCGCTGCGTTGGCGTTGCGTTCCAACGCGGTGATTTACAAAATAGTGCCATAAGTGTTTTTTTTTTTTAATTTAACTAAAAGTCAAATAATGATATATTTTATAATCTCTACTAAAAATGATATAGAACAGGGGTTCTTAAACTTATGTAGTCCGAGGACCCCTTATCGAGCTAAATTTTTTTTGCGGACCCCACCCCAACCCTAGACATTTGACGTCGTTCTTAAGCTTAATTTTGGGCTCAATAATGACAAAGACACTCAGGCTTGCCAACCGTTTGGTTTTCACCCGGACAGTCTGGTTTTTGAGAGCTTGGTCCCGTTGTCAATCTCAACCAAGCATAAAATGTCCGGTTATCTGACGAGGTTAAGGCACGAATTAATTTTTTTTTTGGCTTTAATTTTTCCGGTTTTTAAAGGTATTTTCAACACTATGTCCGGTTTCCTAAGGTCTTAAAGTTGACAAGCCTACAGACACTACTTACTCGTTCATAAGGGCAAACATTTTTTATTAGGATTTTCATGTAAATAAAACACAAAATGAATAAAAATTGTGGAAATGTAAAGGAATCAAAAAAGTTACAAGTCAGAGTATGTATGTACATAACTTAAACTCAGACAAATATTTCTTGGTCAAAATAAAGCTTAGAAAATAAATTGTTTTTTTTTTCAAATCTTTTTTAATAAAGAATATAATAATAACAAAGCTTATTAATATTATTTTTTTGGTAACTTTATGTTATTTTATAAGCGAAATTTGTTATTTTCTTCTGTGGAAGTTTTTACTTAATCAGATGGATGATGTTGTTTTCTTGAAACCAAATCCACAATGTCGGGCTCTATATTCTTAAGTTTTATCCTCAGGTTTGCTTCTTCATTAAACTTGTTTCTATACCATGATTTTATGTATAATAGTACCAAAAAAGCCATTTCACACAAATACGTTGTACAAAACGGAATCAAGTCTTGGAGGGCCTTATTTGCAACTGCAGGGTAATCGGATTTTAAGAGTAACTAAAAGTTAGTTAGCTCAATTTTATTGAACGCGCATATCTTGCTTAGAGCAGGGGTTCTTAAACTTGTGTAGTCCGAAGACCCCTTATCGAGCTAAACTCTTTCTGCGGACCCCATCCCAACCCTAGATATTTGACGTCGTTCTAAGCATAGTTTCGTAAATGGGGATCATATACGCAAATTATACGGACATATGTAATCCCCATTTTCGGTATGGGGGTTAAGTCCAAAAATTTTTCAGACATTATCCCCAGAAAATAGTGGACATAACCCCCAAAGCTGATGCGAACATAATCCCCATCACAATAATTTTGTTGTTGGCAACTATAGTAATTCTACACAAGTGTTAGGGTAAGTGGGCGGCCTACGGCCGCAGCTCAGGATTTAAAAATCCTAAAAATCTAACATCCGGCTTCGCCGGAATATAACCGAAAAAAAAGACGGACATAAGACCCAAAACAGTTTGCATTAATTAAAATTTTAGGACACATGGGGTTACCGAAGATGGGGTTATGTCCGAATAATTTGCGGACATATTCCCCATTTACGAAATGGGGATTATGTCCGAGTGGGCTATGTCCGGTAACCGTCAAACTCAACCAGACATAAAATGTCCAGTTATTTGACGAGGTTAAGGAACGAAGTATTTTTATTTTACTTTAATTTTTCCGGTTTTTAAAGATCCAATAGTTGACAAGCCTGCAGAAACTACTTTCTAGTAAATATTGATACTTATCCCATATATCTCCGTATTTTAACAAATCTTGTGCATTTATAGAGGCAAACATTTTTAATTAGGATTTTCATGTAAATACACAAATTCACAAAATTCAAAAATTGCGTTATGTAACACTTGAACGGCCCCTTATTTGCAAGTGCAGGGTAATCGGATTTTAGGAGTAACTGAAAGTTAGTTAGTTCAATTTTATTGAACTTAAGTGTCAAAGTATCGCAAGAGATATCCACGAGCATATCTTGCTCTAATGTCGATAATTGCTTAGCATTACTAACATCTATATTGAATGGAACCCTGATCCAGTCGGTGCCAGTATCAAGACTGGGAAAATACTTCAGGAAGCTGGTTTTTAGAGGCATTAAATGTTCGAGAAAAAGCAGCCACGTTTCATTGACGATCTCTTTATTAGAAAATTCTATAAAATCGCTCAGTGTTGGAAAAGACATTTTTCAGTGCGTTTTGCCCATAATTCGATTTTTTTATAATCGCTTCTATTTTATTTTCAACTTTAAATTTATTTGAAGCTGCACCTTGTACGCTCATTGAAATTTACAAAATTTGATGATGTTGTCAAACAGTGGGAAGAGTGGAAACAGTTAGGTACTGGGCATCCCGGCAATGGCCATGTAGAATTTTTAGTAAATGAGTTATTTGAATATAGCGAAAAGTTTGATGATGTAAAATTATTGATGTCAAAATTGTTTCGCGGACCCCTAGAATGGCTTCGCGGACCCCCAGGGGTCCGCGGACCACAGTTTAAGAATCGCTGGCTTAGAGCATTACTAACATCTGTGTTAAATGGATCCCTGATCCCATCGTTAGCAGAAGCAGGACAGGGAAAATACTTTTGGAAGCTGATTTTTAGAGCCATTAAATGTTCGACAAAAAGCAGCCGAGTTTCATTATTAAGTTCTCTATAGGGAAATTCTATAAAATCGCTGAGTGTTGAAAAAGACTCATACACACACTTTTGAATGCGTTTTGATCATAATTCCATTTTTTTTTATAGTCGCTTCAGCTTCACATAAATTTAAAGTTGAAGATAAAAACTTTAAATTTATATGAAACTGCACCTTGTAGATTCAAACTGAAATTTACAAAAATTGATGATGTTGTAAAAGAGTGGCAAGAGTTAGGTGCTGGGCATCCCGGGTGTGAACAAAAGTAAATGAGTTATTTGAATAAAGCGAAAAGTTCAATGATGTAAAATTATTTGATGTCAAAATTGTGTCGCGGACCCCTGGGGGACCACGGACCACAGTTTAAGAATCTCTGATATAGAAGTTAAGTTTTGATGACTTTTCCAAAGTAAGTTATGTTACTTTTAATAAACAAAAAAAAAAAAAAACAAACACTTCCCATTGTGCAAATATTTTATTGAGAAATTTTTCTCATAATCAAGAAAAAACTAAACTGCAACATCATTAGTGGATCTCTTGTTGTGAGCTGTTAAATATGTACATATGTCTTTTATTTACAAGTAATTTTTAAGCGTTTCAAAATTAATAGATTTTAAAGGCTACTGGGCAAATTTCATCAACTACTTCTGGAAACATGCTATTTCAATAATTCTCAAAAAATTAAAAAATAAATATGTACATATATATCGATCAACTTTCGAACTAGTGTATGTCGTTCCAATTTTCAGTTCTACTAAGAGTAAACTGCACGAGGACCGTTTTTAGACATATCATTCTTTGACAAATTCTTGCAAGTGTGACATAGCTTGAAATTTACCTTAAAACAGCAGTTTTTCGGACCTGTAAATATGTATGATGCGATTGTAGAAAATCTTTTTTTAAATTTCATGCTTTATAGAATTTCAGGAAACTGATTTTTCTTCATAATGCTAATTTTCCAATTTCAGATTTTTCCGTACTTCCGTAAACTCTTAAGTCTGGTCACATAAAAGCCATTTCAGTCTGAGTCCACATTTAGCAATGTTGACTTAAAAAATGTTTTCAAATTGGACTACACTTAGAAAATAAATATTGTTAATGCAACCAAATCTCAGGTTAAAACTTTCTAACTAACCTGCGAATCAGGTAAATTACAGAGTTTTCTCAAAAAACGAACGCGACATAGGCCTTCTATGTTATATCACTGTTCAGAAATGTGCATATCTTATCCAACTGAGCTTACTCTTATTTTTAACTTGCGTTAAACTAAAAGTATATAACTTCTATGCATGTAACAACATGGAATGCCTAGATTCGAACCCCAATGGATGCAAGGAAAAAAGTTTTTTTAAATTAAATAGATTTCACATTATTTAATCGAATTTACAGTCATTAAGCAATGACCAATATTGTAAATTTTTACTTATTGATCAATGCTATTTTTCAACAAACATGACAGAGATAACAAATGGAACAATTTGAACCTGGTAATTGGTGACATGTTTCGGCTATTACCAATAGCCTCATCAGACCAGTTTGGTTAATTCTGTACATGGACTCGAACCCCTGACCGTTCATGCATTGCAATTGCATATTTTGCGACGGCCGCTCTAACACTTGAGCAACTGAGGTACTTGTCATTAGGTGTACAGAGTATGCATATTCCATTTGTCATCTTTTGTCAGGTTAAAATTGTTCCATTTTGTTATCTTTGTCATGTTTGTTGAAAAATAGCATTGATCAATAAGTAAAAATTTCCAATATTGGTCTTTGCTTAATGACAGTAAATTCGATTAAATAATGTTTAATTATAAAATAATCAGTCGCTAAAATCAACTTTCTTAAATAGATTTCTATAGAACAATGTATCAGGTTAATGTGTTACCTTGACGCAGGTTAGACATTTTCATCTCTTAATAAAAAATTAACTTTTATTGATGATAAACATTTAAATCTAACTACCTCGTCATCAATTTCGAAGCACTTTTGGTGTGCTGTGGAGTTCGTTTTCGTTTTAATTTTCGGTCACTTTTTCAGCAATGTCAGCAATAACTCAAGTAATTTTGGCTTCCAAAGTGGCAGTCGTTACTGCTTCATGCATATAAACACATATCGCTCATTTACTTTAAGAGTGGCATAACTCAAAAAACACAAAGTGGGAGAAAAACGCATTTAAAGTTTTCAATAAGTTACTTTTAATATGAAAATTCAAAAAGTAAGTTTACATAAACTCTTTTCACAAAGCGAGTTTATAAGTTATCTTTCTGATTTTGTGACACAAAATAAAACACAAAATGGCGGATATTTCTGCATTATTAACTCAAAAATCACGTTTTTTGAGTTATGCCAGTCTTGAAGTAAATGAGCGATATGTGTTTGTAAATTAGTGCGTGACGCGTTTTAAAAATACCCTTATTATTAATAATTTGAATTTGTATGGCTAGAACTTTTACATTATCTTGTGTAACATTACACTGTTTAATGAATTATCCTTCAATATTTCAATAATGCTCCTACAATTGATAACTATTTAATGCTGTAACTGATGAAGTAACAAGTTTTAAGTAAAGTGTTAAATCTTTAAGTGAATGGGTGTATTAATATTCCTAATCTTCCAGATGCTTTTTCACCACTTCCACAGCTAAAAAGCACTCAAAATATTTGCATAGCACATGGCGAAAAAGAATTGCAATGATTGCCACTGAAGTGTCACTTTAGCACCTTTCATCTTACATCAATTTTTTAACAGTATTCCCAAAGAGATTTTCCGTGTCAAAATAAAGTGCACATCAAAGCAAAACGACAATAAATGACTATGATGACGACAACACACTGGCTGGCTGATTCAGTAAAAATTTCAATATTCCGTGCTTGAAAATTCTATTTAACACAAATTTATTCCACTCAACAAAAAGCATCTACCGGAGATAAAGGTGTTCAGCTCTCGCCCTACGGCTATGCCTCAATTTGTGTCCAAGTTCAAGCACTGCCTTAAGTCGCAGGGCAAAACGAAGGCTCTGTTTTTTTTCAGTGGCTACCGTTCATAAGTACATGGGCACGCAAAAAATAAGAGTGTTATCTTTGGCCGGAGCTTTAGTAGCCTTTACGCTGTGTATGCACCATTCCAAACATACGAAATGTTGAAATACGTACACATGTGCATACATACTTACATACATGTCTAGAAATAGAGCGGCAGACATAAAATTGTGAAAGAATTAGGGAATATTTTGTTTTTTCCCTTTTTTTAGCCGGTTTAATATTCGTACTTTTGAATTTGCCACGTGCCCAATGTGGAATTTTAGTACCCTACGTACTTCGAACGAAGCATATAAACTTCGACCTAACGTTTGTATCACCTTAGGGTAGGGATGGCCAGCTGCGGTGCCCAAAAGTCGACAGCGCGCTGACGTTTACAACAAACATTTCGGGCTAGTATGTGTACAAATGTGTGAAGAAATTCCAACGAAAAAAAAAAATGAAAATAAATGTGTTTTGTCTTTTCCACGTATAGAAAAAATGACCCAGTAGAAATTCGGGCATCACTGATGTTAATAAATAAAGATAAATGTTGGCATATAAAATAATTGTATTTTTATTTAACAACAAAAAGAAAACATTTCATAAATCTTATACATATTATGTATACATATGTATGTTATACAAACATATTAACAGAGTTTACTTAAAATAAGACTTTCAATATATGGTTCAATATTTTGTGATGACGCCAGACGCAATATCGGTGACAAATTAGTCTCTGAAATGCGAATCCTTATGCGCGCCTTGTTGAGTTTTAGTCTTGAAAAAAACTGTTCACAAGAATACGTAGTTCCAAACATAGCAACGATACTCGCTGCAAAAATTCGTATATGTATTTGGAAATTTTTCTTTATCTAATTGTTTGTAAAACTCAATAATGTAACTATTTTTCCTGAAATTGAATTTTTTTACAACAATTAAATAATATTTCAATAATACATGCTTAAAAAATTGCCTTTCGCATAAATTATGTTTTTGTTTGCATTTGTTTTGTTTTACACGTTTGATTCCGACTGGGTTTCTCGCATATTCAATTTTCATGCGAATCAGCGCATAGAAATCAGCAACTGCACGGCGTGCCGAATGATGGCCCGAAACGGGCAATGTGACCGCGGGAGGGTAAATGGCCTACACTACCTTAGGGAATTAAAGCTTATAAATATTAAAACTTAATAAGCAAAGGTTCGAAATAAGTGTAATTTTCTAATTGTTAATAAAATTTGCCATCCTGATTTGTATTGGAATGTTGAAAATTATTGTGATATGAATACATAATTTCATATTCTACTGTTTATAAACAATAAGTTACACTAGTTTACAAAATTATTTTTGTTAATTGTTCCATTGATAAGAAGTTACTTTTCTTATGTACTTTTTCTTGCTGAATTCGGAAATGAAAATAAAAATTTTTGAATAGCACAGTTTATATATTAATATATTCAAAAAATGTGGCATTGGATTTTTTCATTCAATCGCTTCTAACGTTGTCATTTTGTGAACCATTTTCATTTGGAATATCTTAATTTTTGCGTAAAAGTATCAGCTCTATTAAATGACGTGTGCATTTTGAAATACTAGCGTCCGAAAATTCATGTATTTTTAAATTTTGCGATTTTCAAAAAATCATACAATATATTCGAAAATAAATCCGCAAAAACTTTTTCCAAAAACACGTATTGAATGTTTTTAGACAAAGTAAAAACAAAAAATTGACTTTGAAAAATCTAAATTTTGAATGTAAAAACGACGTACATACATACATAAATATGTAGGGGAAGGTGGGCAAAGCGGTAAACGCGGCAAAACGGCACAAAGGGTATATTTAGCCTTGCATTACAACGCCATCTAATGTAATTATAAGGAAATTGTTTTTGAGTAGTGCTCTTGTAACTGCCAGGTTATAGCGATATTTCGACCTTCCGTTTTCGAGATCCACGAGGTTGATCAAAATGAGTGCAGCCGATTAATTTTATAAATTAATTTCATTTAAAAAATTTGGTAGCATTTATTAATGACATTCTTTTTTACTGACAACGATTTGTTTATGTTGATGAATTTTTGTTTCGCTAGTTTGTATGTCTACATAGGTTATGGCGGCAGAGTGGTATTGCACTTCGTATACCGCTTTACCCCACGCGTGGGGCGAAGCGTATAAACGTACTTTCTTTTTGCATCGTAATAACAAACATCTTCTGTTAAGAAAATAATGAGCCTAATTACCTTAATAGATTCAATATAGATCGAACTGATAACTTACATGTTTAATTGTGCGAAAAAATATGTACCTATATTTTCATGTATATTTTCGTCGTTATGAAATTATACTTTTTATTATTATTTTTTCATAGAAGAAAATAAATGATGTCAGGTAAGTTGTCCCAGCCATTTTTTAAATTTAAAAAAATTAAAGTTGTGCTGCGTTGTGCCGCAAATTTAAAATGAGCAAAACAAATTTTCGGATGCAATTTGGCCCAACCATTATTGATTTCTGGAAATTCACCCAAACTATTTTAAAATTCAAATAAATGAATGTTGTGCCCAATTGTGCTAGAGTTGTGCTATATTGTGCCGTAAAATTAAAAAAGATACAACCAAAAATAAACTTTTTTCTTTGCAAAAGTACCCATTTGAAGTACAAGTTGGCCCTCCCATTATAGATTTCTAGAAACTGAGGACAGTATGAAAAAAATAAAGTTGTGCTAGATTGTGCTAGGGTTGTGCTGCGTTGTGCCGCAAATTTTTTACAAAAAAGAATCCAATAAAAAAAAATTTTATGAGCAAAACAAATTTTCGGATGCAATTTGGCCCAACCATTATTGATTTCTAGAAATTCGACCAAACAATTCCAATATTCAAAAAATTTAATGCTGTGCCCAATTGTGCTAGAGTTGTGCTATATTGTACCGTAAATTTAAAAAAGATATCTCCAAAGCCAAATTATTTTCTTTGGAAAATTACCCATTTCAAGTACAAGTTGGCCCAGCCATTTTGTAATTTTGAAAAAATGAAAATTGCACCAGATTGTGCTAGGGTTGTGCTGCATTGTGCCGTAGTTTTTTTTTGTTTCGAATTCTTTATTTAAATTTTTATAAGCTAAACAAATTGTTTATACCAACGGTGTTAATTTTTCCCTAGGGCTGCATGTTCGATTTGAGCAGTGTTGCCAGAATGTTACGTTTCTTACATTTTACGTAAGTTTTCATAATTACATATAGCTCGTATATTAAAAAATAATATATTGATATTTATGTAACTTTTTGACCGGTTATATTGTTATGCAACCCTATGCCATGCTACTCGACGCGGACCGCAGCGTTGCTGTTTCTGATAAGAATTTCGCCTAGGATTAATTTAATACAGCTGATATTATAAGAATAGAGGACGTATTAATAAGTTTATACAGGTTTTATTAATTCTCAATTAGGTTGACGAGCTGGCTGGACTGCAGACTGCCAAAAATAAAATTTGGCGGATCATCAAATATGCTAATGTGCTGAAAAATTGAGGAGTGGGCGAACAGAACGGCACATGCCCATGGTAGTTTTTTGTAAAAAACTTCATTCACAGACACTTCAAAAAGGCACTAGACGTCATACTCTTCGATAGCAAAATGAAGATATTCCTGTGGTTAGTTCAAAGGCATAAACATTTTCTTGCCATTTCTGAAAACCTTTAGCAACTGGATATGTGCAGTTCCGTTCGCATCATTTAGATCATTTCACGAAAGTATCCTCTTAAATTTAAAATTTGTAGTGATTGATCTATCACTATTTAAATAAGACATATTCAAAAAAACTACATGTTCTTCGGGAACGTTAAGAGTTCGAAAACTTCTTCATATTCGATTATATTACCTGATTAATGCTAAAACCGAGAGTTTCATACGAAAATGGAAATTCCTCAACCTAATGTAATTGCAATGTACAACAAAGGTATGGGAGGAGTAGATAAAATGGATTTTCTCCTCTCTTTGTATAGAATTCCTATAAGGTCAAAAAATTGACTCTCAAATGTTTGCCCATTTTATTAATCTTACAATTCGCAATTCCTGGCTTCAATATAAGATTGATTGTGGTACTAATAATTTAAAGTCGAAAGATATTTTGGATCTGTTAGCATTTCGCAATGATATCGCCGACGGGCTCTTAGCACGATCAATTTACCAATCAGCTGCTCGAAAACGGGGACGACCTAGAACAACGATGAACGAGGATAATACAGACAGCCCCACAACGACAGGATTATGCACTCCAACAACTTCCAGAAAACGATTCGAAGCTGCACCAGCGGTTTCCTTGCGCTACGATGGATTACAGTAGGGATGGCCAACTGAGGTGCCCAAAAGTCCACAGCGCGCTGACGTTTACAACAAAAATTTCGCGCTAGTATATGTATAAATGTGTGTAGGAACTCCAACGAAAAAAAAAACATGTGTATAAATGTGTATAGAATTTTAAATGTACCCAGTAAAAATTCGTGCATCACTGATGTACATAAATAAATAAATATACTGCGAAAACATCGCATGGCTACCCAAAAAATTTTTAAACTCAAAATTCATCAATAAAGACAAAATGTACTTTACGCGAACTAAAACTATTTTTCCATGAATATGAGTTTTTTTTTACAACAATGATGCACACAAGAGGAGTTTTTTTAGTCTCTCATTTTTTTATGAGTCAATAATACATGCGTTAAAATATTGCCTTTCGCAAAAATAATATCTTAGACCTGAAACTTTCACAACTGGCATTGCGCAATTCATACCAACTACATCCTATATAAGGATGTAACGATTTTGGAAAAATCGCTTTTGGTCATTGGTTTTTAGCACAAATCGATATAAATAAATGTAAACGTTTGCGAAAAGAAAATATTTTTTAGTTAAATACACGAATTAGTGATTATTAACAAACGAATGATTGCTATAAAATAATATTTGTTTCAACCCAAATATGATTATATGGATTATTGGGAGAAAAACTCTTTTAAAGTTTTCAATAAGTTACTTTTTATATGAAAGTGATGAAAAGTATGTCTACATCAGTGATGGCATTTGGGTTTTGTGAAAATGTACTGATTCGAGACTTCAAATGTACCTTTTAGAGCCCGAATGTACTTTTTTGTCTTGAACACCCAATTTTCCTAAAATGCACGAAATTCTTCTAAAATTTACTATCAAAAAAAAAAAGGTCCTCACTTTTCCCATCTCAAAAACCCTAGCAAAGTTAGATATATTTCACATTATATTAATAACAAAATCTAGACATTGCACGATTATTTTGATTTACTAAAATAAAACAAAAAAAAAAGTAATTAATATATAAAATAGGGCAATTATATTATGTACAGGTAATTACTATAAATGTACTCATTGTGGTTATTTTCATTTTTTAAAAAACAAAAAAAAAGGTAAAATTATAAATTGTCCAAATGTACTGAAAATGTGCTAAAAATTTGGCGAAAGTACTGAAAATGCCCCAAATGCACCGAATGTACTGACTACGACTTTTCAGGACGCAAATGTACCGAAAAAAGTACAAATGTACCGAAAATGCCATCACTGGTCTACATACGTAAACTCTTCTCACAAGGTAAGATTATAAAATATCTTTCTGATTTTTTCACATAAAATAAAACATGAAATGGATATTTCTGCATCAGTAAATTAAAAATCACTTTTTTTGAGTTACACCAGTCTTGAAGTAAGTGTACACGGAAAAAACACCAGTTCAAATTTTATTAAAAACTAATAGGAGATTATAAAAATTAAAATCTGAAAACAAATATTACTCTTTTATAGTAATAAATAAAAAATCATTATTTAAAATTCTATTCTAGTTTGTAATTATTTTCATTTTACATTTTTTAATAAGTGCATATTAAAAATTATTTTCTTCATTTTAATTATCACCTAAAAACTTTGAAATTTTCAAAGAATTTATTAAACTTCAATAAATTGCACATTAAAATTTTTACATATTTCATATTGTAATATTTGATTCCTGCTTTATAATTTATAAAAAGTAGTTATAGAAAAATTATTTCAAGATTAGTAATTTTTATTATATTAGATTTTATTTCTGTTTTGTTTTTAATTTGTACTCTGTTTGAGTTCTAAACATGTTCATGCAAAAAAATAAATATATAAGGCTTGCCAAACTAGTACTAATTGGCTTAGAAGTAATGTGTTGAACAGAATTGGGACGGGGTCGGCAAAGCGGCAACGGAAACTCGCTGGCCGCCCCAATTTTGTTCAACACACAAAAAATTTTAAAAATCCATTTCAGTTATTATTATATATTATAATTATATATATATAACTTGGGTAGTTCTTTTTATACTTATTTTATAGTGAACACTTTTGTGACTTAAGGTACTTAAAACATTTTAAATAATTTATGTGGCCGCCCTGGTAGAAATCATAAGCATTTATTGGCCAAAAACTGGGCATTAAAAATGTCCACTGGCCAAGAAATGGCCATTAAAACTGGCCAGTTTTATGGTATTTATGAAACGGTTTTTCTAACCTTTTTCGAGCATTTAATGGCCAGTAAAACGAAAATAGGAAATGGCCATTTAATGCCCAATAAATGCCGGAAAAGTGCTCTAAAACTGGTCACTAAATATGCCACTATTAAAAATGGCCAATAAATGCCTAGAAAATGCTCGAAAAAGGTTCTAAAAATGCTCGAAAAATGTCTAGAAAAATGTTTTAAAAATGTCCAAAAACTAGGCATTTAATGGCCAGTATTTTTATTTATAAATATAAATTATGCGATAAATTATTCATTTTGAGTGTTACAAATGATTCACCAAATATATCTGCAGCTTTTTTCACGAAATTATTTAAAAATACATCAGATTCTTGCACTATTTGGACAGCAGTTTCACGCAACAGCATTCTTATAGCAGCATGCAAATTCATTAAATTATCATACATCGGTAATATTATAAATTTTAAGAAATTTTTCTAGTATTTTTCGAGCATTTTCTAGGCATTTTTCGAATATTTTTAGAACATTTTTCGAGCATTTATTGGCCATTTTTAATAGTGACATATTTAATGACCAGTTTTAGAGCATTTTTTTCGGCATTTATTGGGCATAAAATGGCCATTTCCTATTTTCGTTTTATTGGCCATTAAATGCTCGAAAAAGGTTAGAAAAACCGTTTCATAAATGCCATAAAACTGGCCAGTTTTAATGGCCATTTCTTGGCCAGTGAACATTTTGAATGGTTTTGATTTCTACGAGGGCGCTTTTGGTTGTAATGATGAGGCATACTCGCTATCAATTTGTCAAGTACTTGAGTACTGATCTCCGACCACTGTCCATTGGCGACATTCCATAACCAGACCATACTGTAAACTGATTTCAATTAAAAATTTAGAGCTTGTTCAGAAAAATTCAAGCTTCAAAATCAATATTTTCTCGTTTCAATTCTCGGACAAATATTTCGACAACGACGAAACGAGACATTGCAATGAATAAATTTTATCGAACTCTTTTTTTCTAATATAATTATAAGCTCCTTTTCGAAGATAGCTACTCAAATCGATATTTCCTCAAAGACCATTGCCTAACAACTCGCTGAAGTGCCTGGGTCCATCCAGCTGTTTATTTCGCAAGTCATTTCAAAGATATATTTTCTGTGTACTCTCGATGAAAATTAAGCAAAATGTATTGCCAAAGCTCGAAAGACAATTAATTCACCGAATTTAAAAAATGAATTCGCGATCTAAAAATAGTTTTTCTCGATCATTTCTCTAAAGGGCGAATCTCTCACTGATGTTTTGGAAACATTTGAATTAATCCACCCTAGACTTGAGGCAGTTTCGAGAAATCCACAATTCCTCAGGAAATTCAACTATGTTGTCGAATAAAATACTGGGCTTGTCCAAATTCAAAGTAATTGTAGGCATTCCAAAAGATTACCGTTGATTATTTTTGTTTGAGAATTTGAGAAAACTTATACTCATTCATCATAACCGTTTCCATGACTTTCTTGAGCGTTAATAAAATAAATTAAAGAAAATATATTTATATTTTTTATTTTCGTAAATATTATAATCAATAATTTGCCTACTTTTCGTACATATTTACATAAATATTTCGTAGGTTTTTCGTAAATATTTTATGTTGCCCTGCTTATAACAGCAAACATTTTCATTTTTCAAGTTAAATCTGCATATCCCACATACTGACGGTACTAAAACATAAAGATAAGTTAATACAGATCGATGATTATCAACTATTTCTGATCAAAAATCATTTAAAAAATCTGATCTTTTTTTCAGACTTTTTTTTGCACAAAATCGATTTCATATAGTGTCTGTTCATTTGAGAAAACCGTTTTTGTATTGTGTGTTCCTCTCAAAGTCAATTTTACATAGTGTCTATTCTTTGCAAAATCGTTTCTATATAGTGTCCGTCAAAAAATTTCGGGGGGGTTCTATCCTCCCAATCCCCCCCTAGATACGGCCCTGCGTGTGTTTACACATTTATGTAGCGTACGCCAATGAGTATCCACTTATTCTAAAGTTCGCCAAGTGGTTGAAATTCAACCAACTTTTTGGTAATTAATATTATAAAACTGTTATAAGATCTATTTTTTGTCAACGATTCCAAAAATAAAATCATGTCATCGTTTTGCTCTATCCCTATCTCTTGCTTGGAGCTCAATATACATATCTCCATACCAAATTTCATCACAATCAGTCGATTAGTTTAGCCAAAGAAACATATTTTCCTGTTAGGAGCGTGGCGTAATCCACTTAAAACTAAATACCTTTTCTAAAGGCTATCTCCATACCAAATTTAATCAAAATCGGTCCATTAATTTAGCAGTGAAAACATATTTTCTTATTGGGGGCGTGGCACCGCACACTTTGAAACAAATACTTTTCCCTAGGACTCAATCTTTTTCTGTAGCAAATTTCATCTAAATCGGTCCATTAATTAGAAGTGAAAGCTTTTTTTCTTTCAGGGACATGGCACTACCCATTAAACATAAATATCTTTACTCAGGATTCAATCTATCTCCATACCAAATTTCATAAAATCGGTTTTTTGACGTTAGAGGCGGTGCCACCCCACTTACAGAACTAAGGGTTTTCAATAATCTTCCTCAGGGTTCAATCTATCGCCAAACAAAATTTCATTAAAATCGGTCCATTAGCTTAGCCGTGGAAAAGTGTTTTCCTGTTAGGGGTGTGGAACAGCTTTTTATTGAAAAAAAAAAATGTATTCTACCTTCCGTTCTTCACAAAATTTCCCACAAAAACAATTAAGCGATTATGTTGTGTTAAAAAGTTTGATGAGTTTTCCTCTCAATTCGAGGGGTCTTTTTGAAATAAATGCATACATCTTCCTCAAAGCCTAAAAAAGTAAGGCAGTGCAGCCCATAAAAAAAATTTGGAAGTACTTGAGTTATGCTTTGGGGATGCATGTCATTCTACGGATTTGGAGAGCTGGTTCCAACGACTATGCATTCATTTCGGCAAACAGACAATTTCCTAATCCCATACCTACTGTTGGAGATTTTGTATATATTTTGCTTTTTGCTTAATTTAAATTTCAATATAACAAGTGGTAATAAAAAATTAAAAGCACCCTGTAAAAATAACATAAATTCAGTCACATTATACATTAATTTCAGTAGTTTCTTAGTCAACTGTTCTAGTTTCTAACTCTTCACATGTACATGTTGAACATTATTTAAGCTGTTCAATTACACTAGTTTACAGCCAAAATGAACTTTGAATGCCGTTATTCATTTTATATGTAAAATCGGGTGCTGATTCTGAAAATCCCATTATTTTTTTTTCTTTCACGTCGTTTTCGAGATATCGGTCATTTACGGTTTTAGGACCAAAAAAAAGTTGGTTTCACTTACTTAGAAATATCTTAAGAACCAATATCTATATATAAATGTTGCTATATGTCAAATTAAAGGTAATTAAATTTCCTATAAATAATGCACAAATTACTTTTTGGTTGGCTTGTTAGTTTCGGTGAAATAAATCGATTTCTAAAAAAATATCTTTTTTTCGAAAAAATGAGAAAAAACTCAAAATCAGCTACAAATTTTTAAAAGACAAAAAAATGGGAAAAATCATTTTATTTTTTTGTATTATAGTTTATATGAAGAAAATAAGATACTATTTAAGAAAATCGATTAAGAAATGGAAAAGTTATTGTTGAGGCATATCAATCTTTATTATTACACTAATTATTTTTATACTAATTGAATTCAATTATATTTATACTTCTTTATTCTAATATTTATTTTCTTATTTAATGCTAATGTAATGCATTACATTTATAATTGTGCTACTATTATTATGGTACAATACTTAATTTACGGCAACACTGAAAGAGACGAATACGAGAAACACGTACTTGTTGAAAATGTTATGTCAATTGCTTTTTCGATTAATCTGATAATCGATTGTGGCAACGAATTTCCTTTGTTCTTTTTTCTTTCTTATGAAGTTTGAGCTTTGCCAGCCACGTTTTCGTCTCTTTTTTTGACTTGCAAAAAATTTATTATAAATTGAAGTTTTGTAATTAAATAAATTTAAAATATATTGAAACCAGTTTTTTGTTATATTTGAACTCGGTCGAGTGAAATTTACCTAAGAACAATTTATTTGATACCAAGTGAAATTGAATTAAACTTTGATAAATTAAAGCTGCTGCTGCATTGCATGTGAGTGTGAAGGCACTGTGTCCAGCGACAAAAATCTTTGCAGGCAAGTAAGAAATCTTTGCAAATCTTTTCACCAAGGAAGAAATATTCGCATTTCACAACAATCAACATACGGCAAAAAGCTGCCGCAACATTTTGGCGCCCGAGCAAGGACAGTTGGTCAGTTCTGGAAGGCATGGTATACAGAAGGGAAGTGCAGGTAAAAAGCGCTAACAATCAATTCAGTCCTCGAGTAACGAGACAGAGATTTTTAGCACTTGCAGTACTTTTTTTACATTTACATACATATGTACATATTCATGCAAATGCCTTGCGGACATTTTCAAGGTTATACATTTGCAAAATCTGTTATGGCAGTATCGGAGTATTGCAAATAAGGCACCATATTACAGTTAGCATAAAAGCAGTTAGTTTCATTCCATTTCGTTTCGCTTGAAGTTGAATTTGAGTAGCTGTACAATTCACTTCGGTTGTTGCTTGTTACCAAGGGCTTTGTCTCTTTTCGTTTTTTTTCGTACGTATTCTTATGCGTGATTCAAAGCAACAACAAATCTCACTTTTGCAACATAACTTGCTTTTAGAAAACTGACTGAATACTTTGCCAAATCGAACGCAATAAATTTTAATGCATACATTTGCCTATACTTTTTTTGTGAAATTAATTAAGTAGCCAATTGTTCACATACACGTTATTGAAGGCTCTAATAAATGTTAATACATTTTGCCTTTATTTTTTTTTAATAATTTTTACAAGTGACTAATTTGTCCATACATACATATTTTCATATCGTACACTTATCTTTGAAAATTTGCATAGACAAAATGGCTCCAAAGAAAGATAGAAACGATGATGCTCAGCTCTTACAATTAAAACGAAACAAAATAATGGATTCTATTTTGCGTATAAAGAAATCGGTTTTAGAGAAAACTATTTCTTTAAATCCTGCGGAAGTTGAATGTCGATTAGACATTCTTAATAACTATATTGAACAAGTTATGAAAATTCAAAATGAAATTGAGATATTGGATATCAGCGATGATAAAAGAGCAGAATTGGAAAACATTAGCGTGAGTGCCAAATCTCTTTTTATAACAATGGTGAATAAATTGAAACGTACTAGCATTGTAGACATGTCAATGAACGCTTCATTTTCGTCACAGTGCAAGCTTCCTAAAATGCGTTTACCAAAATTCAGTGGAAAATATTCCGAATTCAATAATTTCATAAGCCTTTTTGAAACTTTAGTCGATAAAGATTTAACTCTTTCGGACATTGAAAAATTTACTCATTTAGTTTCATGTCTGTCAGGTGAAGCTCTTGGAACAATAAAAGCTTTTCAAATAAGCGATTCAAATTATCCAAAGGCGCTCGCCTGTTTAAAAAAGGTTTATGATAATAACTGCCTAATATTTTTTGATATTATTGGTCAACTTTTTGAACTTCCACAAATGGTGAAGCCTTCAGCTTCTGCATTGCTTACAACAATTGATACGGTATCTGCAACTTATGCATCATTGCTCTCATTAGGAGACGATAAAAGCATAGTAGATGCTATCATAATCCATTTGGTTATGTCAAAAATTGATACTGAATCCAGAACAAAAATTGAAGATAATTTGGATTACAGTAAACTCCCGCTGTGGTCAGATTGTGAGGCTGTTCTCACTCGAAGATTTCAACAAATTTCTGCAGAGGAATCATCAAAGTTAAAGTTTAATCCAAATAAAGTAATTAAAGGAAATAATTACAGTAAAAATAAAAATAGTATGGTTTCGCTTTCGGTTTCAAAGGAAACAACTTCGCTTGCGCCTTGTTTATACTGCAAATTAGCAGGACATGCAATTAGTTCTTGCACTTCTTTTAACAATCTTTCGGTAACATCGCGTTTTCAATTTGCAAAAACCAGTCAATTATGCATTAACTGCTTAAGAAATGGTCATTCTGTTTCAAAGTGCAAATCCATAAAGTGTGAGGTTTGCAATAAGCCTCACCATACACTATTGCACATATATCACACTTCTTCGTTAGCCCAGGCTACTCTGCTAGATTCTGGGGCGGCCACTTCAAACATTTCTTCGGATCCGACATCCAGTAGTAGCGCCAATGTCACTTAGCATCAAGTCAAGTGGACAAAGTTATTTTAGCGACAGCTATCATAAAAGTCAAAGACATTTCGGGTCAATTTCATAATGCCAGAGCGCTTTTAGATTCCGGATCTCAGCTTAACTTTATGTCTGAAGAATTGGCTCAAAAGCTTCGATTAAAAAAAGAGGAAAAGTTAATAAATATAACTACTCTAAATTCAGTTAAGTCCCCAATAATGCATAAAATTCATGCGCTTTGTCAGTCACGACTTAATTCTCATAAATTCAACTCTGACTTTTGGATTTTAAAGTCCATTTCTTCAATTCATCCTGATGACATTTTACCTCATCAGCAGTGGAATATCCCATCAAATATCGAATTGGCGGATCCATTTTTTTATAAGCCCCACAGAGTTGACATTTTGTTAGGAACAGAATTGTTCTTTAATTTACTCTGTGTTGGCCAAATCAAATTAAATTCAAATCTTCCAGCAATTCAGAAAACATTGCTAGGATGGATTATTTCGGGAAACTATAGACAATCTGCTACTTGTTTGTCAGTTTGCATTAATACGGATATTATTGAAAATCCAGAGTCGCTTAATTCATTGCTGCCCAAATTTTGGGAAATGGAAGAAATTCCTGCAGAATCACAACCTAAATTTACTTTTGAACAGCAGTCTTGTGAAGACTCGTTTCAAAAATCAGTCACTCGTTTAAGTTCGGGAAGATTTCAAGTAAAACTCCCTTTTAAAGGAGATTTCAATAATTTAGGCTCGTCATTTGAAGTAGCTAAAAAACGTTTTTTGTCCCTTGAGCGTAGAACACTAAGGGATTTTCAATTAAGAGAAATGTACAATGATTTCATGCGAGAATATCGCAATTTAGGACATATGTCATTAGCTCCTCTTAATATTTTGTCAAAACCACATTATGTGATTCCACATCAATGCGTGATTAGGCCTGAAAGCGTCACAACAAAACTTCGCGTAGTTTTCGATGCTTCATGCAAAACGTCTTCAACCATTTCGTTAAATGAAATTTTGATGGTTGGACCATTTATTCAAAACGACTTATTTTCAATCTTACTGCGTTTTCGATTGAATAAGTACGCGATTACAGCTGATATATCAAAAATGTACCGTCAAATTATGATTGACGAGGCTGATCACAAATTTCAACTGATTTTATGGCGAGAATCAGATTCTGAGCCAATTAAAATATTTCAGTTGAACACAGTTACTTATGGAACGGCGTCAGTTCCATTTTTGGCCACCAGATGCTTAGTGCATCTTAGCGATCTTCATAAAAACTCACACCCAGCTGCTTCTATGGTGATTAAAAGAGATTTTTATGTTGATGATATGCTAACAGGTGCCGATAACTTAAAAGGGCTCGAAACAATTCAACTACAAGTTACAGAAGTGCTTAGTTCAGCTGGGTTTGATTTGGCAAAGTGGTACTCAAATCACCCTAGCTACTTTTCAGCAGAAAAAGATGAAAAATCACTTCAATTTAATGATTCCGATTGCACAAAAACTTTGGGCATGAGATGGTTTCCGAAGAACGATAACTTTACGTTTCGTTTGGATCCAAGTTTTGAAAACTTGAGATCCACAAAAAGAAACATTTTATCAGTTTCTGCCAGGCTTTTTGACCCTCTCGGACTCCTTTGCCCTATAATTACAAAGGCTAAAATTCTTCTTCAAGAATTGTGGCTTCAAAAATTGGATTGGGACGAATCTATACCGATGAGTCTTAATACAAGTTGGACAAGATTCAAAGAAAACCTTAAAGAGCTCAGTGGAATATCAATACCACGCTTCATGAACACTTGTCCAGACTCTCCTATCCAAATTCATGGCTTTGCAGATGCCTCTATTCGTGCATATGGCTGTTTCCTATATGTAAGAAATAATTTTGGTCAGGAAATAACTGTACGTTTGCTAACCGCAAAGTCTAAAGTAGCTCCACTTAAAACAAAGTCATTGCCAAGACTTGAGCTATGTGCGGTGCATTTACTATCAAATCTTTGGGCTCGAGTAAAGCCATTACTTGGTAATTGTGAAATCGAGAGCACTACTTTTTGGACGGATTCAGAAATCGTCCTTCACTGGATTCAAGCACATCCATCCACTTTGACTACTTTTGTAGCTAATCGTGTGGCAGAAATTCAAGATCTGTCACAAGAAATAAAATGGATGCATGTACCTTCTAAAGAAAATCCTGCAGACATTGTCTCCAGAGGCTGCAACGCTGATGAGTTACAAGCGTCAATTTGGCTATCGGGGCCGGCCTTTCTTTTAAAGAATTCTGACGATTGGCCAAAACCCAAGCATTCAAATTTGAATCCACAAGATAAAATGCTTGAGACCAAAAAATCAAACTCTGTTTTGCTAGCTCAAAAATCAAGCAATATTTTTATTGACTTGATATTAAAACACTCGTCCTTTTCTAAACTTATACGCATTTTTTGCTATATTTATCGTTTTTTAAAACTATCGAAGAAAAGTGAAAGTTTTGACTTGACTGCAGCCGAAAAAAATCTGGCTTTCTTAAAAATTGTAGAAATATCACAAAGGTATGAGTTTCCAGATGAAATTAAGAAATTAGAAAAGTCGCTGCAGCTTCAACCTCAGCTGCAAAAATTATGCCCATTCATTCAACAGTATAATGTCGATAAACGTTCAATTTCTCTTATTCGTGTTGGCGGCAGATTGCTGCATTCAAATCTTCGTTACGAGTCAAAATTTCCATTACTTATGCCAAAAAATGCATATTTTATACAAATTTACTTAAAATATTTACACGTGCAAAATTGCCATGCTGGACCAAAAACACTTGTCTCGTTACTTCGCCAAAAATATGGCTTATCAATGCTCGAGAGGCATGTACCAAAACTGTACGTCAGTGTGTACACTGTTTTAAATACAAACCAAAATTGGTAAACCAAATAATGGGATCTTTGCCCGCAGATCGAGTTCGAGCCATTCGACCTTTCTCGATATGCGGATTGAATTTTTTTTGGTCCAATTTATGTATCCCTACGTATTCGGGGTCGTCCACCCACCCACCAATAATCTTGAAATAATTTTTCTATAACTACTTTTTAAAAATTATAAAGCGGGAATCATATATTACAATATGAAATATATAAAAATTCTAATGTGGCAATTTATTAAAATTTAATAAATTCTTTGTAAAATTTCAAAGTTTTTAGGTGATAATTAAAGTGAAGAAAATAATTTTTAATATGCACTTATTAAAAAATGTAAAATGAAAATATTTACAAACTAGAATAGAATTTTTAATAAGGATTTTCTATTTATTACTATAAAAAAGTAATATTTGTTTTCAGATTTTAATTTTTATAATCTCCTATTAATTTTTAATAAAATTTGAGTTGGTGTTTTTTCCGTGTACCTTCTCGATTTGCAAACACGCTGCAAGTAGCGCAACGACCAATCCAACCTCAACGTGGGTGCTCTGGTGCTTATTCACGAGGACAACACACCTCCTCAACGATGGATGCTGGGAAGGGTAACAGCCGTATATCCTAGCAAGGATGGAAAGGTGCGCGTAGCACAAATTAAAACTGCTGCAGGCGAATACAAACGCCCCGTCCAAAAGCTGGCTTTAATTCCACCGTGAAAACTTTTAAAGTTCTTCACCGGGGCCGGTATGTTGAGGCATATCAATCTTTATTATTACACTAATTATTTTTATACTAATTGAATTCAATTATATTTATACTTCTTTATTCTTATATTTATTTTCTTATTTAATGCTAATGTAATGCATTACATTTATAATTGTGCTACTATTATTATGGTACAATACTTAATTTACGGCAACACTGAAAGAGACGAATACGAGAAACACATACTTGTTGAAAATGTTATGTCAATTGCTTTTTCGATTAATCTGATAATCGATTGTGGCAACTTGTCACATAAATAAAAGGAACGAATTTCCTTTGTTCTTTTTTCTTTCTTTTGAAGTTTGAGCTTTGCCAGCCACGTTTTCGTCTCTTTTTTTGACTTGCAAAAAATTTATTATAAATTCTTCAATTTATAATAAATTGTAATTAAATAAATTTAAAATATATTGAAACCAGTTTTTTGTTATATTTGAACTCGGTCGAGTGAAATTTACCTAAGAACAATTTATTTGATACCAAGTGAAATTGAATTAAACTTTGATAAATTAAAGCTGCTGCTGCATTGCATGTGAGTGTGAAGGCACTGTGTCCAGCGACAAAAATCTTTGCAGGCAAGCAAGAAATCTTTGCAAATCTTTTCACCAAGGAAGAAATATTCGCATTTCACAACAATCAACATACGGCAAAAAGCTGCCGCAACAGTTATATAATATTGAATAAAAATGGCCACAGGCTAGTAAACATCTTATAATTAATAATAGTGGAGTGCAATTAGTCATTATAAATGAAAAATTACGGAACCCAGCTATAGTGAATGGATTTGAAATATTTTTTTTTGATTTGGATTTCTGATGCCTTAACCTTTGTGTCTACAGCCAAAAAATTATACGTAAACATACACCCAACACACCCGGGTATCCCATACGTTTTGTATGTGCGTTTTCAATTTTTTATGTTGTTAACGGTTTTTTCTATTTATAGCGATTATATATTATGAAAATTGACAAGTGTATCTATACATTATACATTTTTTTTACATATTTTTTCCTTTCTTTTTTTTCCTTATATTGCAATCGGTTTTTTTTTAAGTATAAGGATTTTTCGATGGTGTGGTTTCGTAGTAAATTCATTTGTTGCACTTAGGTGTATGATAAAACCGCTTGAAAGTCAAATAATTGAAGTAGCCATAAAACTCTCTTAGTACTGTTATTTTTCAACCTAGATAACCGATCTATCACATAGCATCTCGAGAAATCCCCTTCACTCTTCCTACTTGTTATTACTTACTATAACACAGGTACAAAAGATAGAAATATAAGCCATTCAGTGTTAATTCACAATGTCCTATTCATATGTACCAGGTAAGATCCTAAGCAAATATTGATTGAAAAATAAATATAAAACTACCTGGTGTTACACAAACTCCAACAGTGGAACTTAATGAAGTCATTTCTCTGACTCTATGATTGATTTTTTAAAAAATTGGGAAATTTTTCAATAAAGGTTTGTGTAATAAAAACTAAACCCACTAATGACGATTGTTGTAATAAAATTAACCACAAACAGGTCAACGCCTTTCGGAGGATTTAATATTGTTGAAGATATTTACAGGTAGTCCACATAGACAGAGGTTTACCTCTTTCTGTTAGTAAGTCATAAAGTTTCGTTAGGAAAAAAGACGCAGGTGCACCTAGATGAGAGCATTTTCGAAGAATAGTAAAAAAATATCGGGAAAATATTTAAAAATAAATTTTAAAACGGTCAAATCCAAGAACTAATAAATTCAAAAATTCTGTGTGATTTCGCGCATAAAAATGGTATATAAATATACATCTTTTGCTAATAGTGTCGTCAGTTACTGTCAAGTTTTTTTCTGTACAGCATTTGAATAAAAAAAATTTGATAAATATATAATAATCATACAACAAATTATAACATGGCTGAATGGCTAACTCCCGGCAATTGTAAGGACTTATCTTTGAAGACAGAGAACTGTAGATAAGCCAAAGATTGGATGAGCTTTTGGAAGCAGACAGTGAAGATGAGCAAGATACGAATGGACGTCTATTGGCAGGTGAAGAGGGCGATGGCAATAATATGTATGTTGAAGATTCAGATGCAGAGGAACTACAGTTACTAGAATATAATCCTGCTGATGAAACTGATTCGGATGAACAATTGGAAGTTGATCCAATAGAAACTTCTGCAAATAATTATACAGCTATAGATGGTACAATTTGGTTAGATCAAACAATGTGAAATTTTTCATCACGTAGTCGAATCGAAAGTATGTTGGGCCGCCCAGTTACACCAACCATTGAAAGCCTTCCAGTAAGCGCTTAAGAGCAGCGTGACAATTCTGGCAGAATCAAGCATAAGGGACATTGCTTCTTATGGTCCAAAAGAATAACAACAAGAAAAATCTGCAAAGAATGTCACAAGCCAGTTTGTGTTGAGCATTCTAAAGATATCACTCAATGTAATAGATGCAGGTCATAAATTATCACTTTTTTTATAAAATTCATTTTTTTTAACAATACATATTATTAATAATATATTGTACATAAACACAAAAAAGTAATGCCAAATAAATAAAAATTATTTATAATAAAACCCAAATGTTTTTCTTCATTTCTAACTTATAATTTACATACATTTTTCTATGCATACCCGGGTGTGTTGGCTGTAGATAGAAGGGGTAAATCGCAAAAACGACCTGTAAATTCGGTCCCCAACGACGAATTTATTTTTTTTTTTCAAATATGATAGAAAACAATATTTTAGGAGGCTACCCAAAATTTCAAGTTGATACGGCATTCAGAACTCAAAATATATGAATTTGAAAATGAAAAACACACCCGGGTGTGTGGGTGTAGACACAAGGGTTAAACTATAAAGTTTACCCATTGGAAATGACTGCCGTTTCTTAAATCCGAAAACCCGCCTACTGTCCATTCAAATTAAATGTAAACCGCTATAATGAGTGAAATATTTAAGGTAATCCAACCAAATTTCACACAAATACTTGATATGACTTAGAGAAGCGCTAGAAAACAATAAAGCGAATACCTAAAAGAAGGCGTGGCACCTCCCATACATTAAACTTTAAAGTGCTATACTGACGGAGTTTTTGTAGGTAGAGTAACCAAATTTCACAAAAATACTGCGAAAGGTTCGAACAAGCTCTAGACATAAATTAAATGCATTTCGACAAGTGAGCGTGTCACTTTCCATGCAAGCAAAAATTAAAAAACGCTACAATGAAGGAGTTAAGAGGTTTAAACCTAATTGCACTCGACTATAACCCTAGTTTACAAATTATTAAAAAATGTATGAACTTTATGTGCCACTATGCATTTCTTATGTAAAATCGGCGGCTGATTCTGAAAATCATATTATTTTTTTTTCTTTCAAGTCGTTTTCGAGATATCGGTCACTTTCGGTTTTTGGACCAAAGAAAAAAGTTGGTTCCACTTAGTTACAAATATCTTAAAAACCAATATAATTTTCAGAATCAGCAGCCGATTTTACATAAGAAATGAATAGTGGCACCTAAAGTACATAAATTTTTTAATTATTTGTAAACTAGTGTTATATTTCTCATTTATGGATTAACTGCTTTTCTCAACACGGATTAACAATTTACTTTCTTAAGTTCTCATTTCATAATTGAACCATTTTATGTAAGCTACATAAGTTACTTTTCAATTTTTATAATAAAGTCAGACTAAGGTCATAACTCAACAGCGAATGTTCTGCTCACGCGCTTTGAATTTATTTCAAATTTTGTACACCTACAAAATTTTTAAGTGATCTCGATCAAGCTGTTCTTCCGTGGTCTCCTCAGAGTCAAGATCTGAACATCATTGAAAATGTTTGGGCATTCATAAAACAACAACGAACAATTAACAAGCATAGAAAACGCCAAGGCACAATTGATTAAATCAAGCAAATTTGTGCAACGTTGACAACCGAATTTGTATACAGTTTGATCGAATCAATTCCAGCTAGACTGCAAGCAGTAATTGACGCTAAGGGTGGTGTAACACACTATTAAATAGCGCTATAAAAAATGTAAAAAATACCTGATAAATTAAACCACAAGCTAGGTTAGGATAAATCCAACGGTTTTGAAATAAAACTTCAAAGTTCAAAAGACAGCTTTTTCAAATGTATGTATATGCCGTCCAATTTATTTTTTTTGTGTGTGGGGAATATGTCTATCAGAAGTCTTCAAATTGACGTTGACTGCACATTGACACCAGTGATGGCATGGGATGGGTTTTGTGAAAATGTATTGAATCGGGACTTCAAATGTACTTTTTAGAGCCCGAATGTACTTTTTTGTCTTGAACACCCAATTTTCCTAAAATGCACGAAATTGTACTATAATTAACTATTGAAAAAAAATTCCTCACTTTTCCCATCTCAAAAACCCTAGCAAAATTAGATATATTTCACATTAAATTAGTTACAAAATCAACACATTGCGCGATTATTTTAATTTACTAAAAAAAAAAACAAAAAAAAGACGTAATTAATATAATAGGGTAATTATATTATATACAGGTAAATAATTACAAAAAATCTACTCATTGCGGTTATTTTCATTTACTAAAAAACAAAAAAAAAAGGTAAATATTATAAATTGTCTCAATGTACCGAAAATATACAGAAAATGTGCTAAAATTTGACGAATGCACTGAAAATGCCCCAAATGTACCGAATGTACTGAAAACTTGTCGAATGTACTGACGACTTTTCAGGACGCAAATGTACCAAAAAATGTACAAATTTACCGCAACTGCCATCACTGATTAACACTACTTCAGAGAGAGGTAAATTAACTTAACAACTACAGGAATAAAGGCGTCAACATATCTATATTTACAAAATTATTTCCTACACTCGCATTTTGATTTGTTCTCAGCAAATCTTGAAAATATCAGCGATGAACACGGAGAGAGATTTTCATCAACAAATAAAAACTATTGAGAAACGATATTACGAAACTGATATGAACGGCAATAAAAGATGCTGAAAAATCCTATTTTTTTTTAAAGCCTACACTTTTGAAGGCTTTTAAAACTTTGAAAACTTTGAAATATGTATATCGGTTCCTATTTACATATACATATATGTAGATATATTACATAAATTTTCATTGAAAGCAAACAGTAAGTAGATACAATAAATAAATCAAAAAAAATTAATCATAAATAAACTAGGAAATATGAGATAACGAAATATATTAAAATAGGCAATCTTACCATAATGCCTATACTTACTTTTTATTAACTTTCAAATTATGCTAAAAATCTCTGGAAAAGTTCAACTTTTAAATTAAAGGATGAAATCTGGTGACCACCTGACATTTTCTAAATTTTTCAGGCAGTGAGTTGAATTCCCGTTAGCAGATTTCGTCAAAAAAAAAGAAAACAAAAGTTTCTTAAATTCGTTTATAATTCTTAAGATAGTTATCGGTTAAATGTAACACAAAGTTGTAAATGAATTACCATAACTGGCATTATTTTTTTGCATAAATGACACCGCTTTAATCGGGAGAGCTCACCCAGTGTCTCCAATGACACCGTAATCTGGCCGTCTACCGTAAACATCCAATACGGTGTCGTATTCCACCGTAATTTCGCTTACAAATCACCAAGCGGCTTTTTTTAGTTTTATTGCTCAGTGTGCTCTCTCTGCCCCGCTCTAATACAGAATGTGAGCGTATTTTCAGTCATGTCGATGACATTAAGACGAAAAATAGAAATAAAAAAATTAAACTTTTCATGTATGAAAAAGATGTTGTCTTATTAGTAGATTCGGACTCAGAATAACTGTAAGTAGGTTTTTTCATTTAGATATATGTGCATTTCCACAGAAATTAACATTTTAGCCGGCCACATTTTCGGTTTGTTTTTGGAGCACATCCTTCAGCCATGGTTTTTCTTGAAGTTATATTTTGAATTAATATTCAATTTTGAACTATTAAAATTCACAAATCTATTTTTTAAAATTGAATTTAAAGTAAGAAATACCTTTAGTTTTATGTTTTTTAAAATTGAAATTTTATGTTGACAACTAGTCACAAAAACTAGTTTTTCTGATTCTGAACACTACATTGTTGTGATAGTGAGTTTTACATATTGTTACGAAATTCCCTGTCCCTTTGACAGTAATTTCAATCTCTTACACTTTTCTGAGTTCGATCACTGGATTGTGTAATAATCAAGAAAAACGCAATCTTTATTTAATTATAAAATGGTTTATTAAAATCACAAAAGTTAGTTTTTACACAGTATAATTGTTTATTTAATCTTTACATTCAAATTGTATACACAAACGTTATACTTTATTACTTAAAATCCACTATATCACTTTAGTACTTAAATTCAAATGTTCTCACTTAAGATCCACTGTGTTCCACTGTCCAATATCAACTGTGTCTCTGCTGCTTATATCACAGCCTTTTATACTCAAGTCATCATGTTCTTGAACCATCTGCCGTTGTCTAGAATATAGTTTCCAGTGCCTTCTAGATAGCGATTATCGACGTTGATAATGTCATACCATCCGCCATTATCCAGAATGTCGTTTCCAGTGCCTTCTAGATGGCGATTATCGACGTTGATAATGTCGTACCACTTTATCATTTATAGTACAGAAAACATGCTACATGTCGCTAGATGGTGTTATTTTTCTACGGTCAGTGATGCACGTATTTTTCTACGGTCAATGATGCAAGTATTTTCTTACGGTCAGTGATGCACGTATTTTTCTACGGTCAGTGATGCTAGCTAATATCGTTTAATAATTATTACGAGAATTTTCTGGCATAAACCAAATTTCGCTACACTGCCCTCCGCTTAAACTTGTTCGTCCCGAACAAGAGTCTCTCCATCTCTAGTATAAGGTGCCAGCCTTTCGATGTGGACTACCTTTAATTTACCTTTGTTGCTGGGGTATTTTTGGATTCGATACACAACATCATTAATTCTTGTGACGATCCGACAAGGTCCCTCCCAATGAGTCTGTAATTTAGGAGACAAGCCTCGTTTTCGTTGTGGGTTGTGTAGCAGCACTAATTGACCTTCTTTGAACCCTTCAGTATTTGCTCGCAGATCATACCGAGCTTTCATCTTGTCGCTAGCCAATTGAGTACGTCTCCTGATGAGCTCGTGTATATCTGCTAGTTCTTCTCTTTTCTGCGATATGTAATCGTCAGCATTGGTCGTTTCTGGGACAGCGCTTACTCCGTACTTCAAATCTGCTGGAAGCCTTAAGTCCGTACCAAAAATTGCTTTTGCTGGCGTGACTGTAGTGGTATCGTGTATTGACGAACGATAAGCCATCAGAAATATTGGTAGATGCTCATCCCAATCTTTTTGTCCTTTGTCAACAACCTTTTTCAGATGCTCCTCTAGAGTACGGTTGAACCTTTCGACCATGCCATAGGACTGAGGATGCAATGCTGTGGTACGTGTCTTCTGTATTCCAAGCATGTCACAAACCTCCTTAAAAAGTGCCGACTCAAAATTTCGTCCTTGGTCGGAATGCAACTCAAGTGGAGCTCCATATCGGCAAATCCAATTTTTGATGAAAATGTCGGCCACTGTTTTTGCTTCTTGATTGGGAATGGGATATACTTCTGGCCACTTACTGAAGTAATCAATTACCACAAGGATGTATTTATTTCCTGCATTGCTAATTGGAAAAGGTCCCGCTATATCCATGGCTATCCTCTCAAAGGGAGCTCCAACGTTATACTGATGCATTTTTCCCCGAGTGCGATGCCTTGGTCCTTTAGCAATTGCACATTGGTCACTACGGCGGATCCAGTCAGCAACTGTTTCTTGGCATCCTACCCAATAAAACCGTTTCTTTATTTTCTCTGTGGTTTTTGTTACGCCCAGATGTCCACCACTCGATCCATTGTGATAGTCCTTGATTAATTCCTTAAATTTTTCCTTTGGAATAACCAGCAGTTTTGAACGAATTTTACCATCCTCGCTTTCCCAGATTCGGTAGAGGCAACCATCATGCAACTCCAAACTTTGCCATTGCGCCCAGTATGCTTTACAGATTTGGCTTTCACTTGATATTTCTTGCCACGCCGGTTTCCTACCCAGCTCTTTGTACTTAATTATAGTTGCCAAATCTGTATCACAGCGCTGGTCCCGTTGTACCTCCTCTTTTGTCCACTTTTCTTCAGGCAAAACGTTCAAAAGGCGCACATCAATTTTTCCAGCTTTACTTTCCGTTTGTGAACAATGACCGCATTCAATTTTACATGGACGACGGGAAAATGCATCCGCATTTCCATGCTGGCTTCCTTTGCGATGTTCTATGGTGAAATCATAGCTCTGCAAGCGTTCTATCCACCGTGCGATTTGACCTTCAGGATCCTTGAATTGAAGTAGCCACCTTAATGCCGCATAGTCTGTACTCAGGAGAAAATGCTGTCCATATAAGTACTTATGGAAGTGCTTCACGCATTCCATTACTGCCAATAACTCCCTCCGAGTTACACAATAATTCCTCTCAGGTTTCGACAGAATTTTGCTGAAATATGCGACGACTTTTTCTTGTCCATTGATGAATTGGGACAAAACTCCTCCAATACCATGGCCACTCGCATCGGTGTCCAATATAAATTTTTCGCCAGGTATTGGGTACGCGAGTATTGGCGCTGTAGACAATAATTCTTTCAGCTTTTGGAATGCAGTTTCCTGTGCACCACTCCATTCGAATTTCCGATTTTTCTGTGTCAGCTCATGTAGACTGCCTGCGACATTTGCGAAACCAGGAACAAAACGTCTGTAGTAAGTGCATAGGCCCAGAAAACTTCGCAACTCATGAAGATTAGATGGTCGTGGCCAATTTTTCACAGCTTTTATTTTATCCTCATCTGTGTGTAATCCTTCTGACGTAACCTTGTGCCCCAGATATTTGACTTCACGCTGGAAAAGTGAGCACTTTTTCGCACTTAATTTTAGTCCAGCTGCCTCCAAGCGCTCAAACACTTCCTCCAGATTTTTCAAGTGGTCATCAAAATCTTTTCCCATAATGATTATGTCATCGAGATACACTAAACAGGTCTTCCAATGCAGTCCTTTAAGCACTCTTTCCATTAACCGCTCAAACGTAGCTGGAGCGTTACAAAGACCAAACGGCATGACGTTAAACTGCCATAGACCATTCCCAATACTAAAAGCAGTTATCTCTTTGTATTTTTCATCTATTTCCACCTGCCAATATCCACTTTGTAAGTTCAGAGTGGAAAACCATGTTGCTCCAGATAACGTATCCAGTGTATCATCGATTCTGGGTAACGGGTAGCTGTCTTTTTTGGTGACGTCATTTAATTTTCTGTAATCCACACAGAATCGCATACTTCCGTCCTTTTTCTTGACAAGCACGACCGGTGAACTCCACGGGCTTTCTGATGGTGCAATAACCTTTTCTCGCGCCATATCCTCTATAAGGCCCGTTACTTCCTCTCTCTTAGCGAGTGCTAGTCTCCTTGGGGTTGACGAATTGGCTGAAAATCACCTGTATCAATGCGATGTTTGACAACTGATGTTCGGCCATTATTTTCTCCTTTGAACGCAAATATCTGCCAATGCTTTTGAAGAAACCTTTTTGCTTTATTTTTGTTCTGGGCAGACAACTCCTTCGTCCACTCTTTCGTCAATACTTCCAAGGCCGATGATTTTGTCAAAGCTGTACCTTTTGTGTCCTGCTGGTCATTTTCACAATTTATAATAGCCGTAACTTTCTCACATTGCGCTATTACTTCACCTTTTTGCATCCATTTCGGCTTATTTATTGGATTCAAAATTCGTACCGGTATTTTGCTGTCCGCTCTTGTTTATACTAGGGTCTTTCCAATAATTAGGTCTTTCTTTATATATTTCTTATCTGCTTCCACTACCCACAGATGGCTTGTCCCACAGTCTTCACTTGTTGTAGCCCAAATAATTTCTTCGGTGTTGGGTTCAATTCGACAGCGCTCACTTATGTAGACTCTTGCTATTGTTAATTTTTGTCCACAGCCAACGTCTAAAGGCAACTCTACATTGGCATATCTTAACGTCTTTTTCTTAAGATCCAAAGTGAACCCGTGTCGAATCATGAAGTCCACGCCAATGATAACCTCATCGGTGATGTTTGCAACAATAAAATCATGTTCCACAGCTTTGTTGCCGATAAGAACACTTGCTGTAACTTTTCCTACTATTTGCGCAATTTCTCCTGTCGCTGTTCTCAATTGGATCCCATTTAATGGCATTACTCGTCGTCTATTAAATAAATCTGTCCTCACAATTAAGTGCGATGCGCCTGTATCCAAAGTTAGCTTACATGGCCTTTCGTTGATTTTTCCACCGATGGTAAGGCTGTTGGAATTTCGGCAGAGCTTCGAAACTAAGACTGTGGGGCAATCATAAGTGAGAGTCAGCTCACGCCCCGCTGTACTGACTCTCTTTAGTTTAACGACTGCTCTTCACTACCATTTTCGCCATCGTTCACCTTATTTCCAATTTTTCTTCTTTGTGAACGTGATGCGGAACGTTTACGACGTGATTTGCAGTCACGTGCCATGTGTCCCTGCTTGCCACAGTTATAGCATTTTCCGCTGAAGCTACTGCTGACGAACGATGAATTTTTCTTCTCAGCTTCCACCTCCATCCGACGAGTTTTCAATGATGGGCGGCATGTTAACGCAATCGTCTCCTGTGTGAGGGCAACCGTTACTGTTTCATTAAATGTTGTCTTCGGGTTCCTCATTGTCTCGCGTTTTGTCTCTGAGTCACGTATGCCGTCAACAAACGCCTCTATTTTGAATTTTTCAGCCACGACGCTTAGCTCGTCAGGATAGGAAAGGTGTGCCAATCGTTCGATATCTGCAGCATACTCCTGCAAGGACTCACCAGATTTCTGGATACGACTTTTTAACTCCAGTCTGTGAATCTGCTTCATGTGGTCACTGTCATATTTTCGCTGTAAGGCATCCATGACCGCCTTGTAATTCTTTTGTTCCGCCACTGGAACCGTTTGCAATACTTCTGCAGCTGCGCCTTTTAATGCCACAATTAGCGCTGCTGCTGCACTATCGTTATCCCAACGATTATAAGCAGAGGTTGTTTCGAACTGGAGCTTGAAGACACTAAATGGCGTTGTTCCATCGTACGTGGGTGCCTTAAGCCTCTCTGCGCTGAATTCTTTTATTACTTGAGTGATTGGTTCGCTTATTTCCAACTGTTGAATCCTTTTACTAAAGTCTTCAAAATTATTTTTAACCTCTTCAAGATTATTTTGAACTTTTTCCTTAAATGATTCAACGTCATCTCGTAACTCTGTCATTTTTGCATCGAGGCCATTTACCATTTTGGCAACCTCCGTTCGAACAGCCTCCACATTTTGATTCATTCTGTGGATCTGCGTCGCGTTCTGACTTAAGCTCTGATCAATTTCTTCCCGAACCTCCTGGATCTACTGCGCGTTCTGACTTAACTTCTGGTCTATCTGCAATGCATTTTGATTTAACCTCTGATCAATCTGTAGCGCGTTCTGAGTAATTTCTTCCCGAACGGTCTGGATATTGTTATTCATCTGCAGCGCGCTCTGACTCATTGCCTGCGTCATCGCCATTAACATTTTCTCGAACTTCGACATATCCACAACTTCACCACTTGCAGCCGTTCCAGAAGCTTCCTCCATTTTCGCTGTTGATTCTGAGGCATCACTATAAAATTCATGCTCTTCCAGGTTTACCCCTAGAGCCTCAAAAGCCTGCCGTAAGCGTTTCTGTAACTCCAACTTTCCGCCAGATGATTGCAGATTCAGCTGCTGCAACTCCTTCTTTAGTTGATCCACTTTTAGTTCGTCAAACTTAACCATTTTTTTTTTTTTTGTATATTTTTTTATTTTTTTTATTTGATGGTTAATTCTTTTTACACAATCCCACTTCTGACACCAATTGTTACGAAATTCCCTGTCCCTTTGACAGTAATTTCAATCTCTTACACTTTTCTGAGTTCGATCACTGGATTGTGTAATAATCAAGAAAAACGCAATCTTTATTTAATTATAAAATGGTTTATTTAAATCACAAACGTTAGTTTTTACACAGTACAATTGTTTATTTAATCTTTACATTCAAATTGTATACACAAACGTTATACTTTATTACTTAAAATCCACTATATCACTTTAGTACTTAAATTCAAATGTTCTCACTTAAGATCCACTGTGTTCCACTGTCCAATATCAACTGTGTCTCTGCTGCTTATATCACAGCCTTTTATACTCAAGTCATCATGTTCTAGAACCATCTGCCGTTGTCTAGAATATCGTTTCCAGTGCCTTCTAGATAGCGATTATCGACGTTGATAATGTCGTACCATCCGCCATTATCCAGAATGTCGTTTCCAGTGCCTTCTAGATGGCGATTATCGACGTTGATAATGTCGTACCACTTTATCATTTATAGTACAGAAAACATGCTACATGTCGCTAGATGGTGTTATTTTTCTACGGTCAGTGATGCACGTATTTTTCTACGGTCAATGATGCAAGTATTTTCTTACGGTCAGTGATGCACGTATTTTTCTACGGTCAGTGATGCTAGTTAATATCGTTTAATAATTATTACGAGAATTTTCTGGCATAAACCAAATTTCGCTACAATATGTATATAAATTTTATAAAGGTCACTTTTTATGTTTAATAAGGGATAAAACGAATTTTTCTAAAAAAGGCTTATTGTAGTGACCGAAAAAGCAGCCCTGACTGCTTGACTGCTTCAAAAAAAACTGCGAAACGTCGGCAAATAAAAAGAAAATTATTTTCTTTTAAACTCAAAAAAAGTTTTCTAAACGGGTTTTTATTTTATTTTTTTCGAAAAATTCGTTTTTTCACCTTATTAAAATAGTTTTACGTTACGTTACGGTAATTCAACCCAAGAAACACGGTAATCTAAAATTTTCAGTTGGAGACACTGAGCTCACCCAATGTTTTCCAATACTTTGGTCCGGGTTGTTATTATTAATATTTTAAACCTAAAATTTTTTGTGGATTATATTATTGATCTAATAGCACAAAGTAGAGGGGAGCAACCTTTGAAATTCACAACACTGGCAGCTCTAGGCTGCCTGAATAGCACACAGTACATCTGCAGTAGAGTCTGAATAATTAAAGTGGTCTATCGCGTTTCGACAAAACTCGTTAGGCCTTTAAAAAACTGTTGTTTCCTGCAACCCACTTTTACCAGGAAGTATTTATTAAGTTTTCTTCGCAATTTTTATGGTAATTACTGTAGCGTAAATAAAATTAGGGTGTATCACAACATTGCTTGAATTGCTCTGATATCTTTAACGTGTTTGTATAAGAGTGTCGAGTCTTTAAAATATGTGCACACAATAAATACATATTTATATATGTATGTACTAGGGATTCTCTTCCAGGATTTCTCGTTCCCTGGAAATCTATTCCCGATTTCCCGAGAATTGAATTTTTTTGAAATAATCATCAATTCTTCGGAAAAATTCTAAATTAGAATGCGGTAAAGAATTCAAGTTATCATTAGACTGCATGACAAGGTGGAATAGCTTGTTAGATAGGTACATATGTTGGATAGGTTTAAACAAATTAGATCTCTTAAAAAAAACGAAAATCAGATGTTCCAAATTGTAAGAGCATTAATTGCTTGTTTACGTCCAGTAAAATTGACGTCCGAAGCATTATGTCGACGTGATAGGATTAATTCATTAAAAGTAAGGGGATTCTGTCATTTGTAATAGAAATGTTAAATGCGTTAGATAATTCAATATCTCTAGAATTACTATAAAATTTTAAATTGTGCAGGATAACTCGAAGGCCAAAAATTTTAATTTCATTGGTAAAATATCGAAATAATTCAAATTTATTGTATTCTAAACACGATGATAATTTTTTGGAAATGTCGTCGAAAATGAAATCATCTAAAGAATTATTACACCGCCTATTTCCAATTAACATAATTGAAACGCCGTTGAACTTGAAAATAAAGATAGCGTATTCATTTTCGCTACGGAATACAGTATAGAATCAGAAATGCCAGCAAATGTTTTGAAACGAAAGCTTGAAAGTGCTATATATGTATGTATATGAGCACCAAAAAACATAATACCGTAGATATAGAATATAAGACTTTGTTAACAGAATTTAATTTAACTGAAACCAGTGGAAAACTTAAAAAAAAATTGAAGATGCTATCCTTTGCATTAAACCAACCTCAGTGCAAAGTGAAAAAGTTAAGAGACTGTTGGACGTTTTGCCACCAAAATTGGGATACGACTTAAAGACAGTCAGAACTCATTTTAAGAACTCTTTTGACAAATAACTTTTTTTTTCTATTAAAAATTAAGATCTTTGTTTTAATGAAAAACGAAATGAATATTTAAATTTTTTTTTTTAAATCTACAAACTTTTTTTTATAAGTAAATTTTAAAACCCGTTTTTCCCGGGAATGCCGGGAATATCTTTGAAATATTCTCGTTTTCCAGGATTCATTATTTGTCGGGAAATGAGAAACCCTAATATCTACATACACACATATATACATACATATGTGCTGTTTTTCTATTTTTTAGCATTTCAGTTCGATTTCACGGACCACAATTCAAAATATACTCGTACTGAAACTACGACAGTGTGTGTGCATGTTCACACACACGTGGACATCCCTTTAAATTTCCTTTTTTCTCTTTCTGAGCAAACCTTATTTTCCAATGCTCTGCAGTTTCACTTGAAATATATTATTTCGTGGTATTGCTGCCATTGCTGAAACATTTAGTCTACAATTTGGCAGCTGCTCCATCCAGCCTCGCCGTGCAACTTGAAAAAAGAGGAGAAAATACACATGAATTTTGAATTTCATTTTAGAGGATTTTAGGGAGTTCGAAGTGAAGGAATACTATAAACAGTTGGTCGGTCGGGTAGATTTAGTTCAAGTCGATGAGTATGTATTTACTTATTTTGTAGTGCCGTCGTATGCTGTGGAGGAGCTTTTACTTAATGGCGCTGCAAAAAGTTTGTCCTCCTTCAGGAATGATTGGGGTATTTGGTCGTAATGATGACTGAATTATTAACAAGATGTTATTAGGGTCTTCTTAATATTTGATAAAAAGCGTTAAGTTCCTGTAAGTGTTTTAATGCAGTTACCATATACGTGGAATGGGAAAGAATGTTTTGAAGTTGGAAAAAAACTTAATACTTTTGAGCAAAGCATGACCATTTTTTGTAATCTCAAAGGCATAAATGAAATGTTTTCTGGTTTTGATTAAAAATTAACCGTTTATGATTTCATGTCTTGCGTGTGTCAGGGTAGGTATTTTTATTTTTCCTATTTTAGAATTAATATGTTCGTGTTACAGCTGCTGCTAGGAAAAAAAAGGAGCGTGTGTTTGAATTGAATAAACCTTACCGGGAAATAGAATCTTTGAATGAAATTTAATATCAAACTGCAATTTAAATTCCCAATAAAAGTTAAATTGTACATTGAATAAAAAGGCCCTTAACGACGTTAAAAATTGCAAGCAAAAACATTTCAATGGGATAATAACTTACCTTTAGGCTTACCACAACTGCTATTCAGACAGACCCAGTCAATAATCGTCGATATTGATAACAAACAATGAGTAATTAACCCATATTTGCATGGTTATGGAAATTTCCGTCTTAGCATTTATTGACAAAAAACGATTAAAAGATGTGTTTAATAAATTGGTTGCCACCGTAAACTTTCTACACGTCTACTGCGTGCATTGGAATACAGCTGTCAAAGAAAAATAAAACGTTAGTGTGCCATTTTCATATTTGAACTTGTTATTACGCCGCACAGTGGCGCCTTTTGCGATTTCGCGTTGCTAAAATCATAACTTTTGAACGGGTAAAGATAATTGAGTAAAGTTTTTTGATTTTGGTAGGTAATTTCTGTAGCTATGACATATATAAGATTTTGGTTTTTAATGGTATGAATTCATAAAAAAAAATTTTTTTTTATAAATTTTTTGCGCTTTATTCAATTAATGAACTTTTAATAATTTAAAAACTTTTTTAATACTTTAATAAAAAAAAATTTTTTAATTTTTACAAATTCATTCATAGGCATTTATTTTTTTATCTCTTAACATAAATTATAAACAGTCTTTCTCAAAGGCTAGAAAAGTTTCAAAAAAAAGGTTACAGTAATAAATTAGGTAATTTCTTTAAAAAATCAACAACAATCTACAATTCTATAAAAATATCATCGTTATTTTGGATATCTAAGAAACTTAAAACAGTACTACAGAATTTATCAGTCAGTTCTTTTCGTGACCTAACGAGCCTAAGTGATGAAATCAAAGGATCTGAAGATGCTGAAAGTATATTGAACAAGCCCTCATTCTGTCGAATACGTGAAATTTTACATGTATTGCTATATCTGTACTTCTTATAATCTTTGTTTTTAGACTCTTGGGCTTCTTCTGATAATTCTCCTATTGGTAAGGCTTGATAATTGATGATTTGTCCACTATGAGCTAAGATTTTATGGACAGAGGGTGTCAGTAATTTTTGGCTGTATTTATGTTCTAATATGTCTGCAGTTTCCTTGGTATACTTTACAAATTTTTCTACTTTAACGGGTTCTCTACAGGATAGTACGTTTAAAATAACTTGTAATCTTTTTATCACGTCCTCATCGACTCCCGTTATTTCTGTTTCTGGTTTCTCAAAAAATCGCCTTGCTGTGTTTCCGTCATTTGTGTTACCAAATCCTTGCTTAGGAGTATCTACTATAATACCCAGTTTTTCTCGAAATTGATCTTGTATTATTTTTTTGAAATGTTTCCAGTGGCGACTGCTATTTTTCTCTTTTTCGTAAAACCCCACAGTTTTCAATTTGTTTTGCTGGTCTTCCTCTGGAGGCCTGTGATGTGCTAGGAATATCATCAAGTGATAGCTCAAAGTCCTTTTTAAGAAAGTCTGCATACTTTATATAAAAATTCGCTTTGGTTCTATTACATGACACCCAATATCTCTTTGTGTTGCAGTAAAAGTTTTTTAACTTTTGTGTATGCTCATTCTTAATATGTTTCGGGTATTTGTTTTTTGCCGCAACTACAAATGAATCTCCATTTTCGCTGTTTGCAAATATTTCAAACAAATTTTCATTTTCCTTGTAAACTTGCGTAGCTCACACTTTAAATAGTCAGAAAAGACTGAGTTATTGAGGCTTAAAATTTGACTTTTATACAAATACAGATACAAAATATTGTGTTACAAACCTCAAACATAATACTTGTTCAGCGAAAAAATTGAACTACCTAATAAGCTAAATTCCTTGTATGATATCTACCGTAATAAAACAGGTGTCTATAAAGTTGGCCTGCACTAGAGTTCACTGTTATCAGAAGTGCATCTACCTGTATTCTATACAAAAAATACAGCTTTATTCTATTTGACATTACTAGATATTTTTAAATTGCATTAAAAACTTAGATATAAATATCTGAGGCAAGTATTACTATTTCGCTATACAAAAGCGAATTTTCTTAAAAAGAGTGAAATGATTTGGTAAAAGTGACAAATCAAGCGTTTTGGAGGTGGGGCAAAGCCCATATTATATGGACAGAAGTTTTCTAGGTACTCTTTACATATGCATCTATTTGCGTCAAATAGTTTTGGAAATAGGAAGAATAAATTAAGAAAGGGGCGTGGTAACGTCCATATTTACAATTTTTAATTTATTTTGAGTGATGTCTATATTCGCTGCAAACATTCTATCAAATTCAGATTAACAATTTCCAAGTCAAAATATCATAGACTGAAAATCGTCATCACACAACAAATTCAGTTTTATGCATATCATGTCACATAAGTAGCTATAACTTCTAAATGGGCAAATTCATGCAGGTAAGACCTATGCAATTTTTGTTGGCAGATATGTCAACTATAATCTCCCATTCACCAATCCTTGATTGACATTGATTTGTGGATTATAGGCCAAGGTAAATCTGAAAAACTATGCTAAAAACGACCTTTTTTAAAAAATTCATGAAAATTACTAACTAAAATTTTTTTTCTACATCTTGTGGAAATTATTTATTTTAAAATACCATAAATTCAGAGAGCATACTTCAAATTCCCATGTTTTTTCAAACTTTTGAAATTTTTCATTTTTAATATTGCGAAAAATGTAAAAAAATGCTATTTTAATAATTAAAAAGTTTCTGCCGAAATTGTGTCGAAGATCTAATTGATTGCAACTCGTGTTGAAGATTGTTCCACAAGCGAGTTGCAGCCATAAAGTAAGAGCGTTCCATGGTTAAACCTACAAACCTACAAGGATTTGTGACAAATGCTGGAAGTTCAGTTCACTCCTCCTACAATAGATTTCCATAGGGTTGCCAACACGGACCGATGTCTGACCCGAAGATTCAATTAAAGGGGTGGGCGAAATTTTTTTTTTAAGTTTTTATTTAAGTTTTTTTAAAAACACAAGTAAAATTATTAAATATTTACAGTAGATTTCATTGAATTCAACACTTCGTCTTTCTCTCGGTTTTCTTTTTATGCAACCGCTGTTTTTATCTCCATGCATAAACAGAAATAAGGCATTAGTGAATTTTCAAGAAATAAATGGAATACATACATAAGTATTTTAAAAAATTTGCATTTATTACCTAATTTGGTTTTATCGCTCGATTTAAGATTTTCAATATATTTTGACGTGTTCTATCGAAAACCATCGTCAGATTGCGGCCAACTTGTGTATATGTTTATAGGTGTATATTTTTATAAATACATACATATGTATGTATGAAGAGCTGAGATTCAAAACCCGCCAAGTCCATATTTTGGGTAAGGAGAAAAATGCATAAAATGTATACCTGAATTTATCTATAGTAAAAACTGATTGATTTAGTTGTCAAAGCTATTAAAATTTTGATTTTTCATTACATGCAAAAAATGTATACACTGAATTTATCTATAGTAAAAACTGATTGATTTAGTTGTCAAAAGCTATCAAAATCCTGATTTTTCATTACATTTTATGACCTAATTTATAAAGGTTATTATAAAAAAACGTTTGGACTTGGCGGGTTTTGAACCAAAAAATGTGGACTTGGCGGGTTTTGAAATTAAAAATCTGGAGGTGGCGGGTTTTGAAAATGAAACCTCGGGACTTTGTATTTATGAATTTTTTTTTTACTTATGAATTTTTAAAGAAAAATTGGACTTGGCGGGTTTTGATAAAAATAATTTATCTAAAACTTTTGCAATCAAAAAATTGTGAAAGGAAAATTTAGAGTATGAGGGCTTGTAGATAAAATTTTTTTCCGTCCCCTCCTACAATATCACACATTTTAATTTTTTGGGCTTGGCGGGTTTTGAATCTCAGGTCTTCATACGTATGTATGTATGTCGGATTTTGTTTCGGAGGTACATATGTATTGCCATCGGAAGTTGCAGACATAGCTTTTGTAAAACTGATTATAAGTTTGAGAAGCCCTAAGCGGATACCAAAAATATGGATGTCAAGAAAAATAATTTAATGGCCTGAAATTTTTCTGAAATTTTGACCAATTATTTTACTAACAAAACGTTATTTTTTCAAAAAAATGTGTTAAAAACCTTTACTTTTTTAGCATGACGGGAATGCTTGATTATTTTTGACCCACTAATACAGTGAGTGTTAGTTTTTTTAAATACAGGATAAGTGTTAAGTCCTGGGCATTCACATAGAAAATACCTGACTGATTCTGTCCCTTCCATTTCCGCAACTTTCACAGAAGTCATTATTGAAGTCAGCAAATGATAGCTTAACAAGCTAGATTTTAAAGGCCATTTTGTTCTTTTATTGTTACACGCAGGACATTTAGCTTTATGGGTATGGAACACAATTTGTGATATGTTTCATCTATAATTTTATTTTTCCTCAGCCACTATGACAATTTATGTGTTTGAGGATCCTTGTAACGAACCTCGCGCCGAGTTTTCAGCTCATCGGTGTGCAAGGATAAACTAGGGTTTTTATATACTTTATCGGCCTCACTGCCGGTTTTCTTGAAATTTTAGTCTGTTAGGGTAAGTGGGCGAACTGCGGCCGCGGCTTAGGGATTACATTCTCCAATATGTCCCACGTTGCTTTCCGCGGTTCATTATGTTATTTCAACACGGGCTTCGCTAACTTTCCGGCGTTGGATATAATACAGTGAACCGCGGGCGAAGGCCTCCGCGAAGCCGAAGTTGGACTTCTTACCCACTTACCCTAACATACATACATACTTAAATTTTTCATAGGCTAACATATCTAATTGTAATTAAAGTTTTAATTGCATTTTTCATTCCTATTGAAATTGGTTAACAGTCTAGTTGCATCAACAAATTCAAATACAGTTCAGTCGCGCTAATCCGGACACTCGCTAATCCGGACATCTTTGAAATTTTGCCTCTACAATTCGGACAAAACTAAGTCAAAGTATGTTTTGGTTAGCAAATAGATTATCGCTGGAAGGAACATGTGAACTTTGATTTTTTCAAATTTATTTCGTTAAGTTACGGGGCTCTTTTTGTTCATAATCGTGAGTTTTTTCAGGCACGTTGTTTATTTAAACTTTGTGGATTTTTTTCAATCATTTTATTCCATACTCATATGATTACAATTTATTTATACAAACATAAAAAGTGAATGAAATACAATCATATACGTCTCAAGTATGCATTCTACATATAATATATATAATAATTATTGAGCTTTCTGTATTCCTGCCAAATCCAGTTAAACGTACATACCCCCAAACTATATGTGTCCGTATTAGCGCGACAGTTATGTTCTTGTAACGTTGATTTTATGTGAAATCATTACTGAAGTATTTTATTACTTAAAAAGTCCTTTGTTGGTGTTGAAAACATTACATTTGCCTATTAGATTTTTTTTCGTTTTTGAACGCTAGGTATTTCTTAAATTTTGAAGAGTTTGTTTTTAAAGTGAATTAACAAAATAACCCATTTTAGACAAGATACAGTTGTTATCAGTGGCGGATCTAGAATTTTTGATTGGGGGGGGGGGCACAAGTTTTCAAGTGCATCCTCTTCCCTGTTTTACCAACATTCAAACCTGCACAACATTCGGTTTCGCTCGCCATGTAATACAGGCTTTACTAATCGCCCAACCTTCATTAAATCAAAGACTATAGCAGCAGTTTTTTTTCATTCAATCTTTGATTCTACACCTAACCCCCGTTTTACACGCTACTTTTTAAACACGTTTTTTTTTATATCAAAAATTTTACTTAAAATATTGGTCAAAATTAACATTTAGGCTTCACATATATTTATTTATAATCAATTTTAATCTAGTATTTTGTCAACCCTGTAAAAAAAGCACACTTACATACATACATCAAATCTAAAATAATGAATTAGGATGAATTAAGTTTTTTTCATTTTGTTTTTTTTTAAGGTGCTGTTGCCTTATAAGTAAGTTTATGATATGAAGAACAATTTGACGAAAATTCAGCTGTGAAACTCAATTTTATGTATGCCAAATTTGGATTCAGCGCAAAAAACTACTTCGATAAACAGCCCTCAGCAGCTCAACATTATTAATCAACTATTCATTTAGATACGTTTTTAATAAAATATAGTTTTTCCATACAATTTACATGTAAAACTAACAAGCTTCGGCGCCACCTTATAAAATTGAGTTAGAGAGCTACATTTTCGTCAAATTTTTCTTCATGCCATATACTTACTTTAAAGACAAAGCACCTTAAAAAAAAAAGAAAAAATTTAATGTACATACACATCATATCTGAAAAAAAAACTGAAACACTTAAAAAAAAAAGGTGTTTTCCCATCCTATATTCGTAATAAAATTACATGTGAATCAGTTCATGTGAATCATTGACATAAAGTCAATATGTCGTATGTCAAGATATTTTTGTAACTCTAACCTTTTTTAAAATTTTTTATAATTTCATGTTTTTGGTGTAAAAAGTTCTAAGTAAGTGAACGACAACTATGGCTTTGTAGCATTTAATAATTTAAGTACAATTTTTTGCTAAATAAATGACTGAATTCAGTACATTTGAGGTTGTTTTCGTTTCACACGGTTTTTCATGTAAAAGTTTTGTTTTCCACTAACACGGTTTTCTGAGGAACCGACACCATCGAACTTCAAATATTTCTAAGCTTAAATATTTTTAAACTTCAAATATTTTCAAGCTTCAAATATTTTAATGTCATTCACATTTTTCAAATCTTATAATGTTCAATTCAATTATTTTAAAAGTCATCCGAATCTAGCTTGTCATGTATACACATAAGACGTGTTCAAAAAAATCTCATGTTCTAGAATTCTTGGAGAACACTCGAAATTTGAAAATTTATTAATATTTGAGTATATCCTCAATTAAAAAAAAAATACTAGGGTTGATACCAAAGCTGCAAAATTTGCATTTTTGGGAATTTGAGTAAAAATATGAAAAAAAATAGACTTTTTTCTTATACAAAATTTTGAATTTTTATTTTTCTTTTTCGATTTTCCATATGCACAAATACATTAGAAAGTATCGGAATAAAATTTACCGCTATTTCTTAAGCCTATATGTAACGCAAAAATGTATTCTCTCTGCGCAAGTATTGGTATTTCTTGTGTAACAGCTCAAATCCTGTTTTTATTACATTCACCTTAATATGTATACTATAATTGGAAATTGTCAATGCTACTAATGAACTTCTCTTAAAAAAATTAAATAAATTTAATTTTTTGAGATTGTTTTGAACATGTCTAATGCAAAAACACTTGTAATATTAAAATTTTAGTCGGTTTTCTTTTTGAGATTCAAACGCGATATACATATCTATATATAGATACATAGTTGTGTTCTGTGAAAGAAATAAATAAAATCAATTAGTTAGGTTTCTTAAGAGAAGACCTGTCTTTAAATCCGCAATTCATTATTTCATTATTTGAGTGATTCATCTTGAGCACTTGGGGGGGCACGTGCCCCCACGGCCCCTCCCATGGATCCGCGCCTGGTTGTTATGGCCATAACTTCCAAAGTTTTGTAATAAAAAAATTCAAATGTTAAAGTCTGTATTTGACATCTTAATTTGATATCACAATAATGTATATACATACTTTGTAAATATCATATTTTTTCCTGACAGACAGACATTCAGACGAAAAAAAAAGGACAAATGCGAAAACAGACGAAATTGGAAATTCATTTGATTGAAAACATATGAGAACCAAACAATTCTTTGATGTTGTCTGCTGATTGTGTCTGTCCATATCAAATTAAAAAATAAGTTCTCTCTTATGCGTGCTCTCAGATTCAGATCCCTACTGATTCTGCTGTATGAACCCTTTGGTTAGAGTGTGCGTCAAGTGCAACTGAATTCATCATTTTTAATAGTAAGAACGCTGTACAGAGTACGTGTGGAAGTCAGGCCCGCACCGTCCATCCATCCTTCATTTATTTACAGTTAAAATTGATAAAACTAAAATGGTTCAACGTGCACAGTGAGTAAAATACGGCACTCTTATCAAATTATCTCGTGAAAGCAAAATTTGTGATTGTCAAAGTGGAATCATAAATTGATCTCTGGTTTTAATTTTTATATAGCATTTTTCATTATTGCATGAATATGGTCAGAGGCGGAGACTTTTAAAAAATACTGAGGGGCCGCAACTTTTCAAATTTTTAAAGTGACATTTAATGGGGGCGGGGAGGGGTGCAGAGTCATAATCATCAAAAAGTATGAATATGTAAAAGTATATGATGAAAACACATGAACAGTTTGCAATTCACAATTGTAATATAATTCATTGTTCAAAACATCACAAAATTTTGGTTATGACAATGTAACTGTTTTTCGCTTAATTTCGCACCGTTCTATGAATTCATGCGCGATGTCTTAAGGTCGAAAACGACCTTTCGGCTATGCATGTCATCACGGACAACGTTAGCATCAATTTGACACATTTCATTGATTCTGGTAACAAATCTAAAACGTGTTTATCACTTTTCGATGGAGGCATTATTCGCACTAAAAAGCGATCCATTTTGAAACAATTTGCTATGCCGTGTTGTTTTGCTCACGAATTTTTTTCATATTGAAGCTATGTTTCACCAGGGAATATAAATTCTAATGTAGAAATCTGTTTCGAAAAATATGAAATATATTTATCTAATTCTATAAATTTGGTTTGGTTCAAGTAAACTAGATTTCATATTTTTGAAACACATTTTCACATTAAAATTTATATTCCCTGGTAAATCATAGCTTCAATATGAAAAAAATCCTTTGTCCAATTATATTTATGTTTATATTTTTAAGTAAAAAAATAATAAAAATTTGCGGTTAACACCATCAGATAGAGGAGGAAAAAATGAATTATTCAAAATAATAAAAGCAAAAAAAAAATCCAAAAATTTAGACTTAATTTTTTATTTTAAATAAAAAAATTTCAATTTTTGACAAAATTTCGTGATTATTTTCTGTTTTTACCACTGGATACAACAACATAATTAAAAAATAATGAGAAATTCGAATTCCCCATTCAAAACTACTCCGAATGTGAGACTGAATTAAAAAAAAAAAGTTCACCTCAGCGATAACCACCATCGTTTTTAGGTTGTTGATGTACTTTTTTTTTATGCGCAATATTTAGAAAAAATTGGTTACACATCCCACTCGGGACACTTTCAGAGACTTTTTTTTTTGAACCGGTCTAATGTCCATGTCTATAAATCATTGCTACACGCTGGGCCAATAAAGATTTCACCATGTGAATAGTAAGTAAAACATTATTGCATTGAAATGATTTTGATTGCTTTATTGAATAATATTTACTGATTGATAAAATTAAGAGCAAAAGATAATAATGGCCAAATGTTGACCACGACTTCGGCAGCATTTATCAATTCGTTGTTCAAATATTGCATGACATCCTGGAAATTATTATTCTTCTATTCCAGAGATTCTTAAACTGTGGTCCGCGGACCCCTGGGGGTCCGGGAAGCCATTTCAGGGGTCCACAAAACAATTTTGACATCAAATAATTTTACATCATCAAACTTTTCGCTTTATTCGAAAAACTCATTTATTAAAAATTCTACATGGCCATGGCTTTTTGAATGATTGCACATATTTTTACGAAACAAAGTGTGCATTTACTTTTGTTCAAACTCGGGATGCCCAGTACCGAACTCTTTCCACTCTTCTCACTCTTTGACAACAACATCAATTTTTGTAAATTTCAAATGTATTTGCTACCCTACATTCGCTTCCTATTATTTTGTTATTGTTTTCTACGCACAGTGTCTGCAGGCTTGTCAACATTTGGACCTTCAAAAACCGGACACAGTTTTTAAATTACCTTTAAGAACTGGAAAAATTAAAGCAAAATAAAAATACTTCGTTCCTTAAACTAGTCAAATAACCGGACACTTTATGCCTGGTTGAGTTTGACAACCGGACAAAGCTTTCAAAAATCAGACTATCCGGGTGAAAACCGAACGGTTGGCAAGCCTGAGTGTCTTTATTGAACCAGAAATTAAGCTTAAAAACGACGTCGAATGTCTAGGGTTGGGATGGGGTCCGCAAAAAAAATTTAGCTCGATAAGGGGTCCTCGGACTACATAAGTATAAGAACCCCTGTTCTATTCCACCAATATGCATTATTATCTCGCTCTATAGCTTTTGAATTATTGCTGGCTTATTGGCATAGACCTTACTTTTTAGATAGCCCGTAAGAAAGAAGTTCAAGGGTGTCAAATCTTACAATCGTAGTGCAGTATAGTTTTTGTTGCATGGGCTGCATGGCATATCATTCAATTTGGGTCATAAAAGGTTTGTTACAATGGTACAATAGCATTCACCATTCATAGTAACAACATTATTGGAACTATTTTGAAGAATAAAAAAAAAACGGTCTAATAATTCCTCCAACCCAAAGACCACACCAAACAGTGACTGTTTGAGGATACATTAGTTTCTCGACATTCTTTCTTAGGATTTCATCGGTCTCAATGGGACAATTTTGCTTATTAACGTATCCGGTGAGATGAAAAACGGCCTTGTCCTTGAAAAATCGTCATCAAGTTGTATTTGCTCATGCATCTAATCGCCGATCATATGGCGCTTTAAATGATCTAACGGCTTCAATTGCTGCTTTAACAGAATTTTGTAAACATGCATAGTCAAATTCTAGATTTTTTTCAGGGCTTTAAGTGATCCCTTCCTAGGTCCGGGGCTGGCTCCAAGTCATATCATAAATCCATTTTTAATTTTCTTTTTACAGAAATTGGTCCAAAACCGGCAAGATTAGATACACCGAGTTATGTCAAAAAATATTTTTCAACATTTTCCTACCAGTTGAAACAAATAAAGTTTTCCTTAAATGTGCCCAAAATAGTCCCTACCTGGGTCCAGGGTGGCTCTAGTTACGCTCAAATTCCTTCTTTCATCAGTCTCCATCGATTGGAGCCAAATTTTTTACAAAAGTAGAATTTCAACTTATTCTGTCGTTTGGTACAATAAGTTTTTTTTAAATGGGGCTTAAGCACTGCACTAGAGAGGTCGACGACCGGTGACTTCCAAATTTTTTTTCGGCCTTTCTCTATCAATTAGCCCGTGTTTACTTGTATGGTATTTTGTATTTTGCAACTCTATTTTCGTCACAAGGTATTAGCTACAAGCTCTCAAAATTCAAGCTGGCTTTCAAAGGAATAACTCATTCGGCACAAAAAGCAAGTTCAAGATGCACAGATAATATTAATTCGAATGTTCACAATGAATGAATTTGGGCTTGGCTTGTAAACGAATATGTTTCAACGCCAGAATCATGCATGAACACCAAAAATTATATCGAATAAGCAAAATAAGCTTTTTAAGCAAATGCTTACTTTTTGTCGCCCTAATGATGAGCAAGAAAAAAGTGTCATTTCAAACATGGGACAGAGAAAAAAAAAACGTAATGCGACCGTAAGTAACACAATTGACTTTTCAATAGCAGCACATTTGAAAAATAGCCTGAATTTTAAAAACAACGACCATTTTTCGCAAAATTATAAGCTTTTAAAAAAAATCATATCTCCAAAATGGATGGTCAAAAAATTTTTAAAAAATTCATGAATGTGCCTCCCATCAGTCTCAAAAGCATAATATGATAAAAATCGGAAGGAGTGATCCAAAAAAGTGGCTGATTTGGTATGGAATGCCCCCTACACATTACAATATTTTGTAAACATTGATTTCAAACTTTTTTTGTCGTTATCTTACGTAGAAAATTGGGGAAATTTAATGACGTTAGAGATTTCATCAATCTGACAGAAACTTTTCTTGAAAAAGAGAAATGGTATTTTCCAACATATCGGTTCACTTTTTCAGAAATTGAAATTAAATATTAATTTTTTTTTATTTCATTCATTCATTTCAACCGCTAAAGGTTGTAAGGTTCCAGAAGGCCGCTCCGTAAATTATTCGGTGTTAAGGCAAAATATTTAAGTAATAGATTATAGACTTTAAACTTTGTTTCAATTGCAATTTAATTTTGCTGAAAATATCGTCGGTTTTTACAATTGGAAATTATTTAATTGAACTTACAGTCATTTGCAAACACTGATATTTTTGTAAGTTGGAAAATAGTCTAATGCCCATCATAGCCCTTAGATGAAAAAATGTTTTCATTATAATAAAAAGAAAAACTTAATAAATCGTTATTAATAATTCCATAAGAAACGAAAATATTTTCATAAAAAATAGTTTGTCAAGTCAAACTTTGGACTGGAACCACAGTGCAATTCAGATTTCAACAACCAGAAATTCCGCATTAGAATTGTGAAATATTCAGAAGAGTGCGTTGCACTCCCAGTAGGTAACAGCTGGATGTGTTCGCTAGTTATGTAACTAAGTGCACATTTGAGACGATGACATAAAATATTTTTTCATATTTAATTGCATTTAAATGATAATATTTTGCACATGCAGGCCGCATAAAATATTATGCTTAAAGCGGCCCTGATTGCAAAAACAGACGACATTTCAACTTCGTCATGGGCTTGTGCGAGTTACTCTATCAACTGTTTTGCAAACGAATCCTTTTGCCCTACATATGAATGAGATTTCTCTGGGGAACTTAATCTGAACTATGCGAAGTTACATATACATACATACATATGTGCATATGTAGTAGATGGTTGCAAGGAATAATTTTATTTGGTGAAACATTGAGAGCTATGATGTAAGACAAATTGAGTTACATCCTTTGGCAGGAAGCAATCGGCGACCGACAGGGAATTTCAAATGTAATATTTCAGTTTAATTTTTTTTATTTGTCAAGTGTCTCGCGGTGCAATGTCGCACTGTAGCGAGTCACATCAGCTTCACATCAATCAACATCCCCCATTTTCATACTGTTAACGCTCATATCGTTCAAATTTATCGCTAAACTTTAAAAATGTGACATATTTTTTGATGCTCCGTAGCTACCAGAAATAAACGAACGACAAAACACTCGAACGATAAATTGACGGTCGTTCATGATTTCTTCCGCTTGTCTTAATTCGAATCATTATATTGCAGTAAATCATCATCATGTGGAAGAATATTTTGACAGTCTCATTTTCATTCCTTTGGGAGCTTTTGTGCTCAATTTAATAACCGCAGGGATTGCATTTACGAGTATATCTGACATTAAGCCATGAACTTACTATTTGAAGCGATTTTTTTTTAATATTAAAAGGTAGCTTTATGCCTTATCATCAGTGGTTAGTCTATGATTAAGCCTTGGCGCGATGGATGAAATATCAGTCCTTGCCTGAGGAAAGGTGTCAGTTAAAAGTGAAAAGTTTAAAAGACTTACTATTGAAGGAACGAGTGCATTTTCAAATTTTTCGGAAACGGTTTTATCTTGGAGTTTAATTTTACATATATCTAAATTATCTTTTTTATGATTTTAACAAAAGTTATATCCGCAACTTCCGATGGCTATGTCACCGAAACCAAATCCCTGTGACACTTTTTGATTAAATATTTATTCTTCAAATTGAAAACCACGTACCAAAAGTTTGGTTTAGTAAGAATTGGCGAATGGGAGCAAGTCAAAAGAGAGAACGGTGCCAGGGTTAATAGCGTATGCAAATATGAAACGATATCCATTTAAGGAGCTTATACACGCTTGAGATATTGAAGCAGTTTGCGACAAATCGATGCAGCTTTTTTTAATCAACTCAAAATTTTAAATGTTAGAACAGATTTTGTATTGGCGCAGGCCCCTAGGCTGCAGCCTATGTAGCCTATGCTTAAAGACCTGGTTAAAGCACGCGATAATGAAGAAGAGGACGATGAAATTCAGGAAACAATGTATTTTAACGTTTTAACTACATAATTTATCTTTGGAAAGTGATGTTTAAGTTAACGTTATGTATTTCTTAACTTATTGTTAATATTAAAATTCAAATATAAAAACATAGCTCTTATTTTAATAATTATGAAATTTAAAAAAAAGCAAGTGCCTGACTGTGCGTAGTGGCAATCTTATAAATATGTGTATTATTTATAATTAACAATTAAATCGATTTCGCTTTTTTATTTCATTAATTTCTTTAAATAAAAAAACTTTGTGTATTTTCCGCCTAAAAAATATTTATTAACTTCTATAGCCCATACCTATAGTGTATTGATCCTGAGCCCATAACCTTTCCATTCCATGGCAGAGACTACATATCCATGCATTCTGTCGAACAGTGTTATTGGATATAAAGTGCAAATGAATGTTTCTCCTTTGCAAGCTTAAAAACTCTTCAATACCACTATTGACCGCTTCGACAATACATACATACATACCTTTTAGATAACATGCAAGGGTGTTGGTTACAGCGGTGGCATGCTAACTTTTGTAGGTAAAACTTTAAACTCTATAGGAGTTGCTATGTGACTGAAAATGGGTGTGCTGCGTTTTTATCTAAAAGTGTCATGCAACAAAAAATCATTCAATATGAAGAATAAACGTTGCACATTGGGAATTTTATTAGCACCGGCTGGTCACAATATTTTCAAAGTATGTATGATAATTAAGGGGGCAGGTCCAGTCATGATTTTTTAGAAATCGAATTTTTTTTTTGCATTTTCTTAAAGTATACTATCTTAAAAATATATCCTGAAAATTTGAAGTCAATCCGACAATTACTTTTGGAGTTATTCGGCAATAACCAAAGGGCTCTCGGTGGTAAGAGTACCGAGCGTAAAACTTTAAATGCATTTTTCTCAAAACTATGTTTTCGGAAGCGGTGACCACCGCTCGATAGATTTCAATGAAATTTACACAGTTTTTGAAAAACATAAAAGTCTAGTGCCTGATCGAAGGATTTTGTTTTTTTTTTAAAAATCGATTTTTTATGAATAGTTAGTTATTCATAAAAAACTGTAGGTTTTTTACCGAAAATCTGGAAATAAATGTTCCTGAAGCCGCCATTTTGTTGATTTAAAAAAAAAATATAAAATCCTTTGATCAGGCACTAGATTATTTATTTAACTAACTAATTTTTCTTATCCGATTGATTTTAGATGATTTTCCAAGGATTTGTGATGGTCACCGCAAGACACTATGTATGGTACAGGGTCCAACACAACCAGCTATAACTTTTTTTATTTTTAATACTTTTTTTTTAAACTTTCGTCAAGTCAAGTTGAAACATTATGTAATAATTCCGCATTATCACTTTTATTAAATAAATTAAATTAATACCAAAAAAAAAATATTGAAAATGCCCTAATTTTCACGGCCATGACTGGACCTGCCCCCTTAAGGTTAAATAATAGTAAGATACTTTTTTATATAATTCTGACAAGCGCGTAGTCCGACTTCAGTATCGAAATCTCGAATATTTTCAAAGAAAACTACTCGAAAACGATCCATTTTCAACAAAAACGAGTTTCGTTTATTTATCGCAAATTTTGGCGCTCTTAAAAACATCTTCTAGACCATTTTAGTGTTTAAATACGATTTCGGAATTGTCTGGGAAGTTGCTATATGAGATGTTATTTTACACTTCATTTAGAAATTTAACAAGTGCCTACAAAAGTTTTTATAAAGTATGTTTGTCATTCTTTAAATAACTACTCTTTGTTTCCTTTACTTTTTTGAAACCTAATATCTCAAAAACTGTGTGGAATATCTTATGCTTTAATTTTATGAAGCAAAATAAAATATTTTAAATAAATTAGTTTGAGAAATTTTTATTTGTTTTTAGTTTAGTCATTAGATTTTAGACTTTAATTTTTTATTTAAATTTTAATAAATAAAAATACATAAATACATACATACGTATTTTCACAAGTTATGTTGGGAATTTGGCTTTGAAAGCATACACTCTTAAGATTGACTAAAGAATAAAAAAACAGAAAAGATGCGAAAAATTTATACATATATAGGTCATTCTTTTACAAACCTCACATCTTTTTGGACTTGATATTTTAGAATCGCTCAAAATTTTTTTCAGCTTATACACATAAAATTACTTGACCCGTTTTTGGATTTAGCTGAAAAAATTTTCTTTATGAAAATATTCACATTTGAATTTTAGTCGAGTGCTATTAGGCTTATACCTCGGAACCCAGCTATAGTGAATGGATTTGAAATATTTTTTTTTATTTGGATTTGTGATGCCATAAACTAAAAAGTTTACCTTTTGGAAATGACCGCCGTTTCGAAAATCCGAAAACACGCCTACCGCCTATTCAAATTAAATGTAAACCGCTATAACTTATGAAATATTTAAGGTAATACAACCAAATTTCATACAAATACTTGATATGACTTAGAGAAAGCGATGGACATCAATAAGGCGAATTCCTACATATTTTACAAATATTTTATGTATAATTTTGTCCAAGTCGGACAAAAACTGTGAGTGCTGTAATTTCTCATTAACAGCAAACCGTTGGAAATAAGATAAAATTACCTTTTGAACAGTGTACCAAAATTTTTTTTTCGAAAATATCCACAAATGAATTTTCGATAATTGGATGGATTTTGTCAATTCTACTCATACCTGAAGTCCATTATCTCCAGTTGTTCTCATCCGATCAATGTCGGATTTTTTTAATTCAATAGTCTATAACGTTCTTGGATTTGCTGGTGTTACATCACCTTTTTCCACTAGAGATATCCCTGAGGGAAAAATCTCAAAAAGTACTATTCGATATACGCAATGAAGCTCTATATTTTATTTTAATGAGGATGGTTTTTTTTTTTAACTTTTGATTATTTTTTTTATCAATGCTTTAACATTGGATCTAAAGACAATTCTTACAAATTTTCAGCTTCCTAGATCAAACCCATGAACGGCGCAAACAGAGTTTGTTTCCCTTTTTAAACGTAGAAAAAGTCTGCCAAGATGTAGCGTTTTCGATCTTTTAGTTGTAAGAGAGGTGTCACAACCTGTAGCCAAACCACGCCCACTTTTTTTGAGTTGCTGACAATTCGAACCATATAGTACATCCGGAGGAATTTTTTTTTTTGTTGTTTTAAGCTGTTCCCATTGGCTTATGTTTTAGCATTAGACCTAAAGAAAATTTTTCCTAGATTGCTTCCCATTTAATTAACATGGAAAAAATGGCATGGCAGAAAATCAAATACCAGATTTTTTCTACGTTTTAGTAAAAACGTAATAAACGCCTTAGCCACTGTAGTAAACCCGTATTGCAAGGGTAATTTATTCAACTCTGAAGCGTTTTTATAATGATAATTTTTGAGTGAGAAAATAGCAGTGAACTGCTTAGATAGAAAGCTCTGCCGTAGAAAACCCTGATGAGAATATACCTATGAAAATGAAGTCAAAAAATCGAATTGTAAAAATACTTATTTTCATTTTCTATTCATTATGTTTATCAAACCTGTAATATACAGATCATTTGATATAATATAAAAGATGGGATTACCTCGTCTTGTACCTCGTTTCTTTTTGTTTATTCCCCTCTTGCCCACAACGCCGAGTATGATACTCGTGAAAAAAATTTTTAATTTGGATTTAAATTTGATTACATGTATGTAGATCCATAATGATACGCCTATATTTTTAAAAATATTTTACAAAATGGGGAGCATCTGTTTTTCGGCTACGAAATTGATATTGGTCTTGTATAAAGTGCAAAAGTCCGTATGTACATAAATTTAGCTGCTCATAAGCCCACTAAAAACAAACAAAAACTCCAGTCGGTCGACTACTTAACTACATATCTTACCAACTAACTAATCCCTCGGCCAAAGGTTACTTATAATTTTATGCACACGTATATATGGAGTATATGTATGCATGTAGTCAGCACACAACAACGACAAAAATAAAATAAAAAAACAACAATGCCGTAATAATTATTGTGTTACATGCCTCCGAGTACATAGAATGGTGCATGTTTTGGTCCTATGTTGCACGAGTACTACGTAGTCTCAAGTTCTAAGTGTTACGGCGAGATAAAGTTTCGCTTTTCGATTCGAAGTGTCGAAGCGGAGGTACCCAGCAAGATGATGCGATGGGATGCGATGGAAAAGTTTTGCAGACCAACAAGAAGGCTATGAACTTTTGTGAACTTCGTGTGGCATGCGGCATGCGGCATGCAGTGTGCGGCATAGGGCAGCCAGGAAATGCTTCCTTGAATCATGAATGTGGCTTTTATCCAGTGAACAAACTATTCATTGAAACACTTAATTTATGTTGTTATTATGTTGATTGTTGTCCGCTTTATTACCCAGTCTGTGCAAAGATTTCACGCATGTATAAGCCAATAAGTCAGCGCCTACAATTAGTCGCAACAAATGCAAACATTTTGTTCCGAGTTAAAAAGTTTTCGAGCTTCACCCCCAATAAAAACAATCTTTTTGTGGGCTTATAATAAATTATGCAATTTGCAGGAAGTAGTTACAGCTTTAGGATACTTACACCGACTTAGGCGAATTGGGAAAGTGAAGAAGACACCTAATCGAGAAGAGTTTGTCATGAGGTGAATGTAAGCAACTTGTAAAAATTTACTGCTTTGAACGAATGATATAATATTTGGGTTTGTATTTAAATCAGATGTAGTTTCATTGAATTTCTGATTGGGCTTTCATAAAATACCCTATTTACTTAAAGCTCATTTTTCGATTCCTTTATTTAAAAGAAAATTTCACGAGAAATATTAGAAAATGGCTTAATAAGTAGTTATGGTGCTATTTAAAAATTTACAACTGGCGAAAAATGTTGATAAATATCTTGTAATTTTCAATATTTCAATAAAAATCATTTCCTAACGAATAAAAACCGGTGAACTACTCAACAAGGAAAAACTAAGTGGTTAATTTGATATACATACTACATACGTTCTAAGGCAAAATTATTATTGCCTTAGAAATGTGATCAACAAAATAATGCAAAATATCGGCATCGCTGACTATCAAAACCCCAAAAAACTAATGTAGGTGCCAACCAGTGTTACCATATTTACAATTTTAACTGTAAATACAGTTTTCAAAACAATCGCGCAGTTTTTTTTATATATTACAGTTTTTTTTTTGATAAAATTAGGGCGGTGGCGTGCCGTGGCGTTTGCAGCAAGGTGTTCAACGTGTATTTGCTGTTTAAATATGCATGCCTATTCTTATTTTTTTCCAGGACCACGACGGGGACGTGATCGACTGAGATTCCATTTTTATTTTTTTATATATGTACAGTGTTGGAAAAAATAATAGGGACAAACACATCAATTTATTTTTTATTGCATAATTTTTTCTGCTAAAATCTGTTTTTAATGGAATTGAATGTAAAGTAACGTTATCTAACAGGACTTAATTTAGCAATATTATTCAAGTATGAATGCGCACTCATTTTCCATGGAACCGCCATTGAATGTCCTTTGGCTGGAAAAAATAAAAGGGACAAAAATTATTATTCAGAAAATTTAATACAGTTTTTTAAATATTGCTTACATAATTTTTACACAGTGGTCTGCTTTCAATACTGAACACGAGTATGGAATTAAAAGTTGGGTGGCGCATCTAGTTTCTGAGATATAGCCATCGGAAGTCGGGGATATAGCTTTTAATGAAATCGTCATAATTTGGGAACCCCTGAATCGACTTTAAAAATATGGATGTCATATGAAAAATAATTTAATGAACCATAATATAAGCTCAGAAAAATTTGAAATTTCAGCTATAGTTTTTGAAAGTTTTCGAAATATGACAATAAAAAACGTTTTTTTTTGGAAAATTTTTTATTTTACAAACATTTTTATTGATACATAAGAAAGCGCATTTTATGCCCTTTTAAATGGTATGCTATTCTGAGTTGGTTTTTCATGGCCAACCAGATTTTTTAAGGATGGAAAATTGACGAGCTTTAGAAATTCACTTGAAATTTTGAGATTTGTTGAAAAAACAAAAGCAATAACTCCAACAACAACAAAAAGAATAACTACAGCAACAGTATCAACAATAACAACAATTAGAACAATAACATATTTGTTTGCGGTGGTATTTTTCACAAAAAAAATAAAAATTTTTATAAAAAATTAAGCGATCCAATATTTCCAGTAAATTTCTAGAGCTCGTTACTTTTCCACTTGTCGAAGTGATACAACACGACTCGGAGTTGTTATGTGCGCTAATGTCCTACGAACACAGTTTATTGCTTATCATCTAAGTGGAAGAGGTATGAATGGTCGATTACTTATTTTTTCGAAGCCGTTGTTGATATTTTCTGGTAATGTTGTAGAATTAAAATTAAGAATCCTAAGACCAGTTTCTTTTAGCTGACCATCGATAAATTTAGGTATTTTTTTTTAAATTCACAAACCAATTGATCTTGTAGTCCGGTAAGTATATCATTTGCATTTAATGATCTTAGTTCGTTGCAAGAAATTACACCTTTGGAACAGTTTGATTTTTCGAGTCCTGTGACTACTAATTTAATTCAGGTGGGAATGCAGTAAGTTTTATAAGCTCACTGGCTTGTAAGTATTTTTTTGTTTTCACTAGTATTTTACCGTTGAGTAGTTTTTGCATGAATTTGCTTCTCTTTCGCACATGTTGTCTATTATCTTTTTATAAGAAATTATGAGACATTTTTGAAGGACTCTTCGCTTTCTGCTTTTGCTGTAACTAAGTATTTTGAGTTTTGAGTGTTTATTTTTATCGTGGTGGAGGATGTGGGAAATGCATTATATAAACACTAACCTAAAGTAACCGACATAATCTTCAGAGTGTGCCAATCCACAAAGACCCACAACCTTTATCAGGTCCCCATCTACCCTGGGACTGCATCAGCATTGCTTCGGGGTAGAGCCAATGACTTTTCCTCAAATCATATACCTGCGTCCAGGTCCGACTTCTTTTTTCTGAGAACATTCTCAGTAAATCCGGCAACTGCATTCCAGTTTTCTTCGCTCTGCACCATCCTTTCTATCACTGGCCGACTGATTTCTGTAAGGATGTGAGTTCATTGTCCCATCGACAGCAGTTGAAGAAGATGTGCTCTGCGTCATCTTCATCGGCGTCTCCATATATACAGAAAGGGTGCTCTGATTTGCTCATACGGTGTAGATACTTCTGGAAGTATCCATGGCTCGATAAAAACCGAGTGAGATATTAATTTACCTCGCCAAAGTCTCTCTCAATTCTTCTGCAAGGGATCAGTCTTTTTGTCCATCTGCCGCTAACTTCCGAGCTATATTTGTCCTGCCATTTAGAGAGGACCTTCTTTGTTGTAAGTGTGCTGTCGCATACTTGCAGCTCCAGATTTATCGGGACTTGTCGCTTTGCGAGCAGTATAACCTCCGTCTTTTCGGCAGCAAGTTGGAGTCCGTGAGTCTCCAACCATTCCCTTGGCATTAACATGACCTGATTTAATTTCCACTTTGCCTCGTCGGAGTTCCGAGCTATTATTACAGCTGCAATGTCATCTGCATACCCCACCAGATGTGTATTGTCCGGCATTTCGATTTGGAAGCTCAAGTTCCAAGGCCCTGGGCCGAGGATAGATCCTTGCACTGCTCCGGATGTTATCCTTTTTATCCTTCTTCCTTCGCAGGTGTCATAAATGAGCTCGCGATTTCTTAGATAGCTCTGCAGGATCCTCAGGAGGTATTCTGGTTTAGCAAATTTTGACTTAAGAACTTCAATGATATCTGCCCACCTGAGGCTGTTAAAACCGTTGCAGATGTCTAGTGTTGCCAATAAGACCATCCTCCTGGAGTGATGGTTCCCCCGCTGTGCGTGTTTTACGTCAGACACTACATCTTCCTTAGCGCCAAGAGTTGACCTTCCCGTTCTGAATCCATGTTATCGTTCCAACCTTCCACCAGCGTCTTCAATGAGTGCGGATGAGCGAATTTTGTTATCAACTGCTATGAGTGGTTGCGTTACAGCTTACCGGTCTCTGTCTGGTGGTTCTCTCATTTTTTTTTTTTTTTTTGATTTGAACACAGTATATGTAAAAATTGTGACATAAACTTTAGTCTGTATTTATTTTTCTCAGAGTTTAGTAGTTTATTAAATGATTGAAGAAATAAGGTAGTGAAATAAGAAAATATAACACAATTTTTTTTAAATTTATTAATAAATATTTTTTTTCACATAATTACTTGGAAAAATTTATTCTTACTTGAATAGGTTTTCAAAGCAAACTGATTTTTTGTATTTTTAAGTTTATTTATATTAAGTACTTACAAGAACTAACTTATATAATTGAATATTAATTACAAAACTGATCTGTGTGTAAAAATTCATAGAAAATAAAAATAGTAACATTAAAATGTACATTCATATTATGAATGAAATGAAATAGAAATAGCAATGAAAATCTGAAAAATCTCAGATCAGTTCAAAAACGCAGCCAATTTACTAGCAGCACTTCTGAAAAGCAAGGTCACCAAAGACTTTGTGCAATCGTTGAACTGTCAATCCATGAGGGCTTGGGTGTTGATGCGAATGAAGATATCGAGATAATGACAGCAAATAAATTTCAAAAATTAAAATATGATTTTTTCACTCCTATAAACATTACTTGATTAATAAATAATAAGCATGTTTATGCATAATTAACACTTAAAAATACATGGAAATTATTTTTTTTTTCACTCTTCTTTTATTTATTGTATCTCTTTAAATCAAAGACTAACAATAAGTTATAGGCTCTTATTTCTAATAAAAGCTATTACAAATTATAAATTATATACACACAAAAAAAGGTGGGTAAAATGAACCAAAGAAACTGGTTAGCTTACTATTTCTCTAAATATATGAAAACTTCAAATATATTAACCGATTTCGTTTGGTAGAATATACCGAGAAAATTTAATTAAAATAAAATCTGAGAAGTCAACAAAAAACAGTTCATATAACCGAAAAAGTTGTTACCGTTACAAGGTTTATAGGTATCTATACCGACATTGTTGGTTAAATTTACCAAAAAGCACACTTCAATGTTTTCTCACAAATTAATTACAAAATTTGTTACAAACCGTAATAAATAGTAAAAAAACTTGTTAGATTTTCAACTTATGATTCTGAACTGGTTAATGCAAGAAATAAAATATAGTATGCTTGCAGACTCTTAAACATCGGCTACCAAAGCTAACTGATGATATCCCGATCTACCTACCTTGTCTGTAAAATTTACCTGCCTCTTCCGTAAAATTTACCTACATTGTCCGTTAAATTTACCTACCTTGTCCGTAAAATTTACCTACCTTTCCCGTAAAATTACCTACCTTGTCAATAGATTTACCTATATTGTCCGTAAAATTTACCTACCTTGCCTGTAAAATGTACCTACCATTTCTGTAAAATTTACCTACCTTGTCCGTAAAATTTACCCACCTTCCCGTAAAATTTACCTACTTTGGCCGAAAAATTTACCTACCTTGTCAATAGGTTTACCTACAAAATAGTTAGCTAACAACTTTTTCAATAATTTTTTTTTTAAGTTTACTACTTCGCATCGGTTGAATTTACTATTTTGAAGGGTTGGAGCGACTTTAACTGTCGTTTTTGGTAAAATTTACCTACGTTTTTTTTGTGTACAAATTTATATGTATATGTATTATAATAAGTAACTTAAAGTGCAACGGGACTCCAAAAATTTTAGCTGGTCTGAAAGTATATTTTACAAACATCACTTCTGTTCATTACTGCAATTGCGATAGATGAGAATGGGATAACCCGTTGGAGCTGTAGCGTGGCGACAAGTTCATGACAACCCATCTATAGTTCAGTTCACGACTATTGCGTCTCTTCTGATCCATTTACATCCGAGACGAGCGAGGTCCCGGTCTGTATTAGCGTGGTTGCAGAGACGAGTTAGGTCCCTGTCTACCACCATAGTACCTTGATAACAATTGTGCAGTGATAGCCGAGAAGAGCTAGGTCCCGGTCCATCACGTTGGGGAGACCTAGTGCCACTAAGGATTGTGCAGTGATAGCCGAGACGAGCTAGGTCCCGGTCCGCGCCAAACAGCTGGTGGTGATGGGTTGATGAGGTTGGTTTTCTTTTTTTTTATATTTATTATGACTAGGGGACAGTGCCCGAGACGATCTAGGTCCATGGAAATTATTAATGACAATTAAAAAGCAGTTTTCTCTTAACTTATTCTTACTGCGATAATGTCAAAGGCCACCGCACTGATTTAAAAATATGTCGCGAGCCACTCCCCCACCCTCCGTCCCCGAATCAATTTTCTAACCCTGCCTGCAAATGTTAAACCTGTTGGAAAAAAAACACGTTGAAAATGTTGAATAAGTCGAAAAAAAATGTAAAGAGGTTGAAAAGTGTTGAAACAAATGCAAAAGACTGAAAAAGTTTAAAAAATATGGAAACTGTTGAAGAAAGTTGGAAGATATTGAAAAAGTTCATATATGAGATGTTCTTTTACAAACCGAACACTTTCTGACTGACACATTTTTAATATCGCTCCAAATTTTTTTACATCTTCTAGGCATTATATTAGTGAATACGAAAATCAGGAATATATTTGTTATCGAATATATGGAGAGATATTTAGTTTATTTATTTATTGAAAATCCTTATGCACGTAAGAAGAATCTTTTTAATGTGTACAACCTGTGTTGACAAATTCAAGATTAAGAATATAATATTAAATCATACTTAAAACTAAAGTAGGAATTCAGTTTAAAATAAGAAGTTTCGATAAAAATAATAAAAAGTAAAAATAATAAAAACTAAAAATTACTGTTACAATATAAAAACACACTTTTCCTAAAGGCGATAGCTTTGCTGATACGATTGATTTGAGTGGGCAGAATACTCCATATATGCACCGCGTGAATGAAAAACTGATTAGTTGCAACGTTCCTTGCGTTCTAGCAAACTTTATTTTAGAGTATAGATATTCAGGCTCTTTACTAGTAATAATTTTTCGAAGAAGCAAAACAGTTCGGTAAATCAATAGACAATTCAGTGAACAATTAGCAATATTTCTAGAGAAGTGAGAGATATGTTGGTGTCTACTGATGCTGTAAACATACACATATCTCGCACAACTGTTATATGCAACGGTAAGCATTCTCTTGGAGTCTTGCCCAGCGTTGCTGCCCGCTTCAGCTGACATTTGGCCCGGGCCATCGCAATTTGCAAAAAAAAATTTTATAAATTTAGCATTTTGTTTAGTCAACAACAAACCCATACTATGACTCCAACATACAAATTCTTCTTTTGTTTCTTAAACTATATTTTAAAAATTATGACCGATTTAAATATAAGGTTTCAAAGCGAAGTGCTTGAAATACTTTTACTCATCAATAATGTAACAAAAAAAATTTACAGAGCCGATGGCCTGGATGTTAGTGCTCTCAACGAACCATTGTAGAGTAATTAATTACTTTGTAATATTAAATTAATAATAATAAAAAATTTACATTAATTATGAGATGTTTCGTTTTGAGTGATTACTTAGAAAATTTGAATAACGTACATATATGAAGTGAATTTTCACCACAGCTTTTTGAAACCATTAAATTAAATTTATTTTGGATTGAACTCTGACAACATATTTGAAACTTTGACAGAAAACGAGAAAGAAATGTTTTTATAATCTGTTCAAAATTATTACACATTGAATCACTTTCCATAGAAATGTATGAACGTTTTCTATGTAATACGTAATTGAATTGTTATATTTTATTTTTATGGCTCCTTGTTGTAAACAAATAAATATGTGATCTTATTATTAATTTCGATATTAATAAAGAATTTTTCTGTTTTTATACTTAAACCTCACATGTGGTTTGAGTTTTTAAAAATTACCTAATAATAAAAAGTTAACAAAAGTTACTATAAATATGTAGCTTGATTTCCTCCTCGAAATTTATTTATTTATCAGTGTACATATTTACTATACTAAAAAATATGTACATGCAATCAAAAATTACATTGACAAACAACTGCATTATATTGTTTCAAAAACAAGTGACGAACGCAGTTGTGCTTGATTTCAATAAAAAAAAATTTGGCCCCGACTTTCTCAATTTGGCCCCCAAAATGGTCCCATTCATAATGACTTTTCTGGCAACGCTGGTCTTGCCCCATGTCGGAAAATATCTCGCAACCATACAAAATGATCGGTAGAATGTACGATTTCACAAGCTTGAGCTTGACATTTACCGGTAGATGCCTTGTTGTTGGGCTTAGACCGCGGAGGGCACCGTAATTTTTCGATACTAATCTAGTTAAAGTTGAAGATCTCAACTCAGTCATTTATTAAAGTGAATCCCAACGTTACTAATATTATCAACGTATTCTACAGGTGTATTGCAAAGGTAAATTAATGGCAAATCTTATGAACCTCTACTTCTACAAATTCCTAAGGCTTTAGTCTTTGTTGGATTTAGATGTAGATTGTTATCAACTGCCCAAAGATGAATCCGATTTAGTTCAGAATTTAGACTACTTGCTGCTGCAGTTTTATCAGTTTTCTGAAATACCGTGTAAACTTGCACGTCGTCTGCATAAATGTGATGATCACAGGATATGATACAATCAGAAATATCATTTATGAGAGATATAAATAATAAGGGACCCTCTAACCCGCAAGAATGCCTCAGGGCAGTCTTCGAAAAATTCGAATTTTATCAATAATTATTTAATTTTTTTATTTTAACTGATGATGGTGCCTTGAGAAACATACCTAGATATGTCTCTGAAGGCACCGTCATCAGTTTAAATAAAAAATATAAAAACTTTTGAAGAAAATCGAATCTTTCGGTGCATGCCTCGATAAACGCTTGCGGGTTAGAGGGTTAAGTTAAATGCTGTAAAAATGTTTTTTTTAAATTATTTTTTTGTTCAAAAATTTGCAAGACAGCGCAAATCTTGTTAGAAATTAAAAATTTTTCCTTTTCATTAAAGCTTACCAAAATTTCATCAAAGCCCAGAGCCCGAATTTTGAAATAAAAATATGTTTTTTTTGCAAAAAAGCCAAAGAAAAATTTTTTTTAAATATTTTTTGTTTCAAAAATTACTGGAGACCTGAAATTTTGTCGGAAATGAACTCTAGATATCTTGAGGTACATTAAAAATAATGTGCCACTAGATCGGCGGTAAAATACTATATCAAGATTTTACAACTTGAAAGTAGAAAATCGGAATTTTTTAATTTTGTCCGGGCAATTTTCTATTTTTTTATAAGAAAAAAAGAAGAAAAAGAAAAACTGATCACGGATTCGAATTGAAATCGATAATAGTTCGAAAAGCATACCCACTTTGTTGCAAAATTTGATAACCTCTTTAGCTTGCACCATTTTTTAAATCAATATTTTCGAAATTAGGTAACTTAAAACAGGCGGCGACAATCCAGTTTTCAAAATTGAAGAAAATCCTTATGGGTTGTTTTGTCTAGACATATAGGGCTATTGTAATCCACTGACACATCGTGAAAAAATCAAAAAGTTTTTATTTTGAACCGCTCTAATGTATACCCTAAGTAGTATTGTAGTCTATGAAGCAGCGTTTTAAAAGATTTAAACACAACCTATGTGTAAATGGAAGCAGTTCAGCTATCAGTCGATGATCTGTTCTATGGATGGTAAAATATTTTATAAAATCTTGAATAAAATTGGTTCCACACTCTTTGATATGTTGGAATATATGGAACGGAAAAAGATTTCGAGACTATGGTACATGGTCAATATCTCGAAAGTCAATGCTCAAAAACAGAATTTCTCCGACCTTCGAGCAAGAATTTCTCCAGACCTCGCCTAGAAAAGTATTAAAGTACAATAGATTTGTATTGAGCTATCAAAAATCTTTCAGTTCATTATACTGACCATAACTTACATTTCCTGAGCCTGTCTTATCATTCAAATCATGATAAATCATTAAAAGCGTGATAAATCATTTTAGATTTAATATTATATAAGAAAGAATTAGTGATGAATTGAGCAGTTTATATAGTTATTATTTGACTTTTTATATATTTCCAAAATTATCCTTATAAGGTTTCCTTTCAACTACTCAAACTGAGGTGTGGCAAGAGTGGCTGCTTCTCGGACCACTATTAAATAATTTTTAATATCGACTTCCCCAAACCCTTTCAGAAACATTAATAGAACAGACTGATAAAGGTATGACATACTTATCGTGGCTTCCTCTAAGTATGAAGCAACCGATGAGTCCATCCACCTGCTTCGGTGAAGCATTTCTTAAATATTGTTCAATTAATCAACTAGGCCAAGAAATCTAGGAGTGCTGTAGACAAGGGAAACTAGAGGCTCAGTTTCAATACCTTCAAGATGAAAACAAGAAAAAAAAAAAGGAAATCGTGACCCATAGTTAGGAAATTATTGTCCAGAAGTACACAAAGACGATTCATATTCCCCTGGTGTGGAATTTAGTCATAAATCACATCTTGACTTTGATGAGAGTCAAAGGTGTGCGGATGGTGACGTGTGCTGAAGTCTTAGTGAAAAATTCAACGATCAGCGAACTCATAGAATCGCCGCTCTCTGAACTGCAATAGTGGGCAGGAAATAGTGGTTTGGGTGTCAATCAACCCAAAAGAGTGCTGTTTGAATGCGGAAAAAGTAAGGCCTGCAACCGCACAAAATGGAATGAACGTTTACAGCAGATATTCATCCTATACTTACCTACGAGCCCTTGTTAGGTGGGAAGCAACACGTAAGAGGTTATATCTTTATATGTATGCTCCGTAAGTTTTTTGTATAAAACTTAACTAAAACATAACAAATGAAGGTATGTCAGTGGTTATTGCTCGTAATAACAAGCTATGCGAATTTAGTTTTTGTTCCCAAAGAAAACACTAGTGGTTTAATTTTAATCTGAATCCTGTACGCAACATATCTTTGTAGCAACTCTTTGAAAAAATTACTATTTTTTACAATTAATTATAAAACTTATATAAAAAACTCATTCATTTCTGTTTATTCTACCATACTATGTAGTCCATAGAAATATTTTTTTATGTGATAGCACTTGAGATAAAATAAGAAAAAAAATGTCTAATGACAAAACATCCTCCTAATTATGATTTGATGTTTTATTTTATTAGGCATTTTTCCATCATGAACATAATATTCATATGTATATTTCAATTGAAAAAATTCAGCGAATGCATTCCCCTTGTAACAATAGGTTATACAAACAGTAGTTACACAAAAGAAAGATGAGACTTGAAATAAAATGTCTAAGGTATTGTAATTTTTAACAAAAACTATCGGCATAAAACTATTAGGCTGGAAAAAAATAGCCGAAATACCAAATTACACAAATGTATGTACATACAACGCTTAGAAACTGAGTGCAGTTGTGTCCTTTTGTTCACAAATATTCGGATGGTAGTTTAAACTAACTCGAATGTCCATTCGCATTATTTTCCTAAAGTTTCTCTATCCTACAACATTTTTCGAAGATTAAACAAAAAGAGCGAGGACACAAAGGACAAAGAAAGAAGGACGAAAAACAAGTAAGTGTAGAGTTGCCAAGTCAAAATTGAATTCCATATGGAATATAAAATCTAGATTTTTCTGAGCATTGGGGAAAAATATAGATTTTCCAATTAAAATTCAGTTTTTATTTAAATACTCGTAAATATTAAAAAAAAAATATTCACTAAATATGTAAAAAGAGGGAAAAAAGGTTTAGTTCATATATTTTTTATTAAACTTTTTTGCTTTGCTTCCTTTTCAGTACTTTTAGTGCAAAAAAAACACACAAAAAATTTACAGCGCAAAATGAATAATAGAAAAAAAATAGACAACTAGCTGCATATACTAAGTAGTTTCAACCGGCATTATATTAGTGGACACGAAAATCAGGAATAATTTTGTTATCGAATATATCGAAAGATATCGAGTTGCGAAGGTCAAAAGTTTTACGTTTTTTTGTTTTTTACGCTCATATTCAAATAGCTATACCTCCGGTAAATTTAATTGAAAAATTATTTTTTTAATATCGTTTTAAAGCTAAAGAGATCAGCTTTCTTGTAAAATTTTTTCTTTGGGCATTAAATTAATATTGTTTCATTGTATCAATTGTTTAATGTTATTTTTGAGAGTGGATACCATTCTATAAAAAACTAAAAAAAATACCACTGAATTCCTCGTCAAATTTCCTTTAAGAACTAATTCGTAGAGTCGAAATTTCCTAAACAGCTAAAATTTTTTATTATTTTAAGTTAAATGCCGAAAAAATTTATTTTATTTATTATTTTTTTTTTGTTCAAAAATGGTTGGACAGCGTAAGTCTTGTCAGAAATTAACAATTTTTTCTTTTAATTAAAGTTTATCAAAGCTTATACATATTCGGAACCCGAATATTAAAATAAAAATATTGTTTTTTGGAAAAAGCCAAACAAAAATTTTTTTCAAATATTTTTTGTTTCAAAATTTACTTGAGACCGGAAATTTTATCGGAAACGAACAATTTTCATTTTTAACTGAAAGCTAATTTAAATGCCAACAAATCGTCAGATCCCAATTTTGAAAAATAAAGTTTAATTTATCGTAATTTTTAGTTAAAGAAGAAAAATTTTTTTAAAATATTTTTGGGTTCAAAAAATACTGCAGGGTGCAAGTTTTATCGGAAATGAACAATTGGCTTTTTAAATAAAAGCTTTCAAAATGCCAACAAATAGTCAGAGCCCGAATTTTGAAAAAAAGTTTTCGTTTTATATTATTTTAAGTTAAAACCCAAAAAACCATTTTTTTGGCATTTAACTTAAAATAATATAAAACGAAAACTTTTTTTTTCGAAAATCATTCTGCGACGATTTATTGTAATTTGGTAGGCTTTTATTTGAGAAGCCACGTGTTCATTTCCGATAAAACTTGTTCCGAGTTCGAAACGGAAGCGGATCCGAAACGAATCCGTTTGGCGCACTGGGAGTACATACTATACAATTAATTTCATTAGGGCTTATGACAGTAAAATCGGAAGTACAAAGATAGAGACGATGCTAAGACGGAGACGGTTGAAAATATCAATATAAAACTATTATTTCTGCACAATATTTTGATTCCGAAAAAAAAATCATAGTTAGGCATTTAACAAGATTGCGATGTTAGCTATATTTTGAACACCTGATAATGTAATTCGCATTCGCTTAAGGTAATATTCACCCAAGTGAATGTAATATGAATGTTATAAGTGAAGAGAGCTTACTGCAACGGAAGACTTTTAAAAAGTCGTTAAATGCTTTTAAATTGTTTTTAATAAGTATTTAATCTTATGGCACTATCTAGCGAAACCAAATTAGTCCTCCGGCACAAGTAATACGTTAAAAAAATGTGCACTGTAAAAAACGTCATATAAACTGTATTCCGGTATTTAAACACAGTTAAATTTCAATATTTTTTTTATAAATTCTTGTCAGCAAATTGTAAGCCCTAATGTTGAACATACATAAGTATATCAAGGGAAATCTTCCTGGGTCAAAATCAATATTATGCTGTGTAATTGAAAAGGATTTAACCAGATCAAGTATCAAGCGGTCGAAAGGACGAAATACTTCGGTGCTATTGGTTGTTTATTATTTTTATTTATTTGTTATTGAAACAATCTTAATGTCGTGACTCTAGACTACCCAGGCCAATCCCGATCAACTGGCAACCCTTGGTAAGCGGCATTCACGGGCCAAATACTAAACAGTGCAATTTAGATGGAATTTTTCGGTAGATCAGTTGGTTTTGTTTGTTTGGCAATTCCTTACACATTTTTATTTTGGTTTTCCTTTTGTCTCTTTCTGTTTCCCTTACTTATTTAAGATAACCGATGTGTTGTTTAATCAAGCAAATATGAAATGTTTTGTATCTTTCTTTGAAACATCAGCGGAAAAAATTGCAAAAGCAAAAATAAAAAAAAACCTACATAATAATAAGCAATGATAGGGTAAAAGACAAAATACGAACTTAGTCGTATTCTAAAAAAAATATCCTTAACTGTAGATATAGCACAGTAACAATACGTCTAATTTCCTCTTCAAATAATAATAAGTAGTTTTAGTTGGAGTTTAATATTCTAATACTTATGTATATAAGTAAAACGATAGCTATCTATCAATGTTCGCGCAAAACGCCAAAACTACTGGATCGATTTTGACGAAATTTGTAGTTTTATTTTCCTATTTAAGATGTAAGTATTAAAGTTTTAGAATTGCTTGCACAAATCGGAACAAGCATGCAATCACATCAAACTGTTTTACGGTAAGTTAATGTGATCGTGTGTGTGGGTTTTTTTCTATGGTGTAATTTTACAAGGTGAATTTTTTTTCAAAACCAAACTCAACAAAAAATATAATAAATTTCAATGTGAATGGAGGAATTGCCGATGAGAGAGCAACTTTGCTAATGTCACCTTTACCTTCACCTTTTTCCTGTACCTAAGCAGGGTTGCCAAGTTGAAAATGAGGAATAACGGCCTTCCGAAATAAAATAATTTTTCTTTAAAATAGTAGCTACTAAATAAAATGTATTTTGAGGAAGAAATGGATGAATATTGCAATAAACTGTTCTTTTTTGGGTCAGAAATATTAAAATATCATAGGTATAAAAAATGGATGAATTTTTTTTATTGCTCGTTAAAAAAATGAAGTAGATAGATAGATATAAGAAAATCATCCAATTATCGGCTTTTTCCGAAATTTTTCACTTCCTACAAGGCCCACGGCTTTGACATACATTTAGAGGACTTGGCCAAGTGAAAAGCGGCCACTTGGCAACCCTATACCTAAGTCATTAATTATGTATTTTCGACGCTCAACTGAAATCGCATTGTAAAAGATATAAAAAAGTTTAAATAAAAACTATGTCTTTTTTGTTTAAATACAATTTACAAGATGTTCTAACGTGTCACAATGTTTTAAAATTTTGGCTTAAAAATTTTTTTGTTGTCTTTCATGTCTTCTTTATTGTTTACTTAATTTAATTTTAACTAAATTTCTTTGTCGTTCTCTTTTCACATACGATTCTCTCACCAAAATAAAAAACGAATACAACTTTCAAAATACATATGGCGCAGATAGTACGGGAGGCAGCATTGTATTTTTCAAAGCGATTTCCTCCCACTTAATTTTTCTTGCAAATAATAGTTTATGTATAGCTGATAATCGAAATGACCGTCAGTCGCCAGAATACTGGTGAGTTTGGTTGTGAGAGGCCGACAAAAAAAAGTTGGAGCCATATCTCGAAAAGAAAAAAACACATCGATTTCATACTTGAAAAATTTCCGTATGACAAAATTTGACCCACTTTTCGCGCAAACTTGCGCTGTTTGTTCAAAAAACTTTCTATATGATTTTTGACAGTTCGTTTGCACAGGGTTCAAAAGTGCACAGCTTTCTGAAATGAAAATTCTAATGAAATTTTAAGTTTTGAGGTCGCAGAAGTAGGAAAGGAGATAAAGTAAATCTCTAAGAACAGAAAAGCAGCTGGCAGTTGTAAGTTAATTGCTGCAGGGGTCTTTATTTTGATTGCACATTTTCAAAAAACTAAATCATTTGATAAGTTCAAAGCCACAAATATCGCAAAAGCAATATTTTCTAGATTCTGGGCCGATTATACATAAAATTGTTCACAATTCCAAAATATTTGGAGATAATCGCTTACATCCTTTAGTAATGTTGTTGGTTTTTGTGAAATCGAAGATCGGTTTATTGACGCTAGAAACTTTCGGAGTGACCTTTGACCTCTAAATATTTTTTTCGGTTTAGCTATCAAAGGTTATTGAGTCTTATTCACCGATCATGAACCTGCGACATTGCTAAAGACTATAAGTGATTACATCCAACCGTTTTGTAATTGTGAACAATTTATGCCCAAGTCGAGTCGAAATTTGTAATACTTAAGATTGAAAAAGTACCATTCGTAAAACTTGGGCTCGGCATGGCTTGCGTGTGCAATATATCGATGGAAAAGGCTATTTAGATTATAAATTAAAATGTGAATCACTATCGCTGTACCACAAGCCGTCGAAAACTGAAGTTTACATTTTGACAACAGCCCTTATACCTGACAATCATTTAAAAAAAATGGAGCAAACTCTTCAAAGTAAAAAAAGCCCAGAACCAAAACTATACAAATCACGCAAATCGAAGACATCGTGCCAGTCTGACTTTCCCTTGACGGCGTTAAATGTGCTTTCCATCTTAATTTATACGCTACAATTCGAAACAAAACTAATAAGTTCACGCAAGGAAAGACTATTTTCTTGTTTCACCCTAAATACATACATACTATATGTATATGAGAAAATCAAATGCAACTCCAAAAAGTTAAACGACGGCAAAGAAAGAGGGAGATTATTTGCTTGGGTATGGGCGACTTTTCAAAAAATCTAAAAGATAAAAGTTGACATCGTCTATTGCTGGTGCTTTTCTTGTACTCATTTTTGTTGTTTCTGCTGTTATTGCTATTGTTGTTGTACCTGTATGATGGTGCTGTGCAATTTTACGGCAACCCAATTTCTGCAAGTCATGCAGAAAATTCCATGCTTGAGTTAATGCAGCTCACTGAACCGGCGACATTACATTCTATGAACACAAAAAAACTTCTATAAAATGTGTTCGGTTATTGAAGACATTGAAGGTGAATCTTTTCGCTGAAATGAGCATCATTTTAAGCAATCCAGCTAGTACTCATCGATATTTGAATTTTTTTCGAAAGCCTAAGAAATTTTCTGAAGATTTTGACAATCTCGGCCAAAAATTATGTGACATTTGTACGTACAGTACATATTCTTGGCAAAATTTTTAAATTTTATTGCTCCTTTTGAAATTACTTAACATACTCGTACATTGCCCAATCGAGGATTCCCATTACCCAGCAAAGCATATAAACGATACATAACTTATTATCTAACAATAAGTATTAAAATTTGTGTACTTTACCAGTTAATTTTCAAGGGACGTCGGGAAAAAATAACAACTTTTTCCCATCCGAGAGAGTATGCATGTGATACCAAAGCCACTTATATTCGTCTCTATCTAACGAATGTAGTTGTCTCTTTCATTTTTCGAATTATTGTCTTTCACATTTGCCGATTTGAAAAAAATGCAATTCAAAAGTTTAATACGGAATATAAATTTGATGATATTTAACTGCAAGTTACAGGAAGAGTTGGAAAATTGCTATGGCAGTTAATGATACCAAAAGCAACACTTTAGCAAGTTCTAACAGATTGTTAAGAACTACTGCGGCTTCTGCGGTGTAGTATTTAGCTGCGACCTAATTGATCGAAGTCTTATATGAATGAAGACCAATTTTGCATCGGCTTGATGTGACATTTTTTTCTTTTTTATTTTCAGTAAATGAAACCTACTCGGCAACTAACGTTTCGGAAACCTTTCAGAGATCTTTCACATGAAATCTTACAATGTTTCAGTTATATTTCAGAAAGCTTTCATTTTCATTTCAGAAAGCTTTCTGCATTATGTCAATATCCACCTTTCGATTTCATTTGAAAATTATAGAAACATTGCATGATGTATTGCTGAAACGTTACAGAAATATTGTACGATATCATGAAATGTTTTTTAAAGAAATACTTTTATATACATATGTGTTAAATAAAAAAAAATAATTTTCTTTTTAAAAATTTATTATATATGTATGTAAGTAGGTAGGTACATTAGAGCAGTTTAAAAAAAGTCTATTTTGTTTTTTTCACAATATGTCAGCGGATTACAATAGCCTTACATATCTTGACAAAGCTCCTTAAAATCATTTTCATTAATATTGAAAACTGGATTAGTTATTAGTTATCCCTGTTTTAAGTTGTCTATCCGTTTTAAAAAAATACGTAATTTAAAAAGTTAAAGAGGCTATGATATTTTCCGATCGTATTGATCGAGGAATTCGAATCCCTGATTAGTTTTTCTTCTTCTTTCTTTCTTATAAAAAATTTACGAGAAAATTGCTGTTTTTTTTAAGCAGTAAAAAGTGTTAGAGAAATAAAACGCCTTGAAACAGACGCGATAGTTGATTGCATGGACAAAAATAAAACGCGAAAAACTTTCGCTGAAAACAATGAAGACTAAAGCTCCTTTAATACAGCTTAGAATGTGCATCCCGCATCGCGTATTTTGTAGGAAGCCTTGCACACCTAAAGAACTTGACTGATGAAGACCACTTTACTAAGACAATTTGTAATTTATACCCGATTCTTTGTTCCAAGACTTTATTTCCAAAAATATTAAAGGAGAGGGGGAACCCTGTCTCCGGTTTTTCCTCTACCCGGTTCCCAAATTCGTTTTGCAAATCTGGGCGTTATCATATTTTTCTGACCCTTACAATAATAATGCTGACTTACTCCAGGAAGAATTTCAAAAAGATGACATTTTGTTGGTAGATAGAGGCTTTCGCGATGCAATTGCTTTATTGGAATATCTTCACACTAAAAAGTCTTGGTATAAAAATTAAACCAAATTGGAATAAATATGAATCCACACCCAATTTGGTTTAAAATCTATACTATTACTTGTTATACAAACAGTTTATAACAGTTCGTATATATTTTTTTATACAAAAAATGTATAAAAACCATTTAAACCATTTTAGTATAAATTTTATAGTATGAATGTTTACAAATTTTTTAAACGAATTTTGTTATAAATTTCATATATATGTAGCTCATATAAAAGCATTTTAAACCATTTTTATATAAAATTTATAACGATTGAATAAATATTTGGCTATTTATACTTACGTTGTATAAGTTCCAATACATAAAAATATTAATTTTTGATTTATGTTAATTATATATATGTTTTTATTTACATATTTTAATATATAAAGAAAAATTACATTTTTATAAAGTTTTACATAAATTACTTATGTGCATTTGGCAACAAAAAGAGTTCTAGTTTTAAGTATCGAAATGAAATATTTTAACTCTTTTTGTTACACAAAAAGCAGGAGTAATTCATGTTAATTTTAAAGTTACATAATTTAAAATTTTACTCAGCTCTGTAGCTCAATTTTGAAAGGAGGCACCGAACCTGTTACTTTACATGTAAATTGTATGGAAAAACTTTGTTAAACAGGTCTGCGAATGACCCAAATATTTCAAAGTTCTAACGTGATGAGTCGATACTGAGGTCAGATTAGGACTAAGCGCCAAAAATTTCTTCTACGAACGACCCTCAGTAGCTCAACAATATTCGTCATTTATTCATTCACAGACCTTTTTAATAAAATATAGTTCTTCCAAACAATTTATATGTAGAACTAACAGATCTCAGCACCACATTTCAAAATTGAGCTACAGAGCTAAGTTTGTGTGAAAATTTTCTTCATACCATAGTCTCAATTTTTCCGCAACAGCATCTTAAAAAACCTAAAAATAAAAAATTTTAAATACATATATATATATATAGTATAAAATAAGGATCTTCTTAACTTTTCAATTTTAACAAACCTTTTGAAAAATGATAAGCTTTTCTACAGCTTGCTCGGCAATCAGGCGGCTCAAATTCTTTTTACCATTTGGTGGAGGTGGTAAGAGCCTTATCAAGTTTAACGGATTAAGTGTCAAAGTCGTATCAAAGTCTGTGAAATAAACCCAAAGTTTATAAAACACTTTCGAATAGAACTTTAACTTACCATTTTCTCTATCTGCTCCTGTGTAAAATGTTGAATTTCGTTGCACTTTTATAATAAAAAAATATTTGTTTGAAATAAATTCCACAATTTTGACTTTTCACATAAATAACTTTTTGACATACACAACTTATGTATATAAACTTTATAATAAATTTGAATTACATTTTTGTAATTTTATAATAAATTTGTATATAATTTATAATATTTTAGTATATAATTTTTCTATGCTTCTCATTTAGATAAACGTTATACTTTTTTGGAATAAATTACTATGATTGTATATGAGCATTTGTATAAAAATCATATCAATTTGTTATTAAATTTCCTATTAATAGTTAATTTGGTTTAATTCTTATTAAATTTTGGTATAAAATAGTTTTATAAAAAAAAATAATATAAATTTCATAAAAAAATAGAATGCATAAGTTTATAAAAACAAATAGTATAAATAAGTTTATACTTTATACCCAGACTTTTTGCCGTGTTGGAATTGGGATTCTTGCGCATACGTCTATATTCAAGATTCCGTAATGCAACTAAGCACCACGTTTTCATAACATATTTACCCAATGATGAAGATGACCAGGATTAGGATCAAAATGAAATAATTTTAGGCTACTACCCGACTAGAATTTTGCTTAGGCATACCTAAATATACTTTCGGCCCTAACTAGGAAATAATGAGTTTAGCCTATATTAGGAATGTTTAGCAGCAGCCTAATTAGGCAATTCTAAAAAATTTCAAAATTAGGTTTACCTGTCGACTGCCTCATTAGGCCCAACTACGGGTAGTAAAAGGCATGCCTATGTTGGGTCTGCCTAATGGTTTGGTCATGGTTATAACCTAAGGAATGCCTTAATTTGGTAAGTCGGGGGAATCAGCAATGTGGTAATCGTGGCTAAGTTCGAAATTACTCCTGAATTGTAAGGAATGACCACTGAGAAAACTGAACTTACACAAGGTAACATTGCGATAATTTTTCTTAACGATCTTTACGAATTCTCTTTTAGACCTCTTTTCTATTGCAAGAGTATTGAAACACATCAATTTTTTTGCGTTTTTGACATTTGCTTTTTTACTTATAGACTGCACCTACTTGTTCTTCTGCGGCAAATGAGTAAAGGAAGCAAATGTCAAAAACCGCCAAATGCGTTGGTACGGGCAAATTTCGACTATCACGTTTGGTTTCCCCTCGTTTCATATGAACTGGAACCAACAATAAAATTTGAATACTCAGACAGCGTAATTTTATTTTCTATCAATTCAATTTCAATTTTATTGAGACTTTTTCAACAATTAGAATAGTAGATACATTTGTCTCGCTTTCAATATTAAAACATTGGACCGTAATTTATGACCCTCTTTCTTATACAGAGAAATACTTACAGACCCTGCCAGCATTTATAAGATCATTTCATCGCTTATCTTTATCAAGTGGCTTTTAATACGACAGTCGCCATGGTTCATCGCTTAAATGACTTGTGCAAGATGGTTGTATGATACTTTACCGTTCACAAAAAGAAAATTTCTTTAGTAAGAATTATATTTTCACATAATTTGGTCGCGGTATCTATGATTCGCAAGATGTTTATAATAATTATAGGATAAATATTGGACGTATTGATGTGATTAATCAGTTGAAGTACAACTATCATAGAGATAGCACAGCAAATAATTTAAATATGACTTTTTTCAAGTTTTCTGAAAAATAATATAATGAATTTTAACTAAAATGTAATAAAATTTTTTGTCTTTTTCCAGTGCTGATCAGCCAATCAACGCATTCTTATTAAAGTATCGCATGAAACACTTTATTAAGAAACTTATACGACATTTTATGAAGTGTCGCTTTAGAGACTTTGATAAGACACTTATACGAGACTTGCAAAACAATCATTTGAAACACTTCAGTAAGGCACTAAAAAGTTACTTCTTGAAGTATCGTTTCCGATCCGTCATGACGTGACGCACGAGGGGTACGTTTTCTCCCGACAGAAGTCACTTTTAAGATCCTTATACGATATCGTATACGATGAATTTCAACTTCTCCAAGACACTAATAAGTGACTTCCAAGATAGTAAATGTTGGCTGCGTTGTGTCATATAATAATAATATTATTTTCTATCAAAATATTCAAATCGTCAAAATATTAATTAAGTAAAGTATTATTTATTAATTTTATTTGAAATGATTTATACTATCTTCAAATGCTTTCGACTGGATTTATTAAAGTACATAAGTAAGTTATTTATACAGTAAAACAGTTAATAGTGAAAGATTTTTGAAAGTATTGAAATTTCAGCACATAAAATGGGCACATCATTATATACTTCAATACTCCACAACCAAAAACTTATCTTTTTGCAGAAAATGTTGACTTAAATTTCCTGGGTAACTGACCTACCATTTTCCCCTATTCACCACCACAAGCCAATGAATGAGTCAAGAGTTTAGTGAGCATACGCAAAGAGTCGGTGCGATTTTTGCGTGTGCAGGAAATGTTTGAAGAGGTTGATGGCAACGTGCTATTCATTGGTGGAGTAAGTAGTACAGCGCGATGGTTTATCCTCTGAGTACTACTCACAACAAACACATGTTTTGAATCTACAACTCATACCTGAAAATGTCGTTAGGCATAAATTAGGTGCTTCGTATTCGAGGTGCCTCACTGACCATTATTCTGCCAAAAAATTAAAAATCCCACAGTCGATTTTTTTTCTAACAGGAACCGTTCTTAAACTCGGGAGTATATAACAATGAGAACTTCTCATCAAAAGTTACTGCATGCGAAAGTACTGCTTTCCCCCTTCAAAACCCATTTTAAATTATGTGGATATCTCTTTTACTCACAGAAATATCAAAAATTAAAATTTTCTATTTATCCTGACATACTGGAATTAATGTAGATCTGTATGTTGTAGGCCTGTGTTATAAATTTCAAGTTAAGATAAAAAAAGATAGACCCCAGGCAGTTGCGTGAAGCCCAATAGGGTGGATCGCATGCCGTAGACCCCTCCGGGGTGCATCGTGGTGGCTGTAAATGGTAATAGATAACTTTGGTGCACAACTCAGACGGACGCAAAAAAATCAGAAAGTTTCACTCTACATTTAAAATCTGCGTATTGAGCCTTGATGAAATTAATTCTCTTGGGTGCTACACCTCGCCTGTTCAATGTATCCCAGATGATATTGCGGTCGATGCTATCAAAAGCGGTAATGTAGTTGATGAATTTTGAATGTAACGAAGATAATAATGCTCTTACAATTTAGTTTTCTTAATAAAAAATGAAGAATAGTGAAAAAGTTTAAAATGTATATCCTCATAATAAAAATGTGAGGTTATATTAAAAGTTAGTTCATTTTTGTTGTGGAATTGAAGGGATTGGCATAACCGTGCGCGAGTTAAATCTTTTGTGTTTTGCTTGTACTTTAAGTGATTCTGAAGTTGAACTATAAATTACATTTCAAAATTAAATCGATAGACTGAGGTCACTTTTTTTCACTTTAGCTATAGGCAGATGACCATAGGTAATCTAAATGTGTGATCGGGTGTTCTTTTATGTGTATACAATGTACATATGTGTGTGGGTGCATGCAAATATAATAAAAATAGATTTTTAGTCCGTTTGGGGGGGTACGGGTACCTACATTTTTTATCCGATAAAAATTCATCATATAGAGCATTCTGGCTTACGCTTGTGCAATTCCATGGAATGTTTATTGAGATGCATATGACAATTGCATGTGCTGTAATGGTATCGAGTCTTTCATCGCATTTAAGAAGAAGAAGAAGAAGCACAAAGGTACATGATTCTAGAGAGTGCGGCTGATGTCGATTAGCGGAAGTTCGGTAACTGAAAGTACCAAAGTTTATTCTATTTCGGGTACACTTACAAAGCCGTTGAAAAGATTGATTGCTTCCTTGGTATGAACAATCCTTCTTATCAATAGGTGGTTTGTCCGTTACGTCATGTGTGCCGCTACTGCGGCAGTTCAATGACAAATGACAATGACTCGTCATTGTTGATGAATGAGGGCAAGCCGGCCAATGCCAATGACCACCGATTCGTCGAACGCTTAGAAGAATATCCAGTCAATATTTGGTTCACAGTGTCGATGCTTGAAACGGCTTTATCGGTTTCACGACTGTAGTGAACGGTGGACAACTTGGTTAGTGACTTCTTTAGCTTTCCCATGTAGGAACAGATGGTAACGTTATTATTGTAGAAGCTATATCTGTTGCTAGTTACAGTACAAGCAAGCATTTGAGATTGCATGAAGGTCTTGTTCCATCCAAAGGTGCCCACAAACATCTAATTTTGCTCCATCAACATCTCTGCCAAATTATACGATGAAAAGAAGTCAGTGTAAAGTGTTTTGCCGCTGATTATAAATGTATCTATCAATTTCATGACGACCCGTTTGCCTTGGTTCTTCTCTCGCTGGTAAACTGACGGTTATCCCAATCAAGAAAAATTGATGTAAGTGGTTAGTGCTAGAACCAGATAGAGGACATGGTGGTATTTTTGGATTGGGATATTGTAGCTCGCCCAAAATTTTTTCATCGGCTGGGAATCAGCGTGGAGCACTCCACCAAACAGCAGTATTTCATAAGTTTGCGCTTCGTTTCATAGACCAAAGGTATCGAAAGCTTTTCGATTGGTTTCCCGCATGTGATAAGGGTTTCAAAATTGCTCGGTGATGCGGCAATGTTCTCGTGATGAGCCTTTACGGGTAAGCTTGAGAGTTTTATGAGAACATGGCCATCCAAAAGGTGATGGATTCACATTCCATGTCTCGTCGTCTTTCGAAATGTAAGCCTGTTTCTCAACATGATCAGCCACAGGGTCTGGTGAAACAGCAGTAACTGATGGAATTGCGGTTGGTGCTCAACTCAAACGCATCGTTTACTGTTCTATTACCACTTACCAACACCTCCAAATTTATTTTGGGTTAGTATTGGAATTCTTCCGACAACTTCTTACCTTTGGCATCGGCGAGCGCAATTACTAGATATTATTGATACAGTCATTATAATTAGAGGTGCCATATTGCGGTAAAGTGTTCAGATAGATTGATTATTTTTTTATATCAAGGTCACAATTTAAAGCACTTCATATCACTTACTACCTAAGAGTTGCTTAAGTTCAGCTGAAATGGTTGTTAAGTAAGCTCACCTTCACCTGAAGCAGGAAACAGGGCATTCTAAAACTTAAATTTAAATATAGCAAGCCGTTTAAAGTTCAGTTTTATTACAACTTTTTAATTCAATTTTATGCATAACTAATTAATTAAAAATAAACAAAGGAGCTGGAACAATAACACACTGCCTTTTTTAACAAAATGTTTAATTGAGTGATGCAAAAGATTTTGTTTTATTTATTTATTGTAGTTAACGGGTGCAAAAAAGTGCAAACACACAGCCAGCCTTTGGTGAAACACACACTCGTAAAAAAAACACACATATTTATTGTATATACATATGCATATACATATATCTATATGTATGTATTTATGTTTGTGTTTGTGTATTTATAATGAACAGAAAACAAATATTTGTCTTTGGACCGCAAAAAAGAACGAAGCAAATAATGGCGTACTGTGAACATTTTTAACACGACCACTCCGACCACAAATTCTACTGCCCCACATTCATCTCCTGCAACGAACTGGTCTCGCATTCACAGTAGTGGGCCTGTTGGTCTCTTCCCACTCTGCGTCTGACGCTAAAACGAAGTAGCGCAGATAGACAAAATATACCCTTGATTGCGGTCAAGCTGAAATAAATTGACCAAAAAATAGAAAAAATTAAAAAGAAGAAAAATGTTTACAGTTTACACCACAGTGAATGTATGAGTGAGCAAAGCGGAAAAAAGTCCATGATTTATTTTTGATTCGGATCTTTTTTGTTCCAACAAATCCCTGCTGTGACAAGCTTTCAAATACATACAAGCAAACAAAATTTTGCAAACAAAGAAAGACGCCGAAGAGAAGAGCCCCGGCCACAGTACCAGAGTAAAAACAACAAAACCACTTTACAAATAGATGACATAATTCATGTTTAAACGTTTAAACAAAATGTTGGCCAAAAATCATTTTGGAACTGAACATAGTTGATAAACTTAAATTTTTTTTTTGTTCTTCACAAGAGTAGATACTAAGCATACTTTATCATACAACATAAAGGACAACATTCATACAAAAAATAATTGACGTAAAGAATGAACTTAACAAGAAAAAAGGTCTTTTAAATGATTTTCTCCTACTGAGATCCATCAGACTGATACTACTTACAATAATGTACAACTACAATAAAGGGAAATAATTTCAGTCAAAGCCACAAATATGTTTACACTAAATACATATGTGCATAAGTATGTATGTATGCTAGTAAATTAACAAAGCGACAAATTTGCTTGATGTATGAAAATAAAAATATTTATTATACATATGTATTACAGGTCTGCATGAGTGCACTCGAAACGACCATCAAGCCACTCACCACGTTGCGAGTCAATCGAGTTTTTGAGCACAAAAACCACAAATCAAATCAAAACAACAAAAAAACACCAAGCAGATGAGGTGGGTGCTGTACATGCAAATAAAATGTATTGCAAGTTCAAGCACTCGAAGTTTATTGCATTCGGAAGTTTGTATGAAGATCGTTTCGAATGCACTCATGCACATTAGAGTGTTTGAAATTTCTTTTTTTTTGTTTTTTTTTTAAGTGCTATTGCGAGAAAATTAAGCTAATATTAAATAATAAAATACTATGACTATACTATCAATCAAATAAATGAAAAGACGGGCCGATTCTGAGACCTCATTCGGATCAGAATGAAGACACTGCCAAGTCGACACGCCAGTCCATAAGAAATCGCTTGGAACGATCGCGCCAGATGAACCACGGAAAAAATACAAATATTTAAAGCAGCAACCAGACCACTTTCCCCTCCCTCTCCTGTTTTCAAGAATGCTGAACACGATGGCGGTGTTTCAAATTCTTTTGAAGTTGACCCACCCCGCCCAAACAGCCAAAAACCAATTTTTTACCCTTTAGAAAGTGTTTTTTGGCCAATTAAAAATGAGTTTTGAAGGGGAGGAGCAGTACTTTCATATGCTGCAACCAGTTTTGGAAAAAAAATTATTTCTCGATGTAACCGTGTTTTTTGCACTTTTAGGTTAGGATATCTCGAAAACTTGACGTATAGGAGCATTTCTGAGCAGGGATTCGGACTTAGCGCATCAAAGACCATCGGATAAGCTAGGTCTGGACTTTCGTTTAATTTTGTCGGCCTGTGTTATTAAAGGACCTAACTCCATATAAAATGATGAAGGATAAAACTTTTATCATTTTTCTTTTAAAAATGATAATATTCTATAGGCTTTCAATGAAAAAATAAAATAAAAAAATTAAAAAATAAGTTAATGCTCTATGCCAGTGGTTCCCAAAGTGTGTTCCCAGGGTTCCACGAAACAATTTAGGGGTTCCGCGTGACAAATTTTATTCCATTAAAAAAAATTAGAATGATGTTTAATATATTCACATTTTCCTCGGAAAGTTTACAATCGACCACCAAATTAAATTTATGATTTTTGTTTCTATAAAAAAGAATTGGCCTTATAGATCGATGGATAAAATATGGGTCGTTAAAGAAAACTGACGTTGTCAATAGTAATGCAGAAATCGTGGAATCTACTGATACAGGCATTCTGAAACCCGCAATGCAATCAACTTCCAGTTCCGTACATTTCGTACAGCTACATCCCCATCCTCCAACTCTGCCATCTTCCGATTTTGGCTAGATGGTATCAACGGTAAACTATTGCAATCACGTATTTTTGAAGTCATGTGCGACGATATGGGTAGTCTTCACACCACTTTTATGCGAATATTTGAATAGCGAAAAGAACTGTTGGCTTATTTTATTTGTCATAAATTTGAATTATCAGACAGATTAAATAATATGACTTGGCTATCTACACTTGCATACCTTGCTAATATATGTATTTGGAAAATTGAACGAATTATGTCTGGCTCTGCAAGGAAAACAAGTCAACATATTGCAAATAAAAGATAAATTGGTTGCCTTTTCAAGGAAAATACAATATTGAATTTCAGATGTTGAGCAAAATAAGTGTTTCCAGACGCTTAGTGATTTTCCGTGATAGTATAAAAACACATCTGCCTAGTTTACAGCAATCACTCAGTGATTACTTTCCAAACCTAAAAAATCAAGATAATTACTGGGTACAAAATCCTTTCAAAATAAAAGAAAAACTAAAAGGATTTCATTCCAAGGATTATGAAAATTTGATTGAATTGAGATCGGATTCAGAATTAGAAGCCAAATTTAGAACAGTTTTATTAACAATATTCTGGTTAGATGTATTCGATGAATATCCAAATTTATCAAAACAGGCTATTCGAGTTTTCTATTGCCGTTTGCAACCACTTATTTGTGTGAAGCTAGGTTTTCAAAATTCTTTGCGACAAAAACCAATTATCGTAAAAAACTTAATGCTGCACCAGATATGCGAGTTCAGTTATCAAACATAATGCCCAATTTTAAGCGAATCATGGAATCAAAGAAGCAGGTGCATTCTTTACATTAAAGTTTTTTCATTTATTTTAGATTATGTTTTGTATTTTTATTAATTATTTCAATGATAAATTGTTTTTTGTTTTAAGTTTGGTTTGATTCAATAAAATCTAAACTACAAAAGTATTACTTGTTTCATTTAATGTCAGATATTAAATTTTGAAAAGTCATTGTTTAAAAAATATTCAAACTTCCGCGATCAGTGGCAACAAATTTGGGGTTCCCATGACCAAAATAGTTTGGGAACCACTGCTCTATGCTCACAATTCTGAATTTTAGACAAAGCAAAAGTCGTCAATTTTACATTTTCGAAATCATCAAAACGTCAATTCATATTCAAAAAGGCTGCAAATCTACCTATATTTCACTTCGAAGACAAATTGCTTCAGAAAGTTTTCGAAATGAAAACGTACCATTTTTCACGACAGGCCTTTATGTATTGAAAATTACAATTTACAATTTTTATTTATTATTGATAACTACAGAGAAGCAAAATAATGACAAAAAAAATACTGATTAACCCTTTCGCCCTGAATTTTTGGTTGGATTTGTATCAAAACTGCTAGCAAATTACTTAACAAGATATACAAAAAATATGTTTGGCATAATTGAAATATCCTTGATCCTTACCTTTGTCCTGGGATATAATGTGCCAATAAGAAAAAAAAATTAAGAGAAATGTTGTTTGTTTTGTCAGTTTCAAAATTCATTTATTTTATTCATGACAATGTGCAAAACATGGCGTTGTTGCAACCTGAGATAACGAATTTAGTTCTTTTTCCCTTCTGTAAGGATATACATTAGACCTGCTCAGAAATTTACGAAATATGAATTTTTTAATGGGCTGAAATCTTATCTGAAAGCTCTATGAATTTAAATAAGATTTGCACAAAAAAACTTGAAAAATATTTCTGTTAGATACTGCGCTTTTGGCCTTTTGTTATTTTTAATTTTTTCACACGAAAACAATATTTATTCCGTAAAATATCATTAATAGACTGAAAATATTTTTTTTATCGAATAAACATTACTTTGTGTGTAGAAATAAAAAATAACAAAAGGTGAAAAATTGGTAAATTTATACAACAGTAGATAGCTTTGAACTACCGTATCTCAACCAGTTTTCATCAAAAAATCTTTTGTGGATCACCATTTTGACGGAAACTACATCATCTTTCTTTTCTGTGAACCAATGACTATACATACCTAAGTCCACACAGAAAAAAGTTATACACAAAAATTAAAATAAGGACAACAAATTGAAAATATTCGGGATTTTTAAATAGTCTTTTTGACTTAACTTATTTAAAAAATAAGTTTTTAGACTTTATAAAGTGCCATTTTGATAGGAAATCTGATTCTCTACAAAAAGTTATACAATATGTAGGCATTAAAAATGTATAGTTTTTGAGTTATAGTTAAAAAAAAATGGACAAATTTGCACCGTCCTCAAAAGTCCAAGCCGAAGCTTAATTGCATTTTGGATTTATCATTTTTAGGGTACAATTGAACATATAAGACAATGAAATACCTTTAAAGGGTTAGTTTCTTATTCAAATACATAATCAATAGCATATTAGTAGGGCAAGTAAAAATAGAATCAAAAATATGTAACATCATCAATTTGTACATTTTCTTTTGAATGAAGCAATTTAAAGACGGTCAGAAATAACTGGCTTCTTTCAGTTAAGCACAAAGGTAGTAAGCTATATAACAGTAAAAAAAAAAATTTATAACAGTAAAAAAAAATATTTAAGGTTAAAGTTGGAATTTCAGAAAAAAATTTAAAATTACATGTTTTAAGTGTTGTAAAATAGAATTGAAACAATTTTAAAAGTCTCTGACCTTAATAACTGGTTAATCAGACTAAACATAGAATTATGCATTATTTTTATTTTGAAATATTTTCTAAAATAAAAGTTATTTATGTGTTTCTGAGAGAACCTTCTAAAATTCAGATTAACACCCGAATTCGACCTTCCGGCCAAAAGCGCAATATCTAACAGAAATATTTTTCAAGTTTTTTTATGCATTTTTTATGCCTATTAAAAAGTTCATATTTCGTAAATTTCTGAACAGGTCTAATGTACATACATCAGACCGTACCACCTTACAGGCAAAAAAAAATTTCACCGTACACCAGCAAATCCGAAGCATTTTTGCAAGGTAATTTCGAAAAAATTTGGTCTTTTTTTTTGGCCGAAGATATAGGTCGCGCATTTGAGTTTTTCATCATATCTTCGGCATTTACAGTCCGATCTTAAAGTATGATACATCAACGTTTTTGTCTTGAGTAGACCCACTTTTTGATCCAATGATCATTGACATCAAACCCCGTCCATGAACTTACCCATCAGATTTCAGTTCCTACCATCCGAATATGATACTCTAAGGTCAGAAAATTATAGCTTGCAAAAATCATTAAATTTTTAAAGCTGAAGTATTTCGATTACTACATTAGAACTATTTTTAAAAATGTTTTTAAGTTTTTTACCGAACGTAGGGGTCGTCTTATTAAATTTTTCGTCATATCTTCGGTATTTAGAGTCAGTAGTATTTGGAATAATACCGTTACTACTCTCTTAATGTATTCTATTATTGCTATTCATTTTAGCTGTGAGATACATATCAGTTGCAAATGCGTCTATATTTTATTCCGCTAAAGTTATAATTAATTGAATGTTTTGTTATCAATGATAACGGACCCAAATCCAGTCCCCTAGGCAGTTAAATTAGCTAAAATTACCGCCTCCCCTTCCCTTCAAAACTTCTTCAATGGTTTTGGAAAAGTTTTTCAATCAATAAAATGTACCTTTTTGAGGGCAAATATTTTATTTTATTACAGTCGATAGCCTAGGCTCCGTTTCTTTTGGATCGTGCTTTACTCATTTCACTGGAGACTTGTTACATTTTTGTTTCTTCGTCTGTTGCAATAACGCAAGTGGATTGTCGTCATCACTATCCGGATCGGTAGAATAAGCAATACGAAAAAGCCCAACCTCAGCATTTAATAATAGGGGCGGTAATTTTTCAAAATTTACTTCATCTTTACCTCCAGAACCTTCATCTGTTAGGTAAGTTGTTCACGCCATGAGCGGGCACAATTGTGATGTCAAAAACTCATCATCGCTTTCTTCTGAGATATTTAATATCTCATTTAATGTTAAAAAGATTAAAAAAAATATATATTTTTTTTACCATTTTTTTACACCAATGCCGAACGTACTACATGTGGTACGCCAAGGAATACATCAACTAAAACCACATAAAACTTCCCTTTCCACGAGTATTTTTGCTGCGTATTAGTTTTAACAACTATTTTAATTAAAAAAATATAGAATGCAGCAATAATAAAATATGCATATAAAACTTTTCTCATTGATCACGTAGCATCTTCACACTTTTGATAATTTCACAAAACTGAAAACTCTGATGCAAAAAAAAAAAAGCAATTACTCTAGACAAAATTTTATCAATGCACGCTTTATTGACCGCTATGTTCTGTACCAATAGCAAGTCAGTCAGAAGATTTAGAGCACAGTTAACGCAGCATCCTGAATAGAATAGGTGTACTACATGCAGTACGGTCGGCATATCTGGGTTAACAAAGCAAGTCGGTTCAATCGTTCTGCAACCAGTTTTGATCTCAAGTAGTTTTTCACTAGCCGATCGATCACCAATGTTCAGTTATAATGGCATTTTTCACTTATAATGTTGGTACGCGCGCCAACGAACTAGGCGGGGAATTCCATTCTCACCAATAAAAAAATGTTTTCAAAGTTTCCGCCAATATTTGCCACCCTTTAATTCGTGCCGCCCTAGGCACGTGCCTACTCTGCCTGCCCAAATCCGCAAGTACGTTCAGATAGCTATGAGAAGATTTTAGCCGCCCACAAAGAAGCAACAGGATGCATTCGTCAAATGTTCGGTCCACAAATAGATCATTTTATAAATTTTGAGGGTGACTCATATTTCAATATGATCAATTGGCTCAAATTCGAAGTGACTGAGCCGCAATGCTTGCAGTTCTTCACGCAAGTCCAGCTGGAAGCATTACAATATTCAAATGAAATAATCAAATTACCAGGTTAGTGCCAGTAAATAACTTTATTTGATAGCTTTCTTTGCTAAACTTAATTGTTTTCCAAGCTTATCCATGCCATTCTCAAAACACAGAGCGTTTAGTTGAAGTAGTACATGAATCTGCCATGGCGGTCACCGATGAACAACGCATGGGGCATATTTTATCTGAGCTCTAGAGTCGCCAGAAATACATCCAACTTGAATCACGTCGAAATATGATCAATTAAAATTCTATGCTTTTTATGTCGAATTCGATATTGTAATTGTACCAATGGTGAGCTTCTTCGAGATGCTGAGCAACGGCTCCAATACAGAAAACATCATGTTTTAATTAAACATTATTTAATCGAAGTTACAGTCATTAAGCAAAGACCAATATTGTAAATTTTTACTTATTGATCAATGCTATTTTTCAACAAACATGACAAAGATAACAAATGGAACAATTTTAACCTGGTAATTGATGACATGTTTCGGCTATTGCCTATAGTCTCATCAGACCAGTTTGGTTAAATCTGTACATGGACTCGAACCCCTGACCGTTCATGCATTGCAATTGCATATTTTGCAACGGCCGCTCTAACACTTGAGCTACTGAAGGACTTGACATGTGAGAAAGTGACAAAAGATGACAAATGGAATATGCACACTCTGTACACCTCATGACAAGTCCCTCAGTAGCTCAAGTGTTAGAGCGGCCGTCGTAAAATATGCTACTCAAGACAAAAACATTGATTTATCATACTTTAACCCTTAACGGCCCAATTTTTTCAGACTTCACTAAATAAATATTTTGATGATATATTGGCTTTTGTAACAATTTAGTGTACTTTAAAAAAAAACCTGTTGGTCCTATTATCCTTTTAGCAAGGGTTTTTAGGTTTGTCTCAAATTTGATACAATTCGCCTTAAGAAACAAAATATTAGAAAAACATTAATAACGACAGACAATTTGAAATTTTAGAATAATTAATTTTTATTTTCAAAGTAATTCATTTTTTATTTTAAATCAACTCGTCATATAATTTTTACGATGTTGAAAATAATTGAATTGATAATTGATTGAAAATAAAAATTATACACATTTGAAATTGCTTCATATAAGACTGGGTTTGCTATACTTTGCTTACACTATCATTATCATTAATTAAACTATCATTTACAAATTTATATTTTTTAATTATACATTATTAATCGAACTTACAGTCATTCAGCAAAGATCAATATTATTGCAAATTTTTACTAATTGATCAATGCTATTTTTTTATTCAACCAACATGACAAAGACAACAAATGGAACAATTTAACCTAGTAGTTGGTGACATGTTTCGGCTAGTACCAATAGCCTCATCAGACCAGTTTTTGGTTAATGCTGCACATGGACTCGAACCCCCGGCCGTTCATGCATTGCATTTATATTTTTTTTAATAATACCAAAAACTTTGTTCGTTGTAACGATATAAAATTCAATTTCGAATTCAAAAGTTTTACTGGCTAAATGCTCAATGATAAAAATATACATCGAAGGATCTTTTGTCTCCTCCATCCTTAAAGCGAAAAACTAGGCAAATTGCTAGAACAAAACTTTGTATTCTAGACTATTTCTATCAGTTCCATAGCATTTTTTTGGGTTTCGTTTTCTTGCGCATTAGAGGGTTAATTCAACTGGCGTAAAGTTTAAAAATTTTAATAGCATTTATTGGGACTTACATTAACGGAATGTATCAAATATGATGCAATGGATAGTTGAGAGTTAAGATCGGACGGTAATTGCCGAAGAAATTATGACGCGTCCTCTATTTTCAGCCAAAAAAAAAACAAAATTTTTATCGAAATTACCTTGCAAAAATGCTTCGGATTTGCTGGTGTATCGTTATATTGGGACAAATAAATCCCACTTAAAAAGTTTATTGGGACTATGTACATATATATCCCAATTCATTGAATTTTGTTGGGATGTATGCTCCCAGTAGGGGCGCAGAATAAATAACTTTAAAATGTTGTTTTCTCCCATTCATGTTTTTGCTGATAGGACACTTACACTCTGAGGGAACGATATGAGGACCATATTTCATAAAATTTGTTCCTTAAATCATAAAATATTATTATTTTTTAAGAAAGTTGATTTTAGTTTGTTATAATTAAACATTATGAACTTACAGTCATTCAGCAAAGACCAATATTGTAAATTTTTACTTATTGATCAATGCTATTTTTTTTCAACAAACATGACAAAGATAACAAATGGAACAATTTAACCTGGTAATTGGTTAAATGTTTCGGCTATTACCACATAGCCTCATCAGATCAGTTTTGGTTAATGCTCTACATGGACTCGAACCTCTGACCTCCAGGTCAGTTCCTCAGTAGCTCAAGTGTTAGAGCGGCCGTCGCAAAATATGCAATTGCTATGCAAACCCCGAGCCTAAGGGGGCCCCGCGAGCTACCGCGAAGAAATACGAATGTTAAATAATTAAATCTGCAAACCCAAGTATCCGAATCGACCCAGCTTGTACAAATTTTTGAAGTGAAACTTCTTTAGTGGGAGTCATTTGAAAAATTTGTAACGCAAAATTTTAAACGCTTGTTTTTTTAATTGCGATCTAGATCTAGCAATAAATAAGTATCAAATTAAAGTACTCATCGAGCAGAGTGTGCTGAAACTATCAGCTTTGAGATCGGGTAACCAAAAGCTGAGAAATAAGCGTGGAAAGATTTTCTATTTTTTCAGTTTTGTCAAGTAATGCACTGATCAATTACCAAAGTCTTGCTTGCTATAGCGAGGAAAATTACGTTGATTGCTTCCTACCGAGTACCTATCGGAAATCGTCCAAGAATCGACAATACAATCGCGTGTGAAATGAAACGCTCATACCTAAGTGGTGCTCAGAAAAGAAAAGAAAAAAAATCAAGGGTTGAGGATGCTCAAAAAACATCTCAGAAATTATCTTCGTGGATAAAAAGTGCTGAAAAATTAGCTTATAATACCGCTGAAGTCAGTCTTGGGGGAGGCCTCATAAATGATTTTGCAGGGGGTCCTACTGTCTCTCAAACTGCACCAGTTGGATCAAATCGGTTTCTTACGCTTGCAGATTCAACGATCAAATCAATTGTACCAGCTGGGTTGATTCGGTTACTTAGGATTACAAGAATGTCACGAGTTGGGTCGTTTCGGTTACTTGGGTTTACAGATTCAACGATCAATAAATAGTTTGAGCTGGGCTGATTCTTAGGTTTGCATATTTAATTATTAAAAAACTGCACGAGCTGGGTCGATTCGGTGTTTACTCATCGAAGATAAAAAAAGTGTTTCAAGGGGGCCTCACTAAGATTTTCGCGGGTGGGCCCCTCAACTTTTAGCTACGCCACTGACTGTCTGGGGTTCGAGTCCACGTACAGCATTAACCAAAACTGGTCTGATGAGGCTATGTGGTAATAGCCGAAACATGTAACCAATTACCAGGTAAAATTGTTCCATTTGTTATCTAGGGCGGATTGATTCAAATGTTTCCAAAACATCAGTGGGAGATTCGCTCTTTTTCTTTGTTTTGCTTTGTATTTGACAGAGAAATGATCGCGAAGTGAAATTTGAATTGTTATTGAATTGTGTGTCCGGCTTTGCTAAAACATTTTGCTTATTTTTCATCGAGAGTGCGCAGAAAACATTTAATATCTTAGAAATGACTATACTCCAGGCAAATTAGACGAAAAAAAAGGCGTAGGTTTGCAAAAATTCGGAGAGAGCTGAACATTGGAACACGTCTTAAATACACTATTACAAATAAAATGTCAAAAGGCCCCGCCGATCCTACTTCTGCAAAAATTTTTATTCAAGGTCACACTGAGAAATATCGGTTTTCAAAAGTTGGAAAAGTCGTATTCTGCATTTTTTTGAGATAACTACACTAGTTTACACTCACAATGTTCCATTGAAAAGAAGTTACTTTTCTTCTTCTTTTCCTTTCTTACTTTTTCCGTCTGAATTCGGAAATGAAAACAAAATTTTTTGAGTGTCACAGTTTTCGAGATGTTGTGGTTTTTTCCTTTTTTCGACCTTCTTTCACTTTAAAATCTATATCTTGAGCTCTAAAAGCCCAATTTCGTCGTGCTTGACACCAAATTAAAGGTATTAAAATGACAAATAAATATGTATAATTACATATTCCATTAAGTAAGCGGTTCAATAGATATCGATGAAATCGGGCCAGATTTGAAAAAAAAAAATCAAATTTTACATTTGATTCTGTGGCCTCGGAAAAATATTGTGGAAAGGAACTAGGTTGAAAAACTTACTTACTACTTTTTCAAACAAATTTTACGATGGCGCTTACCGTTTAAGAGAAACATGCGAAAAACCGACATTTTTCAGTTTGACCTTGAATAAAAATTTTTGCAGAAGTAGCATCGGCGGGGACTTCTGACATTTTATTTGTTATAGTGAATTTAAGACGTGTATCAATTTTCAGCTCTATGCGAATTATTGCAGGCTTAAATGTCTATTTCGACCGGGCTACTAGCGAAATAAACAACTGAATAGATCCAGGAACCTCAGCGAGTTGTAATCAGTTGGAGGAGTTCGATTGCAATGTCTCGTTTGGTCGTCGTTTTGTCGTAAAATTGGAACTGGAAAATATTGATTTTCGGAAAAATTGTGAAAATATTCAAATACGTAAAAATTTTTTATTTAAATAAATTGACAAATTCGATATATCCAAGTGATTTTTTACTTAAGAAACTGGCTTTTATTTATATAAATACTCGTAGTTGAGTTAGATTTTGAAATGGAATATTTAATTGCGATCACTTTTACTCGAATTCCTTTTTTACCATCTTCAATTATTTTAAGTTTATCACTTAACGTAAGGCGCTTGCTTTGAAGCGTAATGATTTCAACACAAGAATCAATTTTAGTACTGACGAAGTAAACAAAAACGACGCCAAAAAAAGGGTCGAAGGACGATAAAAACAGATTTTTCTAGAAAAAAAAAACACTTTTTGAATTAAACAACGTTCGTTACTTAAAAAAAAATGTTTAGCGTGCGTAATTTAGAAACATCAATGGAAAAAAGTGCAATTTTAAAAACTGTTCATTGAAATGGAAATTCACTATATCGTTATATTGTACGTAGTAATTAGTGCTCATGTTTTTATCAAAAATATGAATCATTTAAAACCAGTGGCGTCAATTCGGTAGGGCTTGGTAGGGCATTGTCGCCCCCACCCAAAGGATCTGATACTAGGTATTATTCAATACAACAATTCAATAAAACCATTTAATAGTGGTGGAATTATAATTCTTGCCCCCCCCCAAGGTTTTGGTGAAGTGACGCTCCTGTTTAAAACTCACAAATTCTGAATGCTCAGAAAATTGTGTAAAGGGATAAGGCAATATATTGCGTGTTTATGTATTTATTTTGTTCGACTTCAAAATTTTTGATGAATATAACTAGACCAGTATGTATGTCTACACATATGTACTATGTACAATATATTATGTAAACTTATACATTCCTTATAAATGTTTGTTCGTCGACCTAAATATTAGAGCGTGCCAAGTGTCCGTACCACTAGAATTTTATGTAGTTACTCGTATTTTGACGCTTGAAAAAACTATATTTTTAAAGCTATCAACTGCTATCGTTAGAGCTGACCGTGGAGAACTCGTGCACACGTAATAAATGAGAATGCGATGCGCAATGCAAAATAGATAAACACATTTCATCATCCACAACGCCATTCCAGCGATGAACACTCTTACAGACAGGGCAATGGGAGCATCACGGATATAATGAAAGCTAAACAATTTTCTGTGGTCTGGCCGAAGTGGTGGAACCCTACATTGCATGTTATAAATATCGTAAAAATATATACATATTTGCATTTTATTCGATTCCGATTTGAATAAAATCAAAACGAAATATTTTTTCCTAAAATAAAACACATAGGTACTATTATTACATTGCAATTTTATATAGTGTCTTGAGATTCCAAATACATAATCCGCGAAATCGGATCTGCTCATTTACACGTTTTATGGCCATTTTAAGGTTTTACTTTGGCCGACATGGCTCGTTTCAGGCAAGATCAAAATCGGTAAAAATTGTCAACCAAATGTGACAATATACAACTATTATTTAGTGTTCGGAGATTCCGAAAACATGATCCGCAAAATCGTACCTAATCACTTACTCGTTTTATGGCCATTTTAAGGTAAACGCTTTTACCGATAATATTGATAAAAATGCGTTCTAGGAAAAATTATGAATTAGTCTTTAAAAATTAAAATTTTTTTATTCTGCTTTTCTTTGTGGACTTTGTAATCAAAAATACTTTTAAAACCCATAAAACAATAATATATAAAAATTATTTTTCATAGGTTTTTAGGCCCAAAAGAGTTTTTTACATTTTTTAAAATTTTTTTATTTTAGAAAAACGGTAAATAGCACAACAAATATAAAAATTATAATTTAAAATATTTTTCACTAGTTTTAAGGCCCAAAAGAATTTTTTTTTAAATTTTCAATTCTTTTCCATGGAAAATGATGAATAACACAACACATATAAAAATTTTTTTATTTATTTTTCTTCGTGGGCTTTGTAGTCAAAAATACTTTTTAAGCCGACAAAAGATAAAAAAAAATTTTATTTTTCACTAGTTTTTCGGCATACTAAAAAATTTTTTTTTGTATCGGTTTTTTTCCATAAAAAATGGTGAATAACACAAAAGCGTTTACATATTTGCAAAAATAAGTGACTTCATCGTGTTCAGCGACTCAAACTACATAAACAACAGTTATCATAGCATATTTTTAAACTTCACTTGATCTTAAAAGCATCAAAAACTACACGGTTCACTTCATAATTTTATTAAAATTATCGGTGAAAGCGTTTACCTTAAAATGGCCATAAAACCAGTAATTGACCATGCACGATTTTACGGATTATGTTTTTGGAATCTCCGATTATCAAATAATAATTGTGCATTGTCAGATTTGGTTAACAATTTTTACCGATCTTGACTTTGCTGGAAACGAACCGTGTTGGCCAAAGTGCTAACCTTAAAATGGACATAAAATGAGTAAATGAGCAGATCCGATTTCGCGGATTATGTACTTGGAATCTCAAGACACTATATAAAAATTGTGCATTGTCAGATTTGGTTAACAATTTTATCGATCTTGATCTTGGTTCAAACGAACAGTGACTGGTCAACAGTGGTTTTGTTGCCCTGAATGTTTCTGCGGATTTCTTTAGTTTCCTGTACCCAGTTTACGAATACATTCATGAAAGTACTGAATTTGCTCTAGTTTTTAAGATATTGATGGATTTATCTGCATATATCGGTCATTCTTTTAATAAACGCACACTTTGTTTTTTTTTTGACGTTTTTGTTCATTTTTTGAGAAGCAAAGCTTAAGATATAAAATTTTTACATCAAATGCTTAAAAAAAATAAAGATCATGTTGCCATCTCTATTCCTTCCTTAGGGTTCAATCTATCTCCAAACCAAAAATATTTTTGAATGAGGACCACCCTAAATATGCACCATAAATAACAATTTTATAGCCTAAGGTATGTTTCTTGATATAAAGGACACGTGGTGTAAATTTCATGTGAATCGATCACGTGGTCTTTAAGAAAATGTTATTTTAAAAATATTTTTGTATGAGAACCACCCTAAATATGCACCCCAAATAAAAGTTTTATAGCCTAAGCTATGCCATTTGATTTAAAAGCTACGTGGTGTAAATTCGGTCTGAATCGATTACGTGGTTTTTGTGAAAATGCTATTTTAAAAATATTTTTGTATAAGAGCCACCCTAAATATGCAGCCTAAGTAAAATTTTTATAGCCTATGTTATTTTTGGGGCAAAGACAAATGCAACAAACCAAAGATCATTGAAATCGGTCCGGCGGTTCATGAGTTATACAGAGTGTAACTAACCCGATTTTGCATCATTTATGTATAGATAAATACATCAATATCTTAATAACTAGAGCCAATTTAGTACTTTCATGCATATATTCGTAAACTGGGTACCTGAAACTATAGAAATCCGCAGAGATATCCAGGGCAACAAAAAAAAAAGTTAATTTTGTTTAGCTGTGTTATCTTTAAGCTGAAATTATAAGAAAATTTAATTGAAATGACTTAACGCTTAACATTAAAAAATAGAACTTAGATATTCTCAAGCTTAGATAGGCTTATAGCATAGGGATGAGAAATTTGGAAAAAACTTAATTTTTTATTAATATTTTTACTGTAGGAAATCAATAACAGGCGTAACCAATAGCGAGTAAATTAATAACTATCCTTTATAGGCGGAGAGCCCGCTGTGGAAATGTCGAATCTATAAGATTACAGGATAAGATATGTATATGGGAAAGATAGTAATGCGTTTTGGTGAAATTAACAAACCAGGGCTGCCCGGAAATGTCCCAATTTTAGCGAAATTTGTTGCTTTAATTTTCGATATCAATACAAAAATTTTAGTGTCAGCTGTGTATAACTCCAACCAATGCCAAAGCTCAGAACCTTTCTTCTCTGATCTCTCTAATATTATAATAGGTTGATAGACTATGACTTCTTTATAAATTTTGCGGCGACTTTCACGTTAACTGATAACTGAAATAGAATATGTGGGGTTGTCTTGTCGAATCCTGTCCCAAACATGGGTTGCGGCTCATTTAAGAAAAATGTGTCCTAAAAACGGGTAGCATGTTTAAGACAGAATTTGACAAGGCAACCCTATATATTCTTTTTAAGTTCTTCGAGCGCTATCGTTTGGCACACATTGGCACGCTGTCGTTCGGTACTTGGGCCAAAAAACAGGGACGGAATTTGGCAATGCAACTCTCTATTATATTTAGGCTCTTCAAGCTCTATCATTTGACATACATTTTAAGCTGGAAACTTAAACCATAAACTTTTTTCTAAAAAATGTTGGCCCATAAAACAGTTGGCAACCCATGTTTGGGACAGGATTTGGCAAGGCAACCCTATATATTTTATTTAGGCTCATCGAGTTCTATCATTTGACATACATTTCAAGCTGTAATCTTATACACTCGACTTTTCTACAGCCGGCTTTCCGCCTATTAGGCCTCTTCGAGTTTTATCGTTTGGCGCACATTTCGAGCTGAAATATTATATAATTTTAATTAAAATGAAATTGGGCGAAACTCGGTCTTTTTCGGGCATCGGGATGGGCCTTGGCAAGGCAACTCTGGTTGATTGGTTTCACCACAACACATTACTATCTTTCCCGTACATCTTATCCTGTACAACGGACTCGTGGGCTATTACGAGATGTACGCACAAAAGTGAAAAATATTCGGTTTATAGCTGACTTGAAGATAGGTGCTATTAACCAAAGTCATTCAGGGAGTAAAGGGAACCCAGTAAATATTTCTACTTCTATAATTAAGTACCTGGAAACCGAATATTACTCGGTCGACAATCTAACTTTAACTGTAATAATATCGAAGACGTCGAAAAATATTGAAATGGCCGATAAATGTTTAAAAATGTCGAATGGTATCGACAAATGCAAATGACTAAAAATGTAGAATAATGTCATATATTTAATTTTGAAAACTCGTTAAATAATGAACAATATCGAAAGATATCGATGAAGTAACCTAAAGTTTATCAATTTTAAAGCTATGCTTAACATTTTCTTTATTTAATTTAAAAAATGAGACAAATTTAAAAAATAAATAAAGAGAATAAATAAAGTAAAGAAAATAAATAAAATCGTAAGATTTTGAAATAGTCAAAAAACAAAGAGTAAATATACATATATGATACACTACATGGGTTATTATCACTAAATGGGATATTTTTAGAGCTGATAGAGAACAAAGAAAAAAATTCATCGAAGCAACTTTTAGTTCTTTTTATTTATTTAATTTTCAAGCTATTTTAACATATTTATCACTGAATCTACAGTAAGAGTACTCAAAAGGTAGTTTGCTGCAAAATACACTAACTCAGAGCTTCGGAGGCGACAAACATTTTATTGATTACGGAGGCGACTTTTCACTGAAATATGCGTCTTGGATCTGAGAGAAGAGGCGAAACTCATTTTCCGGATAAATCGTCACATTACAAATGAAAACGAAATTTCAGAAGTGAAAGTGAAATGTCAAACCTTTGAAAATATTCATAGCATAGCAAATATTCTGGCAGGTGACGGTAGCGACACTCTTTTTTTCTTATCGTTTTAACGAACACTTGTCGTGTGGTAATGAGATTTGACTGTTTTAATTTCTGCGATGCCCACCCGATTTTGTAGTATTATGTTCTGACACTTGCCACTTGCAATTATTAGCCCACAAAAATCGTTTATCGTCTTGTTTATTCAGGACATATCACAAACATATGTATTATAGAAAAATCGATGGACAAGTTTCAAACCTGTAGTGCGAGAGGGGGAGAATTTTTGCAAACTTATCCTCCGCGGCGCGAGCATACTACTACTACTTTAGAATTTGAGAGGTCGCGCGAGCAGACCGTTAGTGTATTGAAAGCGGGAAATGGACAGGTTAAGGAGGCGACATATCTGTAGATTCTCACCCTATAACTTTTTACTATAGCAATTTAATATCGATGCGTATGATGGAAAGTAAATTACCTCATCTTGAGAATAATTTGCGAAAAAAAAAATTGTTGACCCTTTGCATCTTACCATACTATTCACAGACATCCATTACACCCATTTCGTGATAATAGCTCATATTAATGAAAATATATATGTGAACTAAACGTGGAACGTCACCACCGCTCCGGTTTACGCTTTCTCTCATATTATGTAACACGAAAAATCTTGACAGAGAACAAATAAATTTTTGTAACCTCCTTCAAAATACATTTTTTGCTAGTTATTAAAAAAAAATTAAAATTTTTAAAATTTATCAATGTTTTCACATTTAATAAATAAACATATCTTAAACATTGGAAAATACATTACTTAAAATTGAAAAAAGTTTCATGTATGCTCTTGAATACAAATCGAACACCGTTAATTTTATAAAAATGGTCGTATCCGTTCAAAAGTAATAAGATATTGAAAAAATTTGGTCCATGAATTTCAATTGCTTATAACAACAACCACAACAAAATTTTCCGTTAATTCTTCGATTTCAACCTGGTAACCCTGTGCATATGCATAGCATGTGCATGAAATGAAATTTTAAAAATATTCGATTTTACTGAAATTTTGACACGTCAAAGAACCTTGAAAGATAGCAGCACAGCCGAATTTTAGCTCCCTAGATAGGTGAGGTCCTCAGAAAGACCCATATTTTGGTATGAGAACAACTTTTTTTTAGTCCGTTTTAAAAATTAAAAAATTAAAAGCTCTGGGGATTTTTTTCCATTTGATGTATATCGACTATAAATTACATCCCAACTCACTCCCCATTCAAGTGTTTTTTGTAACTCAACTTTGCATTTAAATTTGGTTAAAGCGATGCCACATCTCGGTTGCTTACGCTTTCACATGAAGGGCAGTATGAGCTCAATGGGTTTTTCTTTTTCGCCAGTATCATAAATCACTAAGTCTTCTTGGCAGGGCACCCTTGCGGTTGGAGTGGGAGAAAAATCCTTACCTAGCATCTACCTTAATCAGGCTCTGATCATGTCCGCTTACCGAAATTACTAGAAAATAAATTTGATAATGTCTCGTATTGTTATTTCTAAAGCAAAAAAAAATATTCTTGGATTATAAATTTACCTTTTTCATTAAAGTAAATCAACAAAATAAATAGATGTAAATCGGAGAAGTCCAATGAAACTGCAATTCGAATCGGTATAGCTCGAGTTTCAAATAATAATTCCTTTTTTTAGGAACCTCACCATTTTAAACTTGAACAAAACGCACAATAATTGAGCAACAGTGAATAGTTTTCTTTTTTAGATAATTTTATGACATTTAATATTTGAATTTAAAAAGTTAATTCGGAAAGTTTAGTTTTGAACCACCTTTTGTGTTTACAGACCAGACGTAACTTTTCAATTACGCGGGCAAATATTTCTTCTACAGCACCAATCGATGCCAATAGTCTAAAGCCGTTAAAAAGCTCTGTCCGTTTTTGGAGACAATTTTCCCATCGATTTTTTCTTTTCTTTTAATCAATTGCAACGCAATTTTCTTATGTTTTGGCAATTTTTCTTCAGCCTACTCTCCTAAAGTATGCCATAGAACATACACACAAGTTGGATTTTGTAAGCCTTTAGGCCAAGATTTTGTGCTAATTTTCCCATTCCATGGACGGGCACAAGCCAAACCCTTGATAACCGCGACGAATAAACAAATCCTGATCCTTTGGACACACACTTCCTAACACATTTTCTCTCATATTTCTTCATATCGTTGAAGCGCTAATGCCTAATATTGTTTAAATGTTTTAAAATCCTTGAATGTACACAACGAATACTCGTAGTCCTTTTAAAAAAAGAACTTAGTCAGCTGTTTCAGCGGGGTTGTCAACCTGAAATGGTGCCGTGTTTTTAAAAACACTCATTATACAGGAGAGTTCTTAATGTGCCTTGCCAAAACACAAAGCGAACAATAATTGCGTGCTGTTGTGAACAAAAGATAATTATCCTGAAACATTAAATTCGATATACTTAGAAGTCGCAAGTTTAAGGACGCACTCTAAATGTTGTAATTCACATTAATTTAACGTGCGCTTACCAACCAATGTAGACCATCATTTCGAAAGCAGGGTACAATTCGAAAAATAAAGCAAAAAAACGAAATTTAAGTGAGAATCACGGCAACAGCATAAAAAAATAAAACAGAAAATAAGTAAAGCAATGGAAAAGTACAGAGAGTAGAATGTACAAAAAGCGCTAAAAGGGACGTTATACAGAAATCGTCATAAATTGGAAGCGACTTTTTGTCCCGTAGGGAATGCTCTCGAGTGAAGTGGAGTATGCGTTTCTTTTAACGTTTTTTTTTCCTTTTTTCACTTTTACCTCGAAGATGTTGCATCGCAGAAAAGCATAACATGCCAGACGAACCAAAGGATAGGCAAGAAAAAACTGCATGCGAAATAAATAAATTCGTCTCCTTTGCTTTCCAGCCAGTTACTGTTGTTGTTGATATAATTATACTGCTAAAGAAAGCGATTCGGAGAAAAAGTCATTAGGACCTGAACTTAAAATTGGTTCGTGCCTAACGACTCGGAAAATTTAAAACAAAAAGTTACGCCGGGCTAATTAATCGTCAGGCAGATTTGGTTGCTGTTGTTGCAGTTGCATTAAGCCTGCATTAACGTGTTTCTACTGTCTGGTCGCTGGAATTGATTCCTTTATATATATGTAACTGACCTTAGGATAAGTTCTTTAATTATTTTTAAGGAGCTCCTTGGACTGCATAAATAGCTTAATCAATTTCAAAATCAGAAAATATTGTTGAGCTTCGGAAAATATGTTTTTTTAGGCATCAATAGATACGGATGCCAGTCCTTAAGGCTAACGTAAGCAGATGTGGATATCTTAATCGAGTATTGCACTTTCAAAAAAGTATTACAAGCGTTGATTATTATTCTTTACCTGAGCTAGCAACAATTAAAAATATAAATACATAGATATAAAATTCAAAAATAATGAAAATAAATTCAATAAGTACATACAGTACAGTTTATTTTGCAACCCCTGCTCCTTCCGCTTCTGAGGGCAGTATTTGAACGTGACGTCATATTAATTTTTTCATAAGTAATTGTGCAATGAATGCTTGCCAAACTTTGCTTCAGAAACGTGTGTTTTTATTTATGTATGTACATTAGGGTGTCCCAGGCTATAAAGGTGAACTTTTTTTTTTTTAATTGACTTGATTTAATAACTCAAAAATTAATATTACTGATATCGGATAATGATAACCCGTGCTGACTTGATGTCAAAAGTTTGACATAAAAATTAGTATGGAATCCCTAAAGGGATTTTAGAACTTAATAGTTTTTCAGTAAATAAAACACTGTTTTACCTATATCTTATGGTATATATATTAAATATTTAAATATTTAAAGATATTTTTTTAGTGAATTTTCTTTTCAAAGGTTGCTTGTTACAGTCACGATGTATACCATATTTATATCCGTGATCTTGTACGCAACGTAATAAAAATTGCTTTTTTTCCTCTTCAACAGGGATTAAGCCATGAAAGTCTGCAGTGTCAGTACTTCTGTTTTAGCTTGTTGAAATGAAACATATGACCATGAAGTACGACTCTCTTTGAGAAAACTGTCATTAATTTTGAGTAGATTGAACATGAACTTGCTTTTTATTGAAATAAAGTCGACGATGTTTTTCTCTGAAATTAAAAATGTGATCATAGTAATAAAATTAAACAATTCGATGGGATGTAGCATTTGCTGTAGGGTGACAGATTTTCTTTGGCTAAGTTAGTAACCATTTTTACTTTCATTTCTTGGTCTACATCATCGTCGAATAATGCCTGCAGAATAGGGTGGGTCGATTCCGGACTTTTTTCGATTCGAGATTTCTAATAGTGCGGAATTGGTACTTCCTGATTGCAATTCAATTTTCCGTTTTGAGATCGGACTGCATCTTCAACCCCATCTTCGGACTTGAAATTTCGGAAATTTGCCTAAAATCGTGAAATTTCCTACCTAGCGCCTGAAATACGCCTCTCATGGCAAAATGCTTGAAACAAAAGTTGTTTGTCGCGTCATTAGCTACAGAAATGGTACAAATGATCATGGCCGTAGAACGAACCGTTCCCGAGATACGAGCGAAAATGCGGCGCGCCGCAACGCAAGGTGAAAATTGTTTCAGCTCTCAGCTAACCTGTGTTGATTACCCAGAACCCACCACGTGGAGGTGGCTGCACTTCGGGTTCCTCCCACGCCCAACCCAACCAACCAACCATATGTCAGGCTTGTTTTAGTCTGAATCTGATAAAATCAGATTTCGTACTAAACTTTGGCACATGTGATCGTGTTGGTGCCATCTGCACCGACAACTTCTAGATGTTCCACATTTTCTGAATTGTCTTGCAAATGTTGCCATCTCATCCTCAGCTGACCCGGAAGGAAAGATGACGTGGCCAAAGTAATGAGAACCAGGTTCTGCTACAAGAGAAATATGTTCCTCTTTGACAGTGTTGTGGTAGTGATTTTCACCTTCGCGGACTTGGTATGTATAGTCTCTGCGGCCGTCAAAATACAGCCCGTATACAGAGTCAATACTTTCGGTGTTTTCGAGCTTAATTTCAACACTTTTTTTTGCTCGACTAATCTTGCATTTGTCAGTGACAAAGTTAGCCTGATCCTCTGTTATCAAACCTGCTTTTTGGCATCCAGAAAGGCAGATGAGACAATCAAGGACACTGCTCTGTCACTTAATCCGAATCTTTGAGCAGCTAAAGCAGTGTGTTCTAATAATAGTGAGTTTTGTTTGATTTTAGATGATGGAAGAGAAAATTCAGCATCAGCATCGTTTTTGGAAGAAGCTATGTGCGACGCACCGACATTGTTGTCATCTGTGTGAGTGTCTGGTTGATTTGAATGGTCACGTGTTGTAGCTGATACTTTTCTGGTAAGTGTTGATGTTGAATGACGTTTTGAAAGCTTTTCTTTACGTTAATTTCTCTTTGTAATATTTTTGTTTCAGGTAGATCAACACTTCCAATGCGGCCAATTCTTCTGGTTTTCTGTTCCAAGAGAAATGCTTGTTCAATGATAGGAACTTTCTTTTTCTTTGGACAATTGCATGAAGAAAAAGAAATGCATTTACAAGCAGCGATGTCAAATAATTCTGCGGCAGAAGAAACAAAGTCGTCTCTTTTAGAGCGCAAACCTATTTGGCTCCTTAAAAACATTTGTTTCAGTGTCAGAAATTTCTTATGATATGTGGTGAGCATTTGTAGAACTCTGGTGTGTGAGACTATCGGAATAGATGACTTTTTGAAAATATTTTCAACCTTTTTTGCAACTATTTCTGAATTTTTACTAGGTCCATAATTGTCGCCCTATACGAAATCTTTCAAACTGATAACACAAAAGAACATCCTGGTTACTGGGTAGCTGGGACTCAGTGAGATCGTACGGATATACGCCAAACACAGGACATATCTGTCTAAATTTAAATTTAGATACAGACATGTTGAGTTTTGTATTCTGTTGAGAGAATGTAAGTGATAGCACTCGGCGAAATCAACTACAAGAGTGAAGGAACTCGATGAAAGAATATTTGTGTTGAGACCTGCCCGAACGTGTTGTATGGCGCAGGGGAATGAATGTAAGTGATAGCACTCGGCGAAATCAACGACAAGAGTGAAGGAACTCGATGAAAGAATATTTATGTGGAGATCTATAAAGCCTTGTCTATTTCATTATATTTTATTTTTTATTTAATTTTTATTTTTGATATTATTTAAATTTTGAATTATGTATATACTTTTTTAGATTTATTTTGAATTTTTTAACATATAAAACAACAATTTTTAAGTTGTTTTTGTGTATAGTGTTTCTTATGTGTTGTTGTCATCAGGGAGAAGTGTGGCCGCAAGCCGATTTTCACCTTGCGTTGCGGCGCGCCGCCTTTTCGCTCGTATCTCGGGAACGGTTTGTCCTACGGCCATGATCATTTGTACCATTTCGGTAACTAATGACGCGACAAACAACTTTTGTTTCAAACATTTTGCCATGAGAGGCGTATTTCAGGCGCTAGGTAGAAAATTTCACGATTTTAGGCAAATTTTCGAAATTTCAAGGCCGAAGTTGGGGCTGAAGATGCAGTCCGATCTCAAAACGGAAAATTGCGTTGGAATCAGGAAGTGCTAAGGCAACTTTTCCGCACTGTTAGAAATCTCGAATCGAAAAAAGTCCAAAATCGACCCACCCTACTGCAGAACTTCTGTAAAGCTGCTTTGAGATGCTTTTTTCGAATGTTTCGTAAGCCTTCATGGCTTTCAAAATGCTCAAATCCTGGTAAGATGCATTGCAGCCAAGGCTGGATGTAGGAAGTCACGATGAACAGGCATACGTACGTCTAACAGAGCTGCCTTATCCTTGTTTGATATTCTGAATTGAGAGCTAAGTAATAATATTTTTAATTAATAAATCGCTCTCGCCATCCATCGAGGTTAGTGCATGACACCTGGAGGCCGAATCTTAAATTTCTGATCTGATCTCTGCCAAGAAATATTATTGCTCTATTAATTCTCGATAGTCATCTCTAGCAATTTTTTTAGTCATTTCAGTTCGGTAAAATTCTAGCAGTTTGTCAATATCTGTTTTCTCGGAAATTTTTGAACAATGGAGTAGCAGGGCTTGTAGTTATTTGGCTAATTTTTGACTCAAAAACGCTTTTTAATACCAATTCGTAGAAATGATGACGGCAAGGAAAAATAAGCATTTCTGTATTCAGTTTAGGCACCATTAATACGACCAGTATATGAAGCTATGGTATCAAAACAAAGAATTTGCACTTTATCTTCAAGTTTCCTGTCAATAACAGCGTTCCAAACTCACTTCACTTCGTGAAGAGTTGTCCAATTTTGGCACAACGATAAGTTGTTCTTTATTACCATTCGAAATAACTATTGGTAGAAGTTCTTCTTTACATTGGCGTGCATCTAAAGCCGATAACAGTTTGCTATCCCAATGGACAGTTACAGTATCCGGCACTTCGTTTTGGAAAGCGACTTTTATAGCTTCTACGCGCTCTTTTCGCTTTTCCGTACGAATTCTTTAAATGGATGAATTGCTTATGGAAAATTCATCGGTGTTATGTCCAAGTGCTTCAATATTTGCTTCAATAATAAACACAGAATTTCTCATACATAACTGACAACTATCTAATCCTGCCCCTAATTTTGGGGTGATAAAATTTTTCCTCATAGAAGTTTTATTAGTATCGGGCTGTATTGCTCTCAGTTGGGAAGGCCAAATTTTCTTCTGAATTAATTGTTTCAGAATCTGCAAGCAGATTTCCTTGTAGTGGTTCATAAGATGAATTAAAGTTTATATTTCAAACAAAATTATGTGCAATTACAAGTAGATCGATATTTTAGCTCCCGCACGCCTTGGAATGCAAGTAGTGACATGTTTCGATGCAAGTCGGCACGTGTTGCCGTGATTCGTAGTACATGAAACTTTATTTTCGATTGTTTTGACATCATTCAAACAAAATTAGAGGGTATGCGTTAAAAAAATAGCTTTTATTTTTTTGGGACACCCTAATGTACGTATGTATGTATGTATGTACTTACGTAGGTACAATGTATGTATCTACAAGAGAATGTCATTGTATGAGTGTGCATATTCCCATATGACTAATGTGCATGTTAAATAAACATCAGTTCATGGAATACTGAATCGATTTATTGCAATCTTGCAGATTAAGGCTATTTATGTAGAAATCAACATTATTATTTCCATGCGAATGGACAATGTAAAGTCCAATATAATGTTGTATTTGCATATTGATTACGCAATAATCTTGAACACAACATGTAATGGAATATAGATTAAATCTTCATTTGAGAGCTGTAAGAGCAGGGACGGTCGAAGACGTTAGGGCGCCCGTGAGAAAGTTATTGCTATTGCGTCTTTATTGGCCAAGCTAAATATTTTTCCAGTTAGGCTAGGTCTTCCCCCAAATATCGAATCGTCAGTGTGTCGTATGAGTAAATATTAATCGCATAAATATGTATTTAAAGGGTGGTGCACTTAGAGGTTTTTTTTTTCATTTGCTTTTTTTTCTATAGATTATGTATGACTGGTGTCATAGTAACATCTTACTTTTATTGAAGCTAAAAACAAAATTGGGAAGTGCAATTTATCTTATGTATCAAATCGCACCAAAAAATAGAATCTGTTCTATTTCTCTGCGATAAATTTTGCTAGTGTCAATTTTTTACTCATTACAAACGTATAGGAAAAATCTGGACGATATTGCACGTCTCAATTCTGTTTACCAGGTGTATAACTAAGTAATGTCGGTTCGAACATTTAAATGTCGCCCAAGCCTGAATATTTATCGAATGTCATGAAACTTTGACAGTGTGAAGCGTCAATCTTAACTATCATACCACCAAAGTTTCGCGCCAATCGAGCGTCATTATCGTGTTATCTCAGCGCTGTCAACATGTCGAGTTTCGTGCCGAATAAAGAGAAATCGCCGACAATGTTAATTCTCTGTTTTCATTAGGGATGTTATGGATAGGAAATTTCGGATTCGGTTACGGATACCGATATTAAAATATTTTTGTATCGGTTTCGGATACGGATAAGGATATAATTTTATTTCGGTTTCAGATACGGATATTTTGGTGGCTTTTTACAGAAATCCATCAGTAAAAATCAAAAAATCATGTCATTGTATTTTGTCCGATTTCGTTGAAATTTTACGAAAAAAGTGACTTGCTAAAACGTAGATAAAGTCTGCCTTAGGTGCGAAGATATAGGGTTTTAGGTATTTTATTTGTATGGGAGATGCCACCCACTGTTGTTAAGCTACATCCACATTTTTCATGTAGCTGAAAATGCGGACAAAATACACCCAAAAAGGAGTTTTTTTTTAAATTTGCGGACATATTAGCCTATGTTTTAGCTAGGGATGTTATGGATTTGAAGTTTCGGATTCGGTTACGGATACGGATATTTAAATATTTTTGTATCGGTTTCGGATACGGATAAGGATATAATTTTATTTCGGTTTCGGATACGGACATTTTGGTGGACTTAAGGGAAGTGGTAGTGGTCCCACTATTGAACTGGTCCCGCCACCTTTACGTGAAAATTTTTTTTCACATTGCTTGCACTTTGCTAAATCACTATAAATTTCAGTGAAATATTTCCAAACCTTGCTCGTTTTAGGTTTCACATCAATTATATGAAACAATTAAATATTAAACCGTAGTAAAGTAAACGCAGGCTTTACTTTTAATTTTGAAAGGAATACAAGAGAAAATGCGAATTTTGATTTTGATTTTACAAAATATGACATTTTATTGATTTACAAAATTACTTAGAGCTATTAAACCAAGTTATCCTCTGCAATTAATAATGTCTCTGAATTTTTTGTCATTTAATTTATCATCTCTAGTAGAGCACAGCAGAAGAATTGAAACACAAAAAATTCTGCAATTAAACAATATTTCAATTGCTTTTCTACAAGAAACACATTTGAACCATAAACACAAGGTATTTTTTGATAATTTTAACATCATAAGAAATGATTGGCGACAGGGGGTGGCAATAGCCATTAAAAAAGGATTTAGGTACAGCATAATTAATTTGTCAAATTTAAACTTTCCAGGCATTTTTATATCTATAAATACTAAATTCCATGGTATTAACAAAAATTTATTATGTGGATCTTTATACTTTCCTACTAACTGCAGAACAAATTTGCTCCTGGAAGATTTAAATAAAATTGAAAATTTAGCAGAAAGTTTTGATGGTGCCATCATAGGAGGTGATTTAAATGCCCGCAGTCCTTCCTGGGGTGATTCTATGACTAACATCAATGGAAGAATTATTGAAAATTGGCTAATGAATCAATTTCCACGTTTAGTAATTGTATCTCCAGCTACACCGTCCTTCCCCAGGAGTTCTTCTTTTCTGGACCACTTCTTAATCTCTACTCAGTTGATTAACTTGATCGACTCCAATTACTCAAGGTACGGTCCTCTTCCATCTTTTTCGAACCACTTTCCTGTTACCTATAATGCAATCCATGTCTGTCAAAACTTTTAAAAACACGAACTGGGTCGAGTTCGACTCGGACTTAGAGATCAGTCTCTCTCGCTGTCTTCCTTCTGACTTAGTGAATTTGTCCAATTCTGAGATCGATAATGCAATCAATTCTTTTAACTCTGTTGTTTCGAATACGCTAAATAATCATGCAGATGTTGAAACTACCAGCTTTAAAAAATATAAACATCTGCCTTTAGATATTGATAAACTCTTTAAAATAAAACATAACTGGCACAAGAAACTCAAACGCATTTTTCATGGCGCTCTCAACAGAGTAAACATCGAAGATAAAACTCTATCATCTCGAATTTCTTTACTCAATAAAATAATTAAAGATAAAATAAGCATCTGGCTAAACAAGCAATTCGGAGAGAGATTGGCTAAAATTCGCCCAGGACCGTGGGCTTTCAAAGAGATTTTTAGAATAATTGGAAAAAAGAAAATTTTTGTGCAATAAAGTTATTGTGAATGACTCAAAATTTACTGGTAAACAGGAAATTGTTTCAGCTTTTGGCCATCATTTTAATGATTTATTTATTTTATTTATTTATTACTCCTAATGTTAATCTAAATTTTTAAATGAGGTACAGTCTACTCTAAGGTCTATGAGATTATATAAGCCTGAGAAAATTTTCATCTTTGATCATAACCACTCTTCTCTGAATCCACAGGAAACTGAAATCTTCACCAGTAAAGTTGAGTTAATGAATATAATACATGACTTAAAGCCAAAAAAATCAAGTGGTCCAGATAACATTTCAAACTTTGCAATAAAAAAGATTTCCAATGTAGCTCTGATTTTTCTAACCATAGTTTTTAATAACTGCATTAACAACGGCTATTTTCCATCACTTTGGAAACAAGCTAGAATTCTGCCTATAGCCAAAAAACAGGATGATTATAATATCAACAATTTTCGCCCCAATTCTCTCCTTTCTAATGTAGGCAAGTTGTTAGAAAAAATATTATTGAAAAAATTGGAATCTCCAGAAATAATTCCAATTGACTTTATTCCAGAGCACCAATTTGGCTTTAAAAAAGGCCACTCGTCCGTTCATGCTTTACTAAAAGTGCACAATGACATAACCTTAAGGTTAAGAGAAAAAAAATGTACAGTCATTTGCTCCCTTGACTTGGAGAAAGCATTTGATAAAGTATGGAGGGAAGGATTACTCTTCAAAACTTTAAAATTAGATTTTCCACCATTTATTTTTTATATGTTGGATAGCTTTTTGGCTGATAGAACTTTTTTTGTTCAAATGCAGGCAAGCATCTCAAATATTTTTGAGACCACCAGTGGCGTTGCACAGGGGTCCGTTCTGGGGCCTTGCCTCTTCAACATTCTTCTACACGATTTTCCACACATTAACACTTTCAACGATAACTCTTCTTCTACAGGTATCTTGTTTGCGGACGACACCCTTGTCTACGCCAGTGACCATTACCCTCTCAATGCCACGAGAATTGTTCAGGACCATGTTAATAAAATTAACATCTTTTATAAAAATTGGGGCATAAAAGTCAATTTTCATAAATCCAATTGTATCTGCATTAGAAATGCTAGCGGGAAGGGAATGGAAGGAGCGGTAAGAGAAAGCCGAAATCTTAATTTGTCCATAGATGGGATCATAATTCCTTTTAAAAAAAAGTACCTGGAGACCGACCACTGTTCGGTTTTTCGTTTTGAGGTTGAAAAAATCGAAAAAATATGGAATTTGTTAAAAAAAGTTGACTTTTCACTTTCACGCTTCAACTTCTCTTTACTTTTTTCTGTTCCATTTTTTTCAACAATTTTGCTTCGTTTTTAGTTTCGTCAAATTGTTGTTGTTGTTGTTGAGTGGATTGGGAATAGAAATGAAAAGGATAATGCAAAATGGCTCGATTTCATTTAAATTGGACACTAAATCGACTGAGATATCGCAGCATTTATATAAAAGAGCGCAACCGATTGTACAGTTAGTACGAGGGGTAAAACTTATAAGCCACTTTGGTACAAAAACTTATCGCACCTTATTACGTTTTGCGGTTGGTGTTATTTTTTAAATTTTATTGCTGTAAGGATATTTTCCTTGTTCTTCGGCTTATCCCGGAGGTAATCACTCCATAAGTGACAACTCATCGAGGCGGTTCACCCCTAGTAACGTTGGGTCACATAAAGTCACTTTGGTTCACGAAATTCGTAAAAATCAAAAAAAAAAAAAATTCCATGCACCGCAAAACGTAATAAGGTGCGCAACGTTTTTGCAACAAGGTGGCCTAAAGGTGTTATAGTGCAATTCTACAAAAATCGCACGCAAACCACAAAATTGCGATTTCCACTCACCTCGGTGACTCCAAGTGACCCAAAGTGACTCGGAGTGAACCGCCTCGATAAGTAGTCACTTATGGAGTGACTACTTCCGGGATACTCCAAAGGACAAGGAAAATATCCCTACAGCAATAATATCCAAAAAATCGCACGCATCGCAAAACATAATAAGGTGCGATAAGAGTTTGCACCAACGTGGCCTATAGGTGTTATAGACCAATTCTACAAAAATTGCACGCAAACCACAAAATTGCGATTTTCTCTCATCTCGGTGACTCCAAGTGACCCAAAGTGACTCGGAGTGAACCGCCTCAATAAGTAGTCACTTATGGAGTGACTACTTCCGGGATACTCCAAAGAGCAAGGAAAATATCCTTACAGCAATAATATCCAAAAAATCGCACGCATCGCAAAACATAATTAGGTGCGATAAGAGTTTGCACCAACGTGGCCTATAGGTGTTATAGACCAATTCTACCAAAATCGCACGCAAACCACAAAATTGCGATTTCCACGCACCTCGGTGACTCCAAGTGACCCAAAGTGACTCGGAGTGAACCGCCTCGATAAGTAGTCACTTATGGAGTGACTACTTCCGGGATACTCCAAAGGACAAGGAAAATTTCCTCACAGCAACAAATTCCGCAAATCGCTCAGGACGCACTAAATGGTCAAATATTAAAAATGACCACTACAATATTAACACTACACCACTGTAATTAAAAGTCTATTGGAACAAAAAACTTTTTTTTATTTTTCGTGCTTTCTCTATCGATTGGAACAAAAAATTTAAAAATATTACTCCCATAGTACACTAAATAACATTTAACGTTTTTCGTACATATGTATGGGAGGTGCCACGCCCACTTACGCAATCCCGTTGAAATCCATATAATTTCAAAGCTTATAGTAATCGACACCTCTACACCCATAGTGCACTAAATACAACATTCAACGATTTTCGTATACATGGGACGTGCCACGCCCACTAACAAAATCTCGTCGAAATCCATTTAACTTAAAAATTTTTGGTAACCGACATCTCTGTACCAAATTTTAATGAGATTACTCCCATAGTGCACTTAATATAACATTTAACGGTTTTTGTTTGTATGGGAGGTGCCACGCCCACTGAAGCAATCCCGTCGAAATGCATTTAATTTCAAAGCTTATAGTAACCGACAAATCCTCACCAAATTTTAAGAAGATTACTCTCATAGTACAATAAATATAACATTTAACCTGTTTTGCTTGTATGGGAGGTGCCACGCCCACTGGTACTATTACACCCATTTTTCGTCTTGAGGTACCTTATAGCAAGTTTATCCACCATATAAAATTTCAGAACGATTGTGTTGTTAATTCTCTTATTATAATGTTTATAAATATTGTGGGCTGTGCCACGCCCTTAAACGAATTTTGCCAGTATAGTGACATAGCATGTTATGATGACTGCTTTTAGTGGTATTATCTATAAAATTTTTATGAAAATCCTCAGTGCCGTTTTTGAGTAAAATTGAATCAAAATTTTCAATTATTGAAAAGTGCCACGCCCACTTTTCCGATTCCGCCCACTTTTGGCAAAATTTAAGACATTTATGATCTGCATCTGTGTACCAAATTTCATCACAATATCTTGAATAGTTTTCGAGATATGACGTTATGAAAATAAAAGTTTAGGGCTGTGCCACGCCCCTCCAGGAGCCTTTGATAAGTTAAAACTCAGCCCAATCCTAATTCTGTTCACATATGTACCTAACCCCCAAGTTTCATCAAAATCGCTGCACCCGTTTTGGAAATAAATCTGAAAATATATATATATATACATACATACAATTATTGCTCGTTTAATAATAGTAGATATAAAATATTTGGGGGTCAACTTTAACTGCCTTCTTAAATATAACGAGCACGCTAGACTCAATATTGCTAAAGCGAGCAGAATTGTCAATATGCTATCCTCCTTGCTGTACAATAAAGAATTGATGAAAAACTCAAAACTATTAATCTACAAAACACTCATCAGACCTGTCCTCCTTTATGCTTTCCCTGCTTGGTTTACTATTTCGCCTATTGTGGCCTCAGAAATGGAGCGTCTGGAAAGGAAAGTACTCAGATTGTGTGTAAACAAAAACTTTGCATCAAGATTTAAAAGATTTTCCAATGAAACAATATATGGTGATGCAAATGTTACGCCGCTTATGGAATATGCGGTTTTTCTGTTGGAAAAGCTTATCATCAAACTGAACGAATCCAATAATGAAGTTATTAAAGGAATTTGTTTATCACAGTCTGATACGAACTGGACCAACACTATGTACCATTCTCCAGTTGGAGTTCTTCAAGAAGTTCTCGGATCAACTCATATTGGTTCTAGATCAACTTATTATTCTTAAACTTTGCCCGGGCACAACCGTGGTTGAATTTTATAAGTCCTCATCTTTATTCAATTTTGAAAACTTGGGGTAGCTCATAACGGACTTAGCTTACCTTTTTATTTTAAAGTCTTACGTGGGCTCATTCATGGTTAATCTTAAAAATTTTATTTTCAAGCAATATGCAGACATTGGATACAATACAAGACAAAGGTTGGTGTGCAAAACTTACTTTTAGATTAATTTATTTTGTCTTTATTGTTTGTGTTACATTATTTATTTATACTTCTCCTTTAGAAGTAAATTAACTATATATTATATCTCTGTTTTAAACCTATATTACTTTCTTATCAAGTATATTTAATTCTTTAAAGAGAAAAAGAATTAATTACAATATTAACATTTATTTGTATTCACAGTTAACGAATTTTTCATACTAATTCATGATTTCTAATGTTTGTATGCTCAATATCTGATAAAAATAGTTAACCGATTACTTAATTAGTACATTCTTAATTCTAACATGCCAAGGGTTGGGGGTGGCGCTACAGGGGTTGGTTGGTGGCTTTGAAACACCATCAACTTGGGTTGTACTGCCTCATGCCCATGGTAATGTTTTTGTAATTTACACTTTAACTGCATTCATTTCTCAAGAAACCAAAAAATTAAACATTGTTTATTTATTGTATTTTTAAAAGAGTCAGCGATACTATGAGTATGATTAACACTGTTCTAGTGTTTCTGTGAACTGTTGCTCTATCTTTTATTTTGTTTTGTTTAGTTTAGTTTTTGTTATTTTATTAGATTTAAGTTGAACATTGACACAACGTCAAAAATGACAATCACAATGCTCCGTGAGCAAGAGCAATTTATTATTTAAAAAAAGAACTTTTTAGCCATGAGGCATTCGATTTATTCATTTGAAGTGTTAAAATACAAGCAGACCATACGTTACAGCCGCTAAATGTAAAAAATAGTTATCTCTGTCACTTCTATGTAAATGTTATATAAAAAAAAATAAGTCTCAATAAAGAATTCAATTCAATTATCTCACTATCGATAGGATTGAAAAATTTGTCAAAAAAAAAAAACTTTTTTTAATAAAAAAACGAAAAATAGAAATTTTTTAATTTTATAATACAAAAAGAGTGCTGAAAATATTGGCTATGTCGCTGATACTGGCTGGCAAGCAGTGCCGAGAAAACGACGTGTAACGGCATCGCCTGAACTAAATCAACATAAGCGCCAAATATTAAACAACATTCAAATTGACGACAAAACAACTAATCCAAATCAAGAAAACGAAACAACTTAGTCACCGAATGAATTGACACCGAAGCCGTCACCAATTATTCTGCCGAATAATAACAATATAAATGGTATGATTAAGTTTATCACATCCACAATAGGTACCAATGAGTTCAATTGCAAAGCACTCCGTGATGGGCAGATAAGAATTTTAGTTAAGAGTAGTGATGCTTATAGAACCCTTGTTTAAAATTTGAGAAGCAAAAAAATTGTTTTACATACTAAAATAAGACAGATCTTTTAGGGTGGTCTTAAAAAATCTTCATTATGCGACACCAATTCAAACAATTAAAAGTGAAATTGAGAGCTTAGGCCACCAAATCCGAAACATTAGTAATATTCGTGGTCGTATATCGAAAGAACCGCTGTGCATGCATTTTGTGGACCTTGAGCCCAACAGTAACAACAAAGATATTTACAACCTAAGGCATGTTGGTAATTCCTTTGTTAAAGTTGAAGCACCCCAAAAAACAACCGACATAGTTCAATGTCATCGCTGTCAAGAGTTTGGACATACCAGGACGTATTGTTCTAAGCCTTACAATTGTGTCAAATGTGGTCTTGACCATCCAACTGCAGAGTGTCCAAAACAAAACGTTACTCAAGCCAAACGTGTGAATTGTCTTCAAAGTCATCCAGCCAACTATAAGGGATGCAAAGTTTATCAGACCCTTGTAGCTAAGAAAAGTTCACACCAATATAATAAGAGCATGCGTCAGAACTTTGCACACAACCCTGAACAGTTTCCACTATTGGTTCCAAATTTTTCAGATGGTTTCTGCGCAACAAATTCAGGTCCCACCTATGCACAAACAATTAAACAAAACCAAACAAATAGTGATTAATTTTAAAAAATTGAAGCGATGTTATCCAAACAATTTGAGCTTACTAACAACTTACGTACTATGTTGACTTTGCTGTGAACAAATTAAGCAATTAGACCTTAAAATTTCTAGTATATGGAACGCAAACGGTTTATTGAACCATATTAATGAATTAAAAATTTTTCTAGATACACACAATATAGATATTATGTTAATTTCGGAAACGCATTTTACAAGCAGATACTATTTTAGTAATTTGGATATGATTTAATCACTGCCAATCACCCAACCAATAGAGCGCATGGTGGCGCGGCTGTATAAATTAAGTCTACTTTAAAATATGACCAAATGAGCAATGTCAATGAAACATTTTTACAAGCAGCCTGCATTAAAGATAAATGCAGATTGTTTGACATAATGTAAGTGCTGTGTATTTCCCTCCTAGGTTTTCTCTTCGTGCAACAGAATTTTAAGACTTCTTTGAGCATCTCGGTCAGAAATTTATTGCAGGAGGAGACTTAAATGCAAAGCATCCCTGGTAGGGCTCTCGGGAGCTATACAAATGCATCTTGGAAAAAAACTTCTCAATTTTATCAACAGGGAAACCAACATACTGGCCATCTGACCCTAGGATAATTCCTGACCTCCTTGACTTTGTTGTTCATTCAGGCATACCTTCCTGCCAACTAAATATAACAGATTGCCAAGAATTAAATTCAGATCATTCTCCACATTTGGTCTCGTACTGTAACACTGCTATTGCTAGACCAAAAAGGTATGAAATTATTACGCGAAACACTGACTTAGACTCGTTCACATACTGGATAGATAAGCATATTGATCTTAATGTGGCTCTTACGAAGCCTGAAGAACTAGATGAAGCAGTTGAAGCTTTCACAAATCTTATCCATGAATCAGCATATTTATCAACTCATGTCGAACAAGAACTTAGCCACAAGAGCTATGTGCCGTATGAAATTCGTCTAATGATAAGAACAAAGCGTAAACTTCGCGCTGTCTGGCAACAAACTAGAAGTCCCACTGATAAAAGGAATCTGAACAGAGCTACCAAGGAAATCAAAAAGCGACTAGCTGAACTTAAAAGCGAATGTACAGATAAATTTTTGCTAAGCCTTGATCCCTCCAAGAAGAACAGGGATAATCTTTGGAGTGTGACTAAATACTTAAAGCACCCAGTCAAGCGGAATGTTTGTATAAAAAATCAAAATGGGGATTGGTGTAAATCTGATTTATCTAAGGCTGAGGCATTTGCTGAACATGTATGTACACTCTGTTTTCCAGCCAAACTCTTTTGTTAATACCAATAATGATGAAGAAATTGGTAGTTGCTTGGATATTGCTTATCAAATGAACCTTCCCATTAATAGAACTTCTATATTTGAAGTTGAAAGCGAAATAGCTAAATTAAGCAATAATAAAACGCCTGGATACGGTCAAATTGAAAGCAAAGTTGTAAAATCTCTAAAAGAGAAAGCAATATCGTACCTTACCCTTTTGTTTAATGCAATATTGCGATTAGATCATTTTCCACAACAATGGAAATGCGCAGAAATTATTATGATTCCTAAGCCCAATAAGCCCGAAAATACCCTAACGTCTTACCGTCCCATTAGTTTACTGGTGACATTTTCCAAAATATTCGAAAGATTATTTTTAAAAAGATTGTTACCGATTATAGAGAGGTAGAACATTATACCTGAACACCAGTTTGGGTTTAGGCATAAACACGGCACGCCCGAACAATGCCACAGAGTTGTTAATGCAATCCAAGAAACTCTTGAAAATAAAAATTACTGTTGCGCCGTCTTTTTAGACGTACAACAGGCCTTTGACCGGGTTTGGCACACTGGTCTTCTATATAAGATCAAACAATTTCTACCTTCCCCTTTCTTCTTTGTTTTGAAATCATATCTCAGCGAAAGATATTTCTATGTCAAGTGTAAAGATGAAGTGTCAAAAATGTACAAAATTAGTGCTGGTGTCCCACAAGGGAGTGTCCTAGGACCTCTACTTTATACGCTATTCACTTCTGACATGCCCACGTCGAATAACCTTCTTGTCGCTACCTATGCTGACGACACTGCTTTAGTTGCAAGTAGGAAATGTCCTTTAGAAGCTTCAGCTGTAGTTCAAAATCACATGAATTTTTTGCAAGACTGGTATTCAACTTGGAAAATCACAATAAATACGGGAAAGTCAGTTAACGTCACGTTTACTTTAAATAAAAAAATTTGTCCTCCAGTATATCTTAACACATTTTCTGCCGCTGTTCGAGTTATCGAACAGCAAATTGCTCATTTTCACCGAATTTTTGATCTATGTCCAGGCATAAAAGAAGCTAAATGGTATGCAGCGTATTATAGTAAATTAAATTGGCTTTCAGAAAAAAAATATATTGGCCACGCCCCTTTTCCGTGGTGGGCTACAGCTAATGGTTGAAAAATACCTTATTGGCAGACCTATTTTTAGTAAGTTAAAAAATATATAACTAAAAATAATTCATTTCCAAAAGTAAACTTTTTCTGTAGATAAAGGTCAAATATAGTCAAAAAGCGACTTTACAAAAGATCTGTTTCTACTAGGAAACATTGGCGGACTCGTAAAAGTGACTGTTCGAAAAGTCGAACAATGGCGGTTGGTGGAAACACAGCTCACAACAAAATTTGTGTTTGTAAGCGATCTGTTAGAAAATTTTTCACTCAGAAACAATTCTGCTTTACTTCGTGGGTTGGCAAAGTACGAAAGTGATTATATTATAATATTTTCTGTGAAAAAAATTTTTTTTTTTAATTTATTTATTGGCTTTTATTCACAATTATAATAGTTTCATGGGTGGCATTTACCTTCACGGTAATGCCATCCATTTCTCCGTGTTACGGGAAATCACCTAATAATTGTATAGCCCGAAAGGAAAGCCAGACGTTGCAAAGTATGCCATAAGCCTACACAGCGAATGTGAAAAAAGTGTCAAGTGCATTTACACATAAAAAATTGGTTCGCAACCCACAGCAACTGGGAGAAAAATAAATAAAATTGTAACAAAATCTACTCAAAAGCATTTCTAATAAATAATAAAAACATATTTATTGTGTTTTTATTAAATTTATAAAGTTCTTTGACCAATACCAGGAGAAAATATGCATATTCACATAAAAGCTAAATTGTGCCCAACCGCCATTGTTCGACTTTTCGAACAGTCTCACCTGACGAAACCAAAAATGGTACAACATTTTGGAAAACGGATTCGTGTTTTTTGGGTCCTCTTAGTCTAGAAATATCACTTTTAATTATAAATTCGAACTTTTATGCAGCGCGGCAGAAAATGGGTTAATAATACCGAAATACCCCCAACTGACTTTGTAAAATACCTTGGTATGCATTTGGATCGTCGGAACACATGGAAAAAACATATAAAGGGTAAGCAACAACCATTGAACAGCAAAGTCAAAAAGATGTATTGGCTCTTTGGTCGGAAGTCAAAGCTAAGTACTAGAAACAAAATCAGATTGTACAAATCAATTTTGAAACCTATTTAGACCTATGGCATTCAGCTATGGGGCACAGCTAGTAATTCAAACATAGAAATAATTCAGTGATCGCAGTCGAAAATTTTGAGAAAAATAGTTGATGCTCCTTGGTCCCACGAAACGCAGCACTGCGACCTAGATATCCCACTTGTTAAAAAATAAATTACTAGGTATAGTTAAAAATATCTGTATCGACTTAGTATTCACTCAGACCTGGTGGCTCTTTGTTTACTTGATGACAGTTTTGAGGCTAGTAGATTAAAACGTCACCATGTACTAGATCTCCCATTTAGGAAATAAATATATGTATCTTATGTAAATACTTAAATAGTTATATAATAGTTAAAGATTAAGTAAGTAGATAAAAATACAATGTTTATATCTATGTTGAAATTATAGACTGGAATCTTTTTTTTGTTTAATTATGTACATATACATATGTATATGCATATGTAGGTTTGCTTATTGAAGTTTATCTACGCCTGTTATATTAAGTTAAGGTAGTTATATATCATTTGCTGAATGTCTAACTTAAGACAGATTGCAAATAAATAATCAATCCAAAAAAAAAAAAAGTTATTATTTCATAATAAAAACTTTATAATGTACTTTTTAAAAAATAGTACAGGCCTTTTAAAATATAATAAATTATTGCAGAAATTTTAATATCTACTTTGTAAAAATTAAAAACTTGCATTCGAAAAATTAATGCCTGCTTAGATTTAATTTCTATATTACGCTTAGTAATTTTTAATAGAAACTCGAACCGTTTCTAAATTGCATACTAATTTTTCTTAAATTTTTATTAATATTTACAATAATTTCGAGTTTTGTTTTTTCCGTGTACTTTGAAAAAACGATTCTTCCTTTAACTCTTGAAATAAACGTGTTTTTTTTTAAGAAAAAAACGACATTACTTAGTTATACACCTGGTAGCTCTTATGGAAAGATCCACGCCAGAACAACGCTTGTAAATTGTGGAAATTTATTGAAGTCACTAAAATTTCAACTTTATATTCACCCAAAATTCACATGATCTTAGCAATTATGAAGTCAAGAAAGCCGCCTAGATCGTGCGATGTCACACCTGGATACTTTCTTTGGGGTTATGTGAAGTCAAAAGTCTTCGTCGATAAGCCAACTACGATTCAACACATTGGAAGACAACTTTGCTCGCGTAAAATTATCAAGATCATCGGTGACATATATCGTTTGCCGAATAGTTACTAATCTAAAATCTTATAATTAATAACCCTAGTTTACAAATAATTAAAAAATGTATGAACTTTAGGTGCCACTATTCATTTTTATGTAAAATCGGCTGCTGATTCTGAAAATCAAATTATTTTTTTTTCACGTCGTTTTCAAGATATCGGTCACTTTCGGTTTTTGGACCAAAGAAAAAAGTTGGAATCGCATATTCCATCAGTAAAACATTTGCCATCCCCCGTTTTCGAAGATGCTGAATATGATAGCAGTATTCAAAATGGTGCAAAATAGCACTACTGGGCGTGGCACCTCCCATACAAGTAAAATACCATAAGTCGCATATCTATCGAAATATATTAGCAATCATACTGAAATTTGGTAAAAGAGGTTTGTGTATGGAAAACTATTTCTGGATCAAAATCAGTCTCGATTGTATCAGTGGGCGTGTCACCGCCCTAAATTTTAAGGTTAATTAAGGCATATATCGCAAACTATACAGTAGGGTAGGGTGTGGGGTAGGGTGTAGGGTATGTGAGTTTCGGTCTGGCCGAAGATAACACCTTTACTAGTTTAATTTATTTTTGGCAATTTAAATATCATTTTAATGTTATTTATTTATGATTAAGGGAAAATATCAAAATTACATGTGTTTATTCGTTTTTTATTTTTGTTTAGAAATACTATAACTTAATAAAAAAATTAAAAAAATTTAAATAAATTTGTTTAAACATTAATTATTTTAATTAAAAAAATTTTTCTCAAAATATTTTCAATATAACACCTTTTGTTTTTTTTTTTTTTTGATTTTGTTATATGTTATTCCTCAATCAATCCTAAGAAT